>CM055117.1:717891491-718238991 GCA_029206835.1 Rana muscosa | reverse complement strand
CCGTCTCGTGCCTAGATCATGGGAGAATTCTGTCATTCACGTCACCATCACGCATCTGAGTTGAATCCACGCACATTCTTATGTGCAGATTCGTCCCATACATGTCCCAGTTGCTGGCCTCATTTCAGTACATGCTCCAGAGTTTGCTTGCTGATAGTCGCACAGCGCAGCACGATTCATGCCTCTGTCATGGAAAATTTCTGTCACTCATGTCACAGCCACGCATCTGATTTGAATCCACGCGCATTTTCGTGTGCAGGTTCGCCAAGCGTGCCCCAATTGCTGGCCTCATCTCAGAACATGCCCCAGAGCCTGGTCGTTGTCAGTCGCATCTGCGGCGCACCGATTCATGCCTCTGTCATGGGACATTTTTGTCACTCATTGCACTGTAACACATCTGATTTTAATCCACGTGCATCCTTGGGTGCAGCTTCGTCTCAAGCGTGCCCCAGTCGTTGTTGGCCCCATTTCAGTACATGCTCCAGAGTTCGCTTGCTGTTAAACGCATAGCGCCGCACCGATTCAAGTCTCTGTCATGGGAAGTTTCTGTCACTCATTTCACTATCGCGCATCTGATTTGAATCCACGTGCATTTTCGTGTGCAGACTTGTCTTAAGCGTGCCCCAGTTGTTGTTGGCCTCATTTCAGTACATGCTCCAGAGCCCGGTCGTTGTCAGTCGCACCTGCGGCGCACCGATTCATGCCTCTGTCATGGGACATTTTTGTCACTCGTTCCACTGTAACACATCTGATTCGAATCTACGCCCATCCTTAGGTGCAGCTTCGTCTCAAGCCTGCCCCAGTCGCTGTTGGCCCCATTTCAGTACATGCTCCAGAGTTCGCTTGCTGTTCCTTGCACAGCGCAGCACCGATTCGTGTCTGTCATGGGAAATTTCTGTCACTCGTTTCACTGTCACGCATCTGATTCGAACCCACTTGCATTCTCGTGTGCAGGCTCGTCTTAAGCGTGCCCCAGTTGTAGTTGGCCTCAATTCAGTACATGCTTCAGAGCCCGGTCGTTGTCAGTCGCACCTGCGGCGCACCGATTCATGCCTCTGTCATGGGACATTTTTGTCATTAATTTCTCCGACACACTCCACCATCCGATCCGCTCACTTATATAAAAAGGCAGTGCAGCACTGAACAAGTCCATAGATCAAAAGACAACCCCAGTGATCTTCTAGAGTGATTTATAGAATCGGAAACATGCAGATGATGTGAACACAGTGAGAGACCTCCACCAGTAATAAGAATGGCCGCTCACCTCCCAAAGTGGACCCTTTGGTTATAGAGAGTCACAGATACCTTCCCATATGGGTATATACGTCTCAGGCATGTATTGCAGCTCCGGGATAGTTGGATGACAACAGCAGATGGACCGGATCACAAATGACTCCAATGAGGTGTGTATATAAATATATATATATAAAAGACAGGCAGACCATAGTGTTCTCTGCATATAAAAGGATATTTAATAAAAAGAAATGCACTTACATGTAAAAGGCACTAAACCAGTGCCGAGTGTAACAGCGTGTATGAAACAGATGCAGTCTGTCGTGTTCAAATCAGCTAGTCAAACACCTCACCACCTGTCATTTCTCCTCCAGGTCAGTCAAGTGGGTCCACCCTGCACCAGGTTGGACGTAATTTTCCCTAAAAAAAAAAAAAAAAAAAAAAAAAAAAAACCTATAAAGGAAAAAAAAAAACATAAAAAAAAAAAAACTATATATATATATATATATATATATATATATGAAAAAAAAATCTATAATAAAAAAAACAAAAGTATGTGTACCAAGCACTTACCAATAGCCGATCTAAATCTAGTCGCAACGTCGGCCCTATGATTCGGATCCTCAGCAATCACAAACCCCTTCAACCACTAACACCATCAGCCGATCTGAGTCTAGTCATATCATCAGTGCAACGACGCGGATCCGGAACATGAGCTCCCTCATCATCTTACATCTACAGCCGTTCCAAATCTAGTCGCATCATCGGCGCAACGATTCGGATCCTCGGCAATACAAACTTCACCGACCGATCCGAGTCCAGTCGCAGCACCGGCTCAACGTTTAAGATCCTTTACAAACCAAACCCCACCGGTGCTCACACCTCAGCCCGATTCGAACTATTCGCATCAGTGATACCAATAAAGTGGTACTTACAATTCAGATCCCTGGCCTTACGTCCGTTATCAAGCATAAACCTTTACATCTCACTCCATCTGCATATACAATGTTGCGCACGGTCGTTCCTACATACTCAAAATTTCCGCTAACTTTGCTTTTTATTTTTCCAATAAAGCGGCTTAATTGCAGTCGCTGCAAGCTTTCCGACTCGAATCGGTCACTCATCTCCAGTAGCAACTTGGCTGCTCACCTATTCTCTGTCGTGCTAAACACTCAAACTAGCTTTCACTACGTTTTTCGTCCCTAAAGCCGACCCGCGTCAGGTCAGTTCTCCAAGACTTCACCCGTACACGGGGGTGTACTAAGGAGCAGCTTCAGTCTCTCCCAGGAATGCTCAATTTGCAGCAAGGATCATTCCCAAGGGTCGATCTTTTTGTATCACGCCTCCTGGTCTTCCTCTCCCAGACACAGGACCCCGATCAGATCCTTAACTTCAGATCCTTAACTTAGACACCGCGGCAGTAGCGGACCTGTCATTATGGGAGGAGTTCCTTACTACGTGAAACAGTATCAAAGTATACCATCAATATCGCCCCCATCACGCTGGTAGTGACAGATGCCGCAGCCTCCACAGGCTTCGCTGCAATTTTTGGCCACTATTGGTTTGCAGGACCATGGCTTCCAGAGACACTCCTAATCCCAGGGTTTACCTGGACTTCCTCCCTGTTCGAACAATACCAGATCGTGGCAGCCGCTCTTCTCTGGGGGTCATATCTGGACAGGACAAACCGTGGCCTTCACCACCGACAACCAGGCCACGGCTGATATTATTAGTAAAGGCAAGTCCAAGTCATGTCCTTCCCACGCAGGCCCGTACAACTATGCCCTCAGCACCAGTTAATGTCCACTACCCTCGCTAGTTCCCCATTTGGCCTTCTCCCCAGCCTGGTCATTCAAGCAGCCTTCGACTCGGCCTACCACGGGTTCTTGCGGCCTAGCGAGTTCACCCGCAGCTACCCCGCCGGCCAAGTTCTACGTAGACCTCACTTGGCTCGCTACCAAGATCGTTTCATCCTCCACCTGGCACTATCCAAAACCCAGCAATCAGGCACCGGGTTAGACATTTAACTCTAAAAACAAACAATCTCTGGTGTGCAGTAACCTTACTCGATCGCCTTCTGTCACTCCTACCTGAACAGTCAAACTCTTGTCCCCTACTACCTTTCCCGATCAAACCCTTGAGTGCCTGCCAGTTCATCAAACACATGAGAATTCATCGGGGCACAACCAACCATAGGAAGTTGATCCAGGGTTCACCCGGTCACCTCTCGGGGGATCAGGAAGGAATTTTCTCCCCTGCTGTAGCAATTGGCCTAGGCTCGGCTGGGGTTTTCGCCTTCCTCTGGATCAACGGTGGGGCGGTTAGGTCAATTTGGGTCCTGTCACCTTCACACTCACTCACTCACTCTTCCACGCTACCACACCTCAACCCCAGTCAGTGCTCCAGTCGCTCTTATCGTATTGGAGCGGCCTCGACCACATCCCGGTGTGGGGTCCCAGATCACGACTATTAAGAGACTTGACAGGTGGAAGTATGCCAGCTTCGTCCAGCACATCCTCCAATCCTCAGGTGGAAATGGCACAAGCATTCACCAAACTTGCTCAATGAACAAAGCTAAAACCAATAAAACTACATCCCTACCTGAATGTTTTTGCCCCCTTATTTTGGCATACCGTCCATCAGATCAGGGCACACTTCAGGTCCATTTCATGTTGTAAGTCTTATGTTAAGTCTATCTATCTTATTCATATCTGTATCGGATATAGGGCTTCAACCATAAATATATATATATATATATATATATATATATATATATATATATATATATATATATATATATATATATATATATAAATGGTTTTTCCTCATTTGCCATAAATTTGGAGTTTATCAATGTAAAAAAATAGGTCACCTTTAAAAACTATTCTAAACTAAAATGCGGCTAAACGCTGGTACTGCGTCTGAAACGTGGAAATCTTTGGCATCTGAAGGCATTTTTAGGCTTTGTGAAAAACGATTTTAAAACGCAACTGCAGATTTTTTTTGCCAGGCCAAAAACAGTGTTTTGGATGTAATAGAATTCAATGGACCCGCATCCAAAACGCAAGTACCGCAATTTTGCGGCGATTTTTTGTTATACCTGTTTATAGCTGGTTGTTAAAGGAAATATAAAAAAAAAAAAAAATGCTGGTTCAAAAAAAAAAAACTAGAAAAAAAAAAACTGTGTGGGGTTCCCCCCCAGGTCCATACCAGGCCCTTGGGTCTAGTATGGATTCAAAGGGGACCCCCCCAAAAAAAATGACAAAAAAATGGCGTGGGGGTCCCCCCAGAATCCATACCAGGCCCTTTAGGTCTGGCATGTATTTTAAGGGGAACCCCGCGCCAAAAAATAAATAAAATTAGCGTGGGGTCCCCTAGAAATACACACCAGACACTTTATCCGAGCACTCAACCTGGCAGGCTGCAGGGGAAGAGGGGGTGACGAGAGAGCGCCCCCCCTCCCTCCTGAACCGTACCAGGCCGCGTGCCCTCAACATGGGGGGGGTTTGGTGCTTCGGGGCAGGGGGGCGACCTGCGGCCCCCCCCACCCCAAAGCACCCTGCCCCCATGTTGATGGGGACAAAGGCCTCTTCCCGACAACCCTGGCCGTTGGTTGTTGGGGTCTGCGGGTGGGGGGCTTATCGGAATCCGGGAGCCCCCTTTAATAAGGGGGACCACAGATACCTGCCCCCCACCCTATGTGAATGAGTATGGGGTACATCGTACCCCTACCCATTCACCTGGTGGCAAAATAAGTCAATAAAAAAGACAACACAGGTTTGAAAAGTAATTTATTGGGCAGCTCCAGGGGGTCTTCTTCCGACTTCGGGGGTCTTTCTGCCGGGCGCCCCGCTATCTTCTGCCAGCTCTTTTGCTAGCGGGGGTCCCGGGCTTCCTCGCCGACCTCTTCTGACTTCGGGGGTCTCTTGTTCTGTTCTCCGGTTCTTCTCCCGCTCTCCGGTGCCTTCTCCATGATCTCCGGTTCTTCTCCCGCTCTCCGGTGCTTTCTCCACGATCTCCGGTTCTTTCTGCCTTCTGCCGGGCACCCCGCTATCTTCTTCCAGCTCTTTTGCTAGCGGGGGCCGGTCTTCTTCGTCGCCTCCTTCCCTCTTGTCTTCGCCCGATGTTGCCTCGTCGCTGTCTGCCGCTACAATGCTCTGTCCGAGCAGCGGTGCCACTTATGGGGCATGGGGCGTGGTCACCGGCTGATGCCACCGCTGACACCGCCCCTGTTTCACGTCACACTCTCATCATTCCCCGGGACTGTGACATCACATGGGGGCGGGGTCAGCGGTGGCATCAGCCGGTGACCACGCCCCATGCCAATAAAAGTGGCATCGCTGCTCGGACAGATTATTGCAGCGGTGGACAGCGACGAGGCAACATCGGGCGAAGAGAAGAGGGAAGAAGGCGACGAAGAAGACCGGCCCCGCTAGCAAAAGAGCTGGCAGAAGATAGCGGGGCGCCCGGCAGAAAGAACCGGAGATCGTGGAGAAGGCACCGGAGAGCGGGAGAAGAACCAGAGAACAGAACAAGAGACCCCCGAAGTCAGAAGAAGATGGCGAGGAAGCCCAGGACCCCCGCTAGCAAAAGAGCTGGCAGAAGATAGCGGGGCGCCTGGCAGAAAGACCCCCGAAGTCGGAAGAAGACCCCCGGAGCTGCCCAATAAATTATTTTTCAAACCTGTTTTCTTTTTTATTGTCTTATTTTGCCACCAGGTGAATGGGTAGGGGTAAAGGGGGCTCCCGGATTCCAAAAAGCCCCCCGCCCGCATACCCCGAAACCAACGGCCAGGGTTGTCGGGAAGAGGCCCTTGTCCCCATCAACATGGGGGCAAGGGTGCTTTGGGGTGGGGGGGCCGCAGGTCGCCCCCCTGCCCCGAAGCACCAAACCCCCCATGTTGAGGGCATGCGGCCTGGTACGGTTCAGGAGGGAGGGGGGCCTCTCTCTCGTCCCCCCCTTTTCCCCTGCCAGGTTGCGTGCTCGGATAAGGGTCTGGTTTGGATTTTGAGGGGACCCCCACGCCGCTTTTCGGCTTACGGGGTTCACCTTAAAATCCAGACCAGACCTAAGGGCCTGGTATGCCCCTGGAGGGGAACCCATGCCGGTTTTTTATTTAAAATTTGGCCTGGAGTTCCCCTTCATGATTCATACCAAACATGGGACAGCGAGGCTGCCGAGGACCAGCGCGATGACATCGCGCTGGAGACATTCTCGGCCGGCTAGTCGCCTCTAGGACACGACTTGAGCGGCTGCTTCACGCTCAGGTCGTGTCCAAGTCACCTCGCAAAGTCACGCTGTCCCTGTGTCAGCCGGCACACGAGTCGCCCCGCGAGTCGGATCCGCTTCATCCGACTTCCCGGGCGACCTCTATTCAAATCAATGGGCTCCCATAGGGAACCATTCATTTTTAATAGAGCGCCGCTGACATTTGTATTTACTATAACAGTGCGCCGCTGGTTCCTGCGCCCAGTGAAGGAGTTATCCGGCGCACCAATTAAGGTTAGAACCAGTGCAGCGCACTGTTATTAGTAAATCAGCCTCAATCTGTTCTATTTGGAGCTGCAATTTCTCTGCTGTCCCTGCTTTGTACCTAGTCCCCTCTTTCCCTCTCTTGTGTTCTATCCACTTACCTCTTCATACTTGACCTATTCAGCTACCATCTCACACCTGACCTGTCTAAATCTCTCCTCATACCCGACCTGTCCAGTAATTCCTCCTATCTGACCTGTCCACCTAACCACCTAACCTATCTAACTATTTCTTATGCATGACTTGTCCACCTACCTCATCATATACAGGGGTGGTGTAAGGATTTTTGTCTACACCGGCGAAGGTGCATTTTGCTGCCCCTCCCTTCTTCCATCGTGCTCTACAATGCAAAAAAGTGGGTGTGGCCAAACTGTTAATAGTGTGAAAGGCTTAAGTGGCACAGTTAAATGAATCCCTTCCTTCCTTGTACCTACAAAATATGCTTTGATTGCTGTGCCACAAGCAAGAGTCTCAGACACATATACCGTATATACTCGAGTATAAGCCGAGTTTTTCAGCCCTTTTTTTAGGGCTGAAAGTATACCCCTCGGCTTATTCTCGAGTCAGTACCTGAAAATCTTTTTTTATTCCGCGGCCGGCGTCCATTTTTTAAATCTTGCGGCTTTCTTCTGGTCCTTTCCGCGATAGGCATTTCCAGCAAACACTGTGTTGGGTGTTGCGCCTATCATGGATGTTCTCTTGTCCGACGTCCGTGATTGGCGGAACACTGAACACAGTGCCTGCTGGGAAATGGAGTCCGAGAATGAGAGGATCTCCTTGATAGGCGCAACACTCAACACAGTGTTTGCTGTAAACGCCTATCACGGAAGGGACCAGAAGAAAGCCGCAAGATTTAAACAATGGACGCCGACCGTGGAATAAGAAGATTTTCAGGTACACTGACTGACTCGGGCACAGGGAGGCTGCAATGGACACAGTAAGGTGGCAATGGGCACAGTGAGGTGGCAATGGCCACAGAAAGGTTGGGCAATTGGCACAGAAAGGTTGGGCAATGGGCACATTTCCCCCCCCCCCCTAGGCTTATACTCGAGTCAATACGTTTTCCCATTTTTTGTGGTAAAAGTAGGTACCTCGGCTTATACTCGGGTCGGCTTATACTCGAGTATATACGGTAAACCACAGCACAATCTTTAAAACAATCAAGCAAAGCTTCCATTACATATGGCTTTGCACAAACTAAAAAATAGAGTTAACACTTTGAGCTGACCTTTAAAAGGAACTTCATTAAAATAGTCATGGGCTGCTTAGCAACCAGCAACTGTGCAGACAATGAACACTTTGGTGAGAAGTATGTAATGTACAATATACTGTATATAGTGCAGGAGTATGTAAGGCAGAGTACAGAAGTCAGGGTCTGTAATTCAATGTGTTCAAGGACCAGAATTATGTAATGCACAGAGTGCTACCATCAGTGTTGGGCTTAGCAATACATAACGCAGAGTGCAGGGGTTCAAGGTATGTAATGCAAATAAGGCAGGGGTCCAGAGTATGTAATGCACAAGGGGTTATTTACGAAAGGCAAATCCACTTTGCACTACAAGTGCACTTGAAATTGCACTGCTAGTGCACTTGGAAGTGCAGTCGCTGTAAATCTGAGGGGTAGATCTGAATTTAGGGGAAGCTCTGCTGATTTTATCATCCAATCATGTGCAAGCTAAAATGTTATTTTTTATTTTCCTTGCATGTCCCCCTCGGATCTATAGCGACTGCACTTCCAAGTGCACTTTTAATGCAATTTCAAGTGCACTTGTAGTGCAAAGTGGATTTGCCTTTCGTAAATAACCGCAATAGAAACTGGATGGAGAGATGTGGATTTTGAAGCACTCCTGGATTGTTGGGGTCCCTTAAAGCAGTTGTATACCCGCTGACAGTTTTTTTTTTGGCAACCTGTAAGGCAAAAAGCAAAAGGCATAATGAGCTAGTATGCACCGCATACTAGCTCATTATGAAATTCTTACCTTAGAACGAGGCGTCTGTAAACTTACTACCTGGTCCACGCCGAGGGAGATTACATATTGCCTCGGCGTGTCTTCCGGGTATCGTGGCTCCAGCGCTGTGAGTGGCTGGAGCCGCAATGTCGTCACTCCCGCGTATGCGCGCGGGAGACTTCTTTCCGGCAAGGTCCGGAGTCTGCCGGGCTTTCAGCCGAGAATCCCTGATGCGCATGCGCCGCTGCAGTCAGCAGCGAATTGCAAGGGGAATATCTTCTAAACTATACAGGTTCAGGAGATATTCTTTTTACCTACAGGTAAGCCTTTTTATAGGCTTACCTGTAGGTAAAAGTAAACATTTTTACTATACAACCGCTTTAAAGTGACAGTGAAATTGAAGCTGAAGCCATCATATTCTCAAAGCATTATTTTACCTTCTTATAATTTAGGGGTCAAATGTTTTTTGTGAGATGAGACATTTTGCACAGAGGGATAACCATTCGGAAGAGTTATTATAATTAGAACATTAAAGTGGGACTTGTATACTTTCATGGACTTTTTTTATGAGCTTATATGAATTGTGATTATATTATAGCATGAATATTTGCTATATTCATGTAGCGCCACCTTTTCAGTTGTATTTTTGGGGATTGAGCAGGTGTGCACTCACTTTTTTAAAGGGGCAGCCACACACATAATTTAGATTTTTTGGGTTGGTGTCACTTTTTAGTATACAATCTTCTAGAAAGCAATCTGTCCAACCAAGACGCTTTGTATTTCAGATATGTGATATAGATATTTTATATATACTCAAAAATGTAAAAATTTCCAACCATTTTAAACAAAGTAATGTGTATTATAAGAAATGTATGAAAGTCACTAATACCTGACAACCATCATTAATCTAATACATATGAGCAGAGTAGGAGCTACAGTCAAAGGGATACATGCAGCTGCTATAGACCCCAGCATCACAGGATAATTGCACATTGTTGTGCTATTGACTTGTTCATTTTACACCATTGTTGAGGAACCATTGTTGAGGAAAATTAGATACTCTTGGGGGGGGGGGGGGGGGGAGTGAATGCAAATAGCTGCCTTTTGTTTTATATCCAAGATAACAGCCGATGGGAGGGGATTTTACCCTTGGGGATATGTGTTGTTTTTATGGGTTCCTAAATGAGAAGTGTGGGAAAACAAAAAAATAAACATACATACTCACCTCTCTGCTGCAGCATCAGTCTGATGCTGCAACTGTCCCCTGCTGGCTGTAAGCCCAAGAACTGAGCGATTATATGACTGCTGATTGCAGAGAGTGATGTTTGTCAGTCACCACTCTCTGCTCTGCCCCTCCAGCGCTCACTGGAGCCTGAAGGATGGGGCAAGAGTGTCTGGCTCATGCTCTCAGCGGTGAGCTGAGAGGCTGAAACAGCTGCCGTTCGGGCATCTGGGCGGATCCCGTCATTATTGGAAAGGCTGATTCTGGAACACAGGAGAGCACCCATAAGAAAAGTACATCTCTTTTAAATGATTGCAAATTGACATTTGACAGCAGGCTTTTTACTGGTCAGCCTGGACATTTGCCAAAGGGCTGCTGTATCTGACTATGTTTGTGGATTGTTTTAAACTCTTGTGATATGCTTAGCCCTAATGAGCATAAAAGAGACAGAGAGACATTGAAAAGAGACTGAGAGGGGGAGTTACAACTTTTATTTTTTATTTTTAGGACACTCATGTTCCTAATAGTCAAACTCAGTGTACTCTACAAAATAATCACTTTAACCATAAAATTGCTACATAAGCAATTTTTGTTAAAACTACTTCCTGTCCCAGCCTTCAACTAGAAATATCCTTTCTTTGCAACCATAGCAGCAGTATTCATACTAACTGCAGGCAATAAAATGCCTCATGCCGCGTACACACAATTGTGATTCACGGCGGTGAAAACACCGCAGTGAATCACGACATGAAAAAAAATGAAAAACGAGGGAACGGCATGTTCCCCCACACACGACCGTTTTTCCCGTCATTTTTTTCTTTGTCGAGAAAAACGACCGTGTGTGGGCTCCGTGGCAGTGTTTCCCTATGGGAAAACTGCCGCGGAAAAAAATGCTGGAAAAAACGATGAGAAAAATTAGAACATGTTCTAATTTTTCTCATCGTGATTAGTGCCGTTTTTCCCGTCGGGAAAACCGGCAAAAAGCCCACAGACGATCGTTTTTCTCGTCCAAAGGAAAAAATGTCATTTTTCCCGACAGGAAAAATGATCGTGTGTACGCGGCATCACCCATTGTTTCTATAATTCACACAATGCTTCTTGTAGAATTATAGGCAAAACCTTGGATCAATTTACATGCAAAGTATTATGATAAAAAAAATCCTTTCAAAGTTACTGCTTTTCCTAGAAAGTATTTTAGCCTTAAAGTGGTTAACCCACTTTCAGTCATTTATACTATCCTTCTGTATCCTAATACAGTGCCCCCCTGTCTCTGTTTCATAAAAAAAAAACCTCCTTCACCGTATCTCACAGCGGCTCCCGGCGCTCATGTAACCGGCTGTGTCTCTTCTCTGCCCATCTTGCAGAAGCAGCAGGCGGGGCCGAGGTTTCCCCGCTGACGTCAGCAGGACGTGAGGAGAGAGGAGATACAGCCGGTCACGTGATCGCTGGGAGCCACCATGAGATACAGTGAAGCAGGTATTTTTTTTAGTGTAACACAGAGACAGGGGGGCACTGTATTAGGATATAGAACAGATAGTGTAAAAATATATTGGTTATTCCTACAGCAGGAGGGGGATGACACGCAAAGAGGGGAGGGGGAGGAGGATAGAGGAGACAGACACAGAAGAGCAGGCTGTGGATGATGGAGGCACGCAAACAGACCACGGTGTCAGGGCTCAGCAGCAATGATTATCATGGTCTGTTTGCAGAGGGAAGGGTATAACCAGGCAGGATCGGCCAAATATTACAGGTGTTACAGGGTGCCAAATTACACAGCACAAGCACTGGGCTGTGTAAAAACAATGGAATAAACTGTTAGCGCAAAAGACTAATGCATGATAGATGGCCAGGAATTAGATCTCAAAAAGTCCAGTCACAGTTCTTTTTAGTCCATTTGCTGGTATATAATGACCATTCCTATAACAGGGGGGGAAGGAGGGAGCAATGGAAGGATAAGAGGCAGCTGTCCTCAGAGAAAGTCGGCTCTGCACAGGGAAGACAGGGGAACAAAACAGGAAGCGCCACCTAAGTGCAATATTTTAGTCACAATTTAGTAAAGACAGAGGAGATGCACTTACAGACATATGTAAAAAATGGGCTCATCTGTGTGTGTAGTTTGCGGTGTGATCCGGTCTCAGGTGCATCCAGGCTCACGGGTAGACAGAGCAGTGTGTAATTTCCATCCTGTGGCCACCAGGAAGCCAGCCAGAACCAGCAGGGAACGAGGATGATGACTAGGGATGAGCTCGGTGTTCGAGTCGAACATAAGTTCGACTCGAACATCGGCTGTTCGCAGCGTTCGGCAAACAACGAACGATTTGGGCCGTTCGCGCCAAATTCGAGTGACGCGAACAGCCCACAATACACTGCGCCATCGCAGTGTAATCCCGGCGCTGTGATTGGCCAAGCATGCACTGTGACCCTGCATGCTTGGCCAATCACAGCGCCGGCAGCGAGGAGAGCAATGATTGGCCACAGGCAGGATGCCTGTGGCCAATTATAGCTGAGGGGGTTTAGTACACACCCCACACTATAAAAGGCCGCCAGTGCGGCGGCCTCGTGTAGTGTGTTCCGGAGCAGGGAAAGTGAAGGATAGGCAGGGACAGTGTCAAATCTATTCTTTGCTAAACCTTGTGTGTAGGGACAGAGAAGGATAGGCAGGGAGAGTGTCAGTGTCATATACTTTGATAAACCTTGTGTACAGGGAGAGAGGATAGGCAGGGGACAGTGTCAGTGTCATATACTTTGATAAACCTTGTGTGCAGGGAGAGTGTCAGTGTCATATACTTTGATAAACCTTGTGTGCAGGGAGAGAGAAGGATAGGCAGGGGACAGTGTCATTGTTGCTAAGCCTCCTGCATATTATACACCTGAAGTTAGCCCGTATTGCTGCTTTTTCCTGGTGTGTTACACCAACAGGCATTTGCGGCACTTACAGCGGGCGGAGTGTGCCTCCTGATCATATTACACCTGAAGTTAGCCTGTATTGCTGCTTTTTCCTGGTGTGTTACACCAACAGGCACTTGCAGCACCTACAGCAGGCGTAGTGTGATTCCTGCAAAATATACTCCTGAAGCTAGGCCTTATTGCTGGTTTTCCCATTTCCCTGCAGGCCATTAGAATGTCTGGAAGGCAAACAAGGAGAGGCAGACAGTCAGGAGCCAATAAAAGAGGGCAAGCAGGCTCTGTGTCTAGAGACAACAGTGCTGGTCGTGGACGCGGTGCACCGCCATCAGCACGTGGCCATGGGACACGCTTGTCCTTCTTTTCGGCAACTGGACTTGTTGAGCCACATCATGCCGAAGACTTGGTAGAGTGGATGACCAAGCCCTCCTCATCCTCCTCATCCTCTCTCACCCAGGCTCAGGGTACTGGCAAAGCAGCTGCCAAAGCGTCCTCTTCCCTGGTATCAATGTCATCATCAGTCACTCCTTCCCTAGACCAACCATGTCCTCCTGAGGAGTCCCCTGAACTGTTTGAGCACAGTGTTGGGTACATGCTCCAGGAGGATGCCCAGCGTTTCGAAGGGTCTGATGATGATACCCAGCTAGAGGAAGGCAGTAGCGTGAGAGCAGAGAGAGGGGATGCACAAGAAGGACACCAATCTGGCAGTCATGTTCCAGCAGCTGCAGCATACTGCCAGATTGGCTCCAGTGATGAGGCGGGAGGGGATGATGAGGTCACTGACTCCACGTGGGTGCCGAATAGGAGAGAGGAGGAGGAGGCACATCTCCAACGAGGCAGGATGCCCTCGGGGGGCCAGCGTAAGGGCAGCACACCGACGGAATCACACCGCAGAGCTCCGCCTGTGCAGGGCGCTGCCTCTGCCCGTTATTCAAAAAGTTCTTTGGTGTGGGCCTTTTTTGAGTCGAGTGCATCAGATCGCACAGCTGCTGTTTGCAACATATGTCTCAAGCTTGACCAGACATATGTTGACCTGCCATGCAGCTCGTTGGCAAGCCTACCTTAAAGACCCACACCAAAGAACAAAGCGGACCTCTTCTTGCACCACATCAGCTGGGATCTCCAACCCCACTATACCTTCAGTCCTCTCTGAAACCTGCACTGAGAGGAATGAAGGTGTAGAATTAGGTGTGTTACAGCCAAGTACTTGCGGGCACTTTGCTAGCAGCACACCGACGTCCGATTCTAGCAGGAAAATTTCCCTGCCCCAGCTGCTGGACCATCGAAAGAAGTTCACTCCCAGCCATCCACATGCCCAGCGGTTGAATGCTAGCTTGGCTAAATTGCTAGCGCTTCAACTGCTGCCTTTTCAGTTGGTAGGCTCGGCCCCCTTCCGTGAGTTTGTGCAATGTGCGGTTCCTCAGTGGCAGGTTCCCAAACGCCACTTTTTCTCAGGGAAGGCGATTCCGGCTCTCTACCGGCATGTGGAAGGCAATGCCTTGGCCTCGCTGGACAGGGCGGTCAGCGGTAGGGTGCATATTACCGCTGACTCATGGTCCAGCAGGCATGGACATGGACGTTACCTTTCTTTCACGGCCCATTGGGTCACTCTTTTGGCAGCTGGGAAGGATGCAGGACAAGGTGCAGTAGTGTTGGAGGTTGTTCCACCGCCACGCCTCCAAAATGCTACTACTGGTTGTGACACACCTCTGTCCTCCACCCCCTCCTCTTCTTCCTCCATGGCCTCTTCCTGTGCTTTGTCCTCGGAACCAGCGGTGCTCCGTGGGCGTTCAAGGGGCTACGCAAGTACGCAGGCAAAAAGATGCCATGCCGTGCTTGCACTGGTGTGTTTGAGGGACAGGAGCCACACTGGGGCAGAGGTTCTGTCTGCTCTGCAGGGGCAGGCCGAGAGGTGGTTGACGCCACACCAGCTTAAGCCAGGAATGGTAGTTTGCGACCATGGCACCAACCTCCTCTCCGCTCTCTGGCAGGGACAACTGACCCATGTGCCCTGTGTGGCTCACGTCCTTAACCTGGTGGTGCAGCGGTTCTTGGGCAGGTACCCGGGCTTACAGGATGTCCTGAGGCAGGCCAGGAAAGTCTGTGCATTTCCGCAGATCTTCTAATGCCAGTGCTCGCCTGGCTGAGCTGCAAAAGGATTTGAACCTGCCCAAGAACCGCCTTATATGTGACATGCCCACCAGGTGGAACTCAACGTTGGCCATGCTGCAGCGGCTGCACATGCAGCAGAGGGCCATCAATGAGTACCTGTGCGACTGCGGCACCAGGACAGGGTCAGGGGAGCTCGGGTTTTTTTCTCCACGCCAGTGGGGCATGATCAGGGATGCATGCACTGTCCTGGCACCATTTGAGGAGGCCACGAGGATGGTGAGCAGTGACAGTGCATGCATCAGTGACACTGTACCTCTTGTCCACCTGTTGGAACATACGCTGCGTGGAATAATGGACAGGGCACTTGAGGCAGAACAGAGGCAGGAAGAGGAGGACTTCCTTGCCTCTCAAGGCCCCCTTTACCCAGACAGTGTTCCTTCTGTCCCACCCATCGCACAGGAAGAAGAGGAGGAGGAGGAGGAGGAGGATTGTGTCAGCATGGAGGTGGAGCCTGGCACTCAGCATCATCAGCAGCAGTCTTTTAGGGATGATTTACAGTCCCAAGAAACCAGTGGACTTGTACGTGGCTGGGAGGAGGTGGCTGCGGATCATGTCGTCCTTAGTGACCCAGAGGACTCCGGACCGAATACCTCAGCTAACCTACGCTGCATGGCCTCCCTGATCCTGCAAAGTCTGCGGAAGGATCTTCGTATTCTTCGGATCAAGGAGAGGGACCATTACTGGCTGGCCACTCTCCTTGATCCACGGTACAAGGGTAAGGTTGCGGACCTTATCTTACCGTCGCAGAGGGAGCAGAGGATGAGACAACTCCGGGAGGCCTTGCAGAAAGGTCTGTGCAACGCGTTCCCAGAGACTGGGAGGTTACAAACTCCTGGTCCTGGACGACGAGTTGATGAGGCTTCGGTCAGTCAAAGAAGGAGCGGTGGGGAAGGTGGCCGTCTGACCGATGCGTTCAGACAATTCTTTAGTCCGCAGCCCCAAGGTATGATCGGTTCCAGCAACCATCGCCAGCGTCCGATATACATGGTGCAGGAATACCTAGGGGGCAAGGTCAGACTTGGACACCTTCCCCACCAAAAATCCTCTGGCTTACTGGGTCTTGAGGATGGATCACTGGCCAGAGCTTGCACAGTATGCAATTGAGCTACTGGCCTGTCCTGCATCCAGCGTTCTTTCAGAACGCACATTCAGTGCTGCTGGAGGATTTGTCACGGATCACAGGGTGCGCCTGTCCACCGACTCTGTTGATCGACTGACCTTCATAAAAATGAACCAGTCTTGGATCACCACCAGCTACCAAACACCTGAAGCTGATATAACAGACTAATATTATTTTCAAATGTCACATCCCTTCAAGACTGATGCTGATGCTGAGTGACTGTCCTGTTATGTTGACTGACTATCCTGCTCCTCCTCAATGATCCGATTGATGATGATGATAGCTTGGAAGAACATTTTTGTTTCTGGGTGCCGCCACCAGTGGCTAAGGCCCAATTTTTCAGCCCCTGTTTAACAGGGGCATGTAATTACAATTTTTTTATGCAATGCTTTGCAGCAGGGCTCATTTCTGCACTCCAACTAGAGTATCTGGGAGAGGTTGCAGTGTCGTGGCACCAGCACCAGTGGCTAAGGCCCAATTTTTCAGCCCCTGTTTAACAGGGGCGTGTAATTACAATTTTTGATGCAATACTTTGCAACAGGGCTCATTGCTGTGCTCCAAGTACAGTATCTGTGAGGGGTTGCAGTGTTGTGGCACCAGTGCCTAAGGCCCAATTTTTCTGCCCCTGTTTAACAGGGGCATGTAATTACAATTCTTGATCTAATAATTCACAGCAGGGCCCATTCCTGCGCCCACCAAGAGTAACTGTGAGGCCTTACAGTGTTGTGTCAACACCACCACCACCAAAAGCCCAATTTTTCAGCCCCTGTTCAACAGGGGCATGCAATTACAATTCTTGATCTAATAATTCACAGCAGGGCCCATTCCTGCGCCCACCAAGAGTAACTGTGAGGGCTCAGTGTTGTGGCAACACCAACATGTAAGGGGCAAATTTCAGCTGAGTATATACGGCAGGCCCCTACTTTCAAACATCCAACTTACAAACGACTCCTCCTTGCAAACGGAAGGATACAACAGGAAGTGAGAGGAAATCTACCCCTAGGAAGGCAAATTCTCTCCTGTAAGAGTTAATATGGGAAAAAAGTGTCTCCTCTCCACTGATGCTTTATCACCAATTCTTGTTTCAATAAAAAACCCAAATTTTCAAAAAACATTTGTCATTAGGACGGAAAGTGAGGTGAACTGTTCTGAACAGGTGCACACTGCACAGACAGCAAAACAAATGTTACAGGGGTGATAACCCTTCCCTATGTTTTCCAAAAAGCTTAAAAATAGATTTCTTGGCTGGAGCTACACTTAAACAATGTACCTGTTCAAAATTACAAACAGATTCTACATAAGAACAAACCTACAGTCCCTGTCTTGTATGCACCGCCTGTATACGGCTGTTCAGAGTATATAGGGCCTTTTTTATTTTGTGTGCAGGGTTCCCCTTAATATCCATACAAGACCCAAAGGGGCTGGTAATGGGCTGGGGTGGGGGGGGGGGGACTGTGATGGGGTAGCTATGCCATTTTTCTTAAAGATTTTCATCCATATTACCGGGAACAGACATTACATTAAAGCCGCAAGCAGTTTTAAATGGCTTTTTTTCCTTTAGAAATGTAATTTTGTGCAGGGACAGTTCTAAACACGGGAAACACGTGGCACTTCACAGGCATACTTTAGACACCCCCCAGGTACGATATTTAAAGGAATATTTGACTTTTTTTTCACTTTATGCATCATTAAAATGACTGCTCCCGAAAAACTGACGTTTTTAAAACTTTTTTTGGGATTGATACATGTCCCCTGGTGCAGAACCCGGGTTCCCAAACCCTTTTTAGGACAATAACATTCATAATAGTCGTTATAATTAGCACTTTAGATTTCGAACGTTCGCATCCATTGTATTTAATAGGGTTCTAAAGTTCGTGCGAACTTTCGGTCCGTTCGCGGGTTCTGGTGCGAACCGAACCCGGGGGTGTTCGGCTCATCACTAATGATGACGTTACCGGAAACAGAACAAGAGAGATCACCGGAAGGAAAGACAGATGTTCAGCACACCACTGAGAAACCAGGCTACGCGCTCGGAGCTATCTGCTCCTTGTTCTGTTTCCACTGACGTCATCATCCTCGTTCCCTGCTGGTTCTGGCTGGCTTCCTGGATGCGAATAGGCCCAGACACAATGTAGTTCTCCACTTTCCTTCCTGAAAGTGGGTTACAGTCTCCGCACGAGGGGGAATTTCCTTCCAGGCGGTCTCCGACGAGAGGCTCACCTGTCACCGGCAATATGCTGCACCGGGTCTTCAAGTGAGGAGCTCCCCCCGGTCCATTGCACCTTCCGGATTCGGGTACCCACTCCCGGGGTTCCCTAGGATCTCCTTCCCTCGCGGAACTCAGTGTTGGGCACTGAGCTCCGGACTTCCATCCGAGTACCTCACCCCAGGCTAAAGGTGCCTGGGATGGAACACTACCTCCGGTTGTCCTCTAGGCCTAGGCCACCCAGAGGACCGAACCGACACGAACCACCGTCCACAAGCTGAAGGTGCCTGGTACTTCGACCCCGTGACAAAGATGGCCGGCCCTTTATACCCTCTCCCAGCAAGCACGGTGGGTTCCCCGCCCCACCATACCGCTGCCGAGGGAGGACAAAAAGGAGGCACAGCAATGATTCAACCCCAGCCCAGGGCGACAGCGCCACCCACCGGGCCGCAGGGAATTACACATCACTGATGTCTCTGCCAAATTCAAATTTACACCCGGGAAAGTACATACCCGCTACATAGATGTTACATCACTTCCTAAAATCTTTCCAAAACTGAGTTCATGATATTCTATAATGATATAAAAAACAATAAGAAAAAAAAACTTATTTTTAATGCTATTGTTTTTCCTAGAAGGTCATTTGTTTTTTAACATTAATTGGATTCTGCTATTCATGCAATTCTAATGTGAAAGGACCAGGGCTTTTTTTCAGGGGGAACTTGGTGGAACTCAGTTCCACAACCTCTGGATCAGACCCTTTGGTGCCTGCTCACCTCAATCACTTGTAAACACAGAAGTCTGGTTTCTGTGTTTACAAGTGACAGCTCTGCACTCTGTATGTAATGCAATCCTGGAATTTAATGCCCCTTTAAGACCCTCCTACTGTTTGTGAAGTTTGTGTGTAGGGGGAGGGGTTTTCTGGGGTCGTGGTTAAAGCGGAGGTCCACCCTGAAAATTTTTTTACACAAAAATTCATTAAAAAAAAAGAAAAAAATTAATTGAAAAAAATATATATTTATACTCACCCAAAATGCCTGTTGCTATGCGGAAGCCCCCTAATCTGCCTCTAATGTGCCTCTTCCTTATCCTGGGATTGAGAACTTCCGTTTCCTCTTCTTGTGAATGGGGCGTGCTGCCTTCTGGGAACTGTGTGTATCCTAGGAGGCAAGCCGCCCATTCACAAAGCGCCGTGCGAGTGGCACATGCGCAGTAGGAAATGGGCAGTGAAGCCGTAAGGCTTCACTGCCTGTTTCCCTTAGTCAGGATGGAGGAGCCGGGACCTACCAGCAGCGATCGATCCCCGTCGGGGGACCGACATCGCGGGCGAGTAGGACAGGTACGTTTCCTTATTAAAAGTCAGCAACTACACTGTTAGTAGCTGCTGACTTTAAAAAAATAAAAATCTGGGTGGACCTCCGCTTTAAGTTCCAGCACCTATTGTTTGAGAAAAAAAGCCCTGGAAAGGACTAAAGGAAATTAAATAGTTTAACATGTTACACTTTGACCTTTTAGACTTATCCTTTACCCTAACACAAGCAGGTTTACTTTTGCACAAAACCTGGGGTGAAGTAGGACATTATCTGTCTTTGTCTGAAGCATGGTTCTAAATGTGAGTTGAGTTTTGGTTTTCATGACACCTGCCATAATGAATCAATGCAAAAAGTGCACTGAATTGCAAAGCTAAACCTAAGCTAAAAGCAGCAAGCAAGTGAAGATAATTTCCCTGTGATTTTCAGGGTTAGCAGACCTTTTAAAGATGTAAATCTATCAAAAAACAAAACTACTGTAGTATTGACAATCATATCTCAACACAAAGAAATAACTCATTAACTGAAATTGCAAGGACTGAAATCATTTAAACGGAGAAGATCTGTTACAGGCAGTATGTGTGATAGTACAATACAATGCCATAAAAGTGGCCAATCAAGATGGCCACATACAGTATATTAGATTAGGTTCCATGCATATTGTATAACCACGTATATGTACGAAAATATAACCCACCAAAGCATTTATTATTGAGGTTTATAAATCCATAGAACACATTTAGGCTCTGTTTGCTGGGCTTTATTGATCACTATTTGCCATAACAGCTTCGGTTTTCATTAATGATCGCCATTGAGAGTTGAAAATCAGTCACATGCCTGTAAATAATGATCATTATGTGACATAACATGTCATTACAGACATTATAGCTCAGCTATCTTACAATACTGAGCATTAAGTTCTACGGGGCGTATCCAAAAAGTTTGGTGAATGGTCCAATATCTCAACGGCAATGTGGGCCAGGTATGCGCGCATGCACATGGCTATCCAGAGACACGTTCACAATTGCCACCTATCGTGGAGTACACGTGACTGCCAGGATAAACCCGCTGCAGGCGGTCAAATGTAGTCCGTATGAGAGGTAGGTGCAATGGAGCAATGAGTGAACCTTAAATTCTGCTACAAATTGTAGAAAATGGTGACAGAGATGCATGAAATGTTGGTGCAAGTGTAAAGGACAGAAGCCTTGAGCAGACAATGTGTATTAGACTGGTTCAAATGCATTTGCATCGGGAAGGAAATGACTGAGGATGAGCCACGTTCGGGTCGGCCGTTGACAAGCAGAACCCCAGACATGATTGAGCGAGTGTGACAAATTCTGTTACAAGATCTGTGATTGACTCTACAATTGATGGCATAGGAATCGGTCATTAGCAAAGACACGCACCATCATCCGCAAAGATTTGGGTAAACGGAAGATCCGTTTATGGTTTGTACTGCACAAGCTGACAGAAAGCAGAATGGTTGGAAACCTCTGGAGATTTCATTTGTGACCAGGATCCTTCCTTTCTGTTCGATCCATGTGTGTCAATTCTTGGCTCAGCGCGTTGTACCTGTTCTCGCTCATCCACCGTACTCCCCTAATCTGGTGCCTGCAGACTTCTTTCTGTTTGGCGTCATGAATGGAGCACGTTTTGCGGACGTGGGGGCAATCCAAGCATGTGTGACAGTGGTTCTGCGATCGAGGGATTTGCTGACAGCTTCCAGAAGCTTTATGAACGTTGCCAAAATTGTGTTGTGAAGGATGATAATTATTTTGAAGGCCAATAAAGGTAATTTGTTTGTATGTTCTGTTTTGTTTGTTTTCTGATACCATTCACCAAACTTTTTAGACACACTTCATATATTAAAGTACCGTATTTATCGGCGTATAACACGCACTTTTTTCCCCTGAAAATCAGGGGAAAATCGTGGGTGCGTGTTATACGCCGATACCCACATCCCTGAGCTGTCTCCGCTGACTGAGCGGAGCGAGATACACATAGCCGAATGTACTCAGCTATAATCGGCTTTTCTCGGCTCCGCTCACAGTCACGCCCAGTCCGCCATTGGACCTGTGTTATGTCCATCATAGGGCGGGACTCGGCGTGACTGTGAGCGGAGCCGAGAAAAGCCGAGTACACTCAGCTATGTGTATCTCGGCGGCGGCTCCGCCCAGTCCCTGCATCCCCTGCGTCCCCGGCGTTCGCACAGTCTCAGCGCCAATTTTAAAATGATGCACGGCGACTCTGGGGCAAGGCTGCACGGCGACTCTGGGGCAAGGCTGAAATGGACTCTGGGGCAAGGCTGCAATGGACACTGACAAGGCTGCACTGTGACAAGGCTGCAATGGACACTGACAAGGCTGCACTGTGACAAGGCTGCAATGGACACTGACAAGGTTGCACTGTGACAAGGCTGCAATGGACACTGACAAGGCTGCACTGTGACAAGGCTGCAATGGACACTGACAAGGCTGCACTGTGACAAGGCTGCAATGGACACTGACAAGGCTGCATTTAAATGTAAGTTATTTTTCCTTAAACTTCCCTGCTAAAAGTTTTTTTCCCTAAAATTTCCTCCTAAACTTGGGGTGCGTGTTATACGGTAATTACAAAATGTATGAACTGAGATCAGATTCACATATATAAAATATGGTCATTTTAAATTTGACCGGTTTTTACATATGTTAAACATATAGGTTGCACTGGCTCTGTAATAGATCCGGTAAGGTAGTATGGTGAATGTCCTGAAGGGTCAATTAAGCTAAGTCTCTGCACTCTCTAGATAAGGGTACCCCTGACTCATTTGGATGAAACAGTTGGCAAACTGACAGCTATTGGCAGCTGTCAAACAGATGGCATCAACCCAGAATTAGCATTTTATGCCTTAAACTAGATAATGAGATATCCACTGATAACTTTGGTTTAAACATAACCTTACTGAGACCTGGCCTTATAATTTTTCACTTATTTTAATATTTATTAAATATGTTTAGAAGAAATTAATTGTGATTTTCATAGTTGATGTATTGTATCTAGTTTAGTTTTTCTATATACTCAATATTGGATGGATAGCTGTAACCCATGTAGAAAACAAATGAGTTTTAAATTTATACACAATTCCTAAGACATATTTTTAAAAAAAAATAGATCAACAAATTTTTAATTGTTCCATTGATTCTTATATGCAACTCAAATTACATCTTTGATATTGTGTCAGTTCCCCTCCTTCATGTGTATAAAGTTTTGTAAAGGCTGGTATAGGCCTACACATTTATTGCAGTGAGCTGAAACACCTTCTGGCCTCTTTTGTCAGCAGGGCAGAAAGTGGAGGACAATACTGTTACTGAGCCCTGGATAGCAGTAAAATCCCAACAGAGGCTATAATCTTTCACTGCTATTGCCCAAAAAAAAAAATTTTTTTTATTATTATTATTATTATTATTATTATTATTATTATTATTATTATACAGGATTTATATAGCGCCAACAGTTTACGCAACGCTTTACAATATAAAAAGAGAGAAAGTAGGGTAGCCAGGCAGAAAACTCAACAAGGAAAGTCGATAATGGTCCAGGGGCAGCAATTCTTAGGGAAGTTAGAGAGAATAGACGTATACAGTAAGCTTCAAAGGATGAGAGGGAAAGAGATGGAGGAAGAACCTGGAAGGTGCTCTGGGGGATAGGAGGAATCCCACTCCCCCTTACTTGCGTCCATTAGGCCTAGGGGAGTAATAATTAACCACTTGCCACCTGCCATATAGCAAAATGACAGCGTCAAAGTGGTTGTGTTATCCTGATCAGACATCATATGACGTGATGAGGATAACAAGCCGTTGCGCTCCCCTGGGGGCGCACGTCACAGTGATCATTGTTGCGGTGCGTCACTCTGACACAGCACAACTCCGATCCAGGTGAAGAGTCTGATGGAGACTCTTTACCACATGATCAGCCGTGTCCAATCACGGCTGATCATGATGCAAACAGGAAGAGACATTAATCGGCTTTTCCTCAGTCGTGTCTGACAGACACCAGTAGAAGAGAGCTGATCAGCTGCTCTCCTGACAGGGGAGTCTGTGCTGATTGTTTATTTACAAAATTTTATAACAAAAACTAAAACTTATTTTTTCAAAATTGTTCGTCTTTTTTTATTTGTTTAGCAAAAAATTAAAAAACCCAGAATTTTTCAAATACCATCAAAAGAATGCTCTATTTGTGGGAGCAAAATGATAAAAAATGTGTTTGGGTACAGTGTAGCATGACCGCACAATTGTCATTCAAAGTGCGACAGCGCTAAAAGCTGAAAATTGGCTTGGGCAGGAAGGGGGGAAGTGCCCTGTATTGAAGTGGTTAATGACTGGACCTACATTTTAGGGGCCTAATTGAGATAAAAAGGCATGACCATTGCTGTGCTGATCATTATAGTGCAGTGAAGGGAGAGGTTTTTCTGCCTATTGAATGGGAATAGAAAACCATTTGGAAGCGATGAGTATGTGGAGCTGTATGTTGGCATTCAACTAAATTTATACAGGAGAAGTGTGGCATTCAATTTGTCCACCAGAGTCGGGACAAGGGGTGGGCAAAACAGCAGGAGCCTGGGGCACAACAGCTAAATGAAGAAGGTGGTGCATTTTGACCACCTGGAGTGAAAATGCAGTGCTGATACTACCAAAATGCTGCTTAAGTCTGCCTTGATGATGGCCATAATATCATAAGGGCAGACTTTAGCAGCACAGCATCTTGCCGAGTGACAGTGGGGTGCCAAGTGCTGGGGCATGCTCTGTGCTCCTGCACCCGTCACCAGAAGAAGCTTCAATACTGTCAGTCGGAATGATCTTTGCTCAACAAACGAAGGTTGGTCCTGGCCTGCTCCTCTGACATGACAGTCCCAGGCCAGGAAGAGAGCAGTGCACAATAGATGTAAAGTGAGCTGAAGATAGTATTTAACAGTATTTAGTATTATATAGTATTTATTGCAATGCAGTCAGGCTGCTGAAAACCTCATTTGCTGATATGCAGCTTTTTACAGTGAACTGGCACCAATGTTGGGTGTTTTATTCAGTAAAGTAGGGGTATCACCAAGACTTAAAAACCTAAAAAGGCATTGACTAATTTGTAATAAACCAGGAGGCAGGGGGTTGAAGTTTATAATTTGCACCCTAGGCACCAGATGACCCTACCCTGGCACTGCACCCCACACTGCAGTTTCAGATAATAAACTTTAGTTATATATGAAATGAATATAGTAGCATATTTACCTATGTAACTCAAAAGCAAATTGTAGTCTACCATTTACCTAAAAGTTATAAAGTATGGTTTAGTAAGCGATACATTACCTTCATGAATTCAAATATTACATTATCTTCACTTTTAAACCTGAAAATAAAAAAATGATTCTTGTTCAATTTAATAAGAATATGCCTTCAAGTTATCTTCTGAAATTTCTAATGACATTTCAGTTTTATGAGCCTTCTATGGATAATTTTTTGCTAACAATGATTTTTAATGACTTAATGATAACTCCCTTTGTACTAAAATGTGCATCACATATAAATCACATATAGTTCTCATATCCTCAGTTGCTTTATTCTATTCTGTGACTTGATGAGCGTGTTAAATGAATCACTGTCTAAAATAGTTATTTCAGTTTGACAGGTACAAAGAACCCGTGTCTTCTTGTCTACAGTGCATAAGAGACTTTTATTGCAATTTACTGTTTTTTTTGGATTACCAAAGGATAATTTGGTATGTCATAAGTAACTGGAAACTCCAAAAAATGGAAGTTAATTCATGACCCGTCGGAATGTATAACCAATGAATGGGGAGATTTCACAACCAGTTTTACTACAGTACCATGTATAAATGGCATACATGCTGAGATAAGCTAAAGAGCCTTGGGAAGCTTTATGCAAAGCTTATGTCCTCACAGTTCATGCATATGGGATCCGTATTTCTGTCTTGTTCAGAGGATTTTAAAATTAAATACCATGCTGTAAGCATTTCCACAGCACATGTACCTCCATAAACATAGAGTAAAATAAAAATGCTAAGGAAACAACAAAAACAAAATGTTTGGCTTCCAATAATGGTATGCTAAAAGCAGACAAGGATAATAGCAGTCTGTCATGGCACATCTGTGAGATGCTAAATTTATCCCTAGTATTCAGAACACAAATAGAAGCTAGTTACAGCCCCCTGTTCTCAAGCACGGGAATGTAGAACATTTCATCACAAAATGTACTCACGTTCCAGCTTTCATAGTACTAAGACATGTAGCTTAAAGGAAACGTTGACTTGTACTGAAAGTGCTAGTTTAAGATCCTCAATAAATTTTATTCAAATAAATGTCTTGTTGTTCTCAAAAAATTACTTGATACAGTGCCTTGAAAAAGTACTCATACCACTTGAAATTTTCCATATTTTGTCATGTTACAACCACAAATTAAATCTGTAACCTTTTACGACTGTGTTTTGTTCATTAATATATGTACACATGTTATTTATTCTACAACAATGTATTTCTTTCTCTGTAAATGGAAAATGTAATAAAACATTTTGAGTAAAAATGTAAAACGGAAAATTTCCTATCACTTACCGTAATTTTCCTTTCCTGATTGACTCCATGGCAGCATATGTATGGGTTAACTCCGCCTCCACTCCTCCCCCATAGGACCCCACTCCCATAAATCTTTGCTCTGAGCCAGAGGACGCGTTCCGTAACTAGCCTTCTCAAGACACTGGGGGGAACTTCTGCTGCCATGGAGTCCATCAGGAAAGGAAAATTACAGTAAGTATTTGATATTACATTTTCAGTTTTCCTGACAGACTCCATGGCAGCATACATATGGGAACTAACTAGCCATACACCCAATGGGCGGGCAATGCTATCCCAAGGCTATAATTTGTACCATCAACAGACAGGACCTTGCAAGCTAAAATAAACAAAGAATAAGGAAGCAGACTCTACACAATAATGAGCCATAAATGTATTGATTGAGGACCACAAGGCCACCCTACAGACTACTTTGGGAACCACAAGCTGCAAAGCTGCCAAAAATGTTGAGGGAGCAGAAACTACCTCCAAAGGGAACCCAGCCCTTGGCTCTCTGAGCCTGTTTGATGGCCTAGGCAATCCGTGCCACAATCATCATAGATGAGGCACATTACATAGTTACATAGTAGGCGAGGTTGAAAAAAGACAATCCAACAAGTCCAACCTATGTGTGTGATTTTATGTCATTGTATATATTTTGTATATTTATACATTGTATATCCCTGTATGTTGTGGTCGTTCAGGTGCTTATCTAATAGTTTTTTTGAAATTACAGATGCTCCCCGCTGAAACCACTGCCCGTGGAAGGGGATTCCACACCCTTACCGCTCCTACAGTAAAGAACCCTCTACACAGTTTAAGGTTAAACCACTTTTCTTCTAATGTTAGTGAATGGCCACGTGTCTTATTAAATTCCCTTTCACGGAAACAATTTATCCCTATTGTGGTGTCACCAGTATGGTATTTGTACATTGAAATCATATCCCCTTTCAAGTGTCTCTTCTCCAGAGAGAATAAGTTCAGTGCTTGTAACCTTTCCTCATAACTAATGTCCTTCAGTCCCTTTATTAGTTTTGTTGCCCTTTTCTGGACTCTCTCCAGTTCCAGCACATGCTTCCTGAGGACTGGTGCCCAGAACTGGACAGCATACTCCAGGTGCTGCCTGACCAGAGTCTTGTAGATTGGGAGAATTATCGTTTTATCTCTGGAGTTAATCCCCTCTTTAATGCATGCCAATATTCTGCTTGCTTTGCTTGCTGCAGCTTGGCATTGCATGCCATTGCTGAGCCTGTCATCTACTAGGACCCCCAGGTCCTTTTCCATCCTAGATTCCCCCAGAGGTTCTCCCCCCCCCAGTGAGTAGATTGCATTCATATTTTTGCAACCCAAATGCATTATTTTAGATTTTTCCACATTAAACCTCATTTGCCATGTATGGATGGTCAGAGTTCAGGCAGGATCAGGCAATGGAGGATCAGGCAGACAGATGAGCAGAACAAGGTCAAGGAAGCCAAAGGTCAGGGCTGGAGATAGCAGCAAGGTCAGGAAGCCGGGTCAGAGTAGCAACAGATGCAGGTTCAGGATCAGGTCATGGGATAAGCTGCAGATCAGACAGCAAGGGTCTGGACAGTAGAAGCCCCTTTTAAAGGCCACTAGGCGCCAAGGCAGCGTCACCGTGCACGCGTGCACGATCTCCGTTATCGGCGCATGCACAATGGCACACGGCACACGTCTGTTTACAGTTAGAAGCCTGCTAGCGGGGATGCGCCTTAACCTTGTTGGAGGTCTAAGAGGCGTGCGTCCATGACATTGCCCCGCCCCTTATGGGCAACCTCCGGGTGCCCAAAATAACTATTTATTTAGGGTGGCTGCGGAAGAAGGCCTGGATCAGCTCTTGGTCATGCAAATTCTGTTTGGGTTCCCAAGAGTTCTCCTCTGGTCCGTACCCCCTCCACTTGATCAAGTATTGCAGTTGATTACCTCTCCTCCTGCAGTCTACGATAGCCTCCAGGATATTGTCAAGATAAACAATATCTCGTTGAAATTCCCGGCAGTTTTCTCAACGAGAAAACATACACACGACCGGTTTTCTCGGCAAAAAGCTCTGCCAGCAGTTTTCTTGCCGAGAAAACCGGCCATGTGTACGAGGCTTTAGGGTGGAGTCTCCTGGGTGACTAGGCTTTAATTAGGCTGATTTAATATGGGACCCATCTGCCAGGAAGATGGAGAGTACTTGTGCTCTGTGCTGGAGTGGAATGAGCTGTTGGTTAGCAAAGTTCAGGTCAATAAAACAACTATATTCTCCAGAGTCTATAATTGCAGTAGCAGGCACAGTCCTTCCCAGAAGCTGGAAGGAGATGCAAAGGGCCAGGTGAGTAGTATTGGCAGAGGGTGCTGGTTGACTGGTGGGTGAGATGGACAAACATCTTTGAGGTTTTACTGGGCATGAATGTACATAGTGGCCGGCTCCCCCGCAGTACAGGCAGAGATTGAGCTGTTGCCAGCGTGAGCGTTCCTCAGCGGATAGCGAGGGTCTTATTAAGCCGACTTGCACTGGTTCAGGAGAGGTTGGTACAGATCTAGCAGACAGGTCTGATGAAAGCAGGACGCGTGGTCATGGCAACAGAGGGTAACATCCAGGTTTGACGAGTCCGTTGGTTAATTTTCTCTGCGCTGCGCTCCCGAAGGCGCCGGTCTATCTGGATAGTCAATGCCATTAAGATCTCCAAAGAGTATGGTATGCCAACTCAGGCTAGTTCGTCTTTTAATCTTTCGGACAGGCCTAAACGGAACTGATGCCGTAAAGCCGCATGGTTCCATTGAGTATCTGCACTCCAGCGCCTGAAGTCCGTTATGTAGTCCTCGACCGCTCTGCGGCCTTGCTGGAGTGCATGAAGAGCAGCTTTCGGCAGTGGAGGTCCGTTGGGAGTCATCATAAAGAAGTGACATGGCCTTAAAAAAGGATGGCAAAGAGTCCAGTGAAACATGGCGTTCTTCAAGCAGGTGGTGTGCCCAGGACTGAGGTTCCCTCAGTAGGAGTGAGATGACAAACCCCACTTTTGTGGTCTCCCGGGAGAACGTTAGGGGTAGCAGGGAGAAGTACAGCTCACATGCATTGCGAAATGTCCGAAACTTGATTCGATCTCCGGAAAACTTCTCCGGAATGGGGACCCTTGGCTCTGGAGGCAGCATTGTTACAGAAGGTGCAGAGGTGGCTTCTGTAGGAGTCCTGCTGGCAGGAGGATCTGTGGTGGTAGCCGGGGGTAGCATTTGTCCCTCTAAGCGTTTATGACCATCCTGGAGAGATTTCACCTTTAGAGTGAGATCAGAAAGCAGTTGGCAGATCTCATTGGTGGAAGAGGTCCCTCTTGCAGGCTCAGGCATGGCTGTCTGATACTGACATGTACCTTGGAGGTGAGCCCGACGTGCAGAGGGAGACCTCTCGTACAGCCCTGGTTCCTGGGTCACTGGAGTTGGGACAGTGACCGAAGGAGCACAGTGGGGTATGAGTGCCTGCTGGGTTCTCTTGAACTGGATGAGAAGACCGCTGGAGAAGACTGAAGATGCAGGTCAGATGATGCAGGTGCACCAAGGGGCAACAGGTGCATGCAGATGCAAGCAGCAGGCGGAAGAAGGGTCAGACAAGCCAGGTAATGCACAGCGGATCAGATACAGGCAGGAGCATCAGACAGCAGATGGTCAAAGTTCAGGCAGGATCAGGCAACACAAGATCAGGCAGACAAATGAGCAGAACAAGGTCAAGGAAGCCAAAGGTCAGGACTGGAGATAACAGCAAGGTCAGGAAGCCGGGTCAGAGTAACAACAGGTGCAGGTTCAGGATCAGGTCACGGGATAAGCTGAAGATCAGACAGCAAGGGTCTGGACAGTAGTAGCCCCTTTAAAGGCCGCTAGGCGCCAAGGCAGCGGTTCCGTGCGCGGTTGCACGATCTCCGCGATCGGCGCATGCGCAATGGCGCACGTCTGTTTACAGTTGGAAGCCTGCTAGCGGGGATGCGCCTGAGCCTTGTTGGAGGTCTAAGAGGCGTGCGACCATGACACACATATTCTGACATAGGGGTGTCTGGACTTAAAACATTACAAATTATGATAGGAATGGGGAAAATAGAACACACTCTCTAAGGCTAAAGCTTCCACCATTGCGACCCCAAAGTCACACGTTTTAGAGTGCAACTTTGGAGTGTGACCTTGATACGATTCTGAGTGCAGCCCCAAACCAACTTTGCAGTCTCTGGATCAAAGCTGCATCAAAGGTCGTACCAAAGTAGTGCAGGAACCTTTCCAGAGTCGCTGCCACCTTCCAAAGTTACATTACAAGTTGCACTAGAGGAAAACAGAGCCCAATGAGCTTACAAAACTTCCTCTTGCTTTGCAGGAGACTCTACAGGTTCTATTCATGTAAATGCACCCCTCATAGCCTTAACCAAAAGGCATTATGAGGGTAAAGGGTCTTCCTGGTCATCTTAGCGGAAGAACATGATGCAATGGCTTTTGAACTTTGCATGTGGCTTACATTCTACTCTTTTTAAGGGTTCTTGCACCACGTACCTCACCAGAAATTCCATTTGCTGGAGGTCACCTTCCCCTTTTCCAACCGCCTAGGCTTAGCATAGCTCCCATAGAGACTTGCCCTCTGAGACCGCGGTCCCGCATCTCCAGTAGGCTTTCTTCTTGGAGCAGCTGACATAGCGGTGGGTGCGTAAAGGAGGATTCATAGCTTCTACTATGAAGGCTGGACCTTGACGGTGCCATATGCCAAAAACATTTGAAAGAGGAATGCTGTGACCTAATGAGGTCTTTATCAACCCCTGCCGTGTCTTGTCAATCTGACCTAGAAGTACTAAAAAAAAAAAAATCAAAATAGGATAGAAAGGAAATGGTTAAATTCAAAAGAGAGTACTCAGGTCAACAAGGAAAGGAAAGGGTTAAACCCACCCTTGCTACACAGGGGGGGGGGCAGTGAAACATCCACAGTAGACATGTGTGGTTTGTTTCATTCCGAATTATTATTCGGACAAATGTTTCGTTATCCGGAGATTCGGATATATCCGAATACCCAAATTACAATATAATCAAATTTTACCGAATGCTCCGAATAACGTAACGAAATTCGGACTAAAATTTTAATCAAATTTTACATTGAACTCCAGTCGAATTCTAGCTACACATATAGCTGAAATCAAAGACTGTGGGGCTGATTTAAAAACGTTTGCGCCATGAGTATCGGCGCATCTGCGCGCGCAATGGCTGTTTTGGTATTTACAAAACATTAGCGCCGGTAGCGCAGCCCTATTTGCCATTTACTATAGTGTTGTCGGCGGACGGGAGGAGGCGCTCAGTGTGCCACTATGGACCTGGCGCACTGCATGTTAAACTCTAAATATAAAGAAGCTGGAAGTGAGAGTATAATGGGGGTGATGTGGGGTGCTGTGAGGAAGTTTAGTGACACCTGCCCAAATAACTAATATGCCCAAAATAGGGTGAGAAAGTAACTTTTTCAAAACCAGCCCGCTGCGCCGGCAAGTACGATTCGAGCTGCGGGAGGTTTTATGGAGCTCAGTGTGGGAATTTTCCTTGTTTTCTTGCGCCAAGACACTGACACTGCGCCGGCAAAATCTTAGTAAATGTCAAGTCATGTAAATCAATTTGCATAAGTTGAACAGGTGCAGCTCTGAACTTGCCACTGCGCCTGCAAAATGTCATTTCTAAAGGAAAAAAAAAGGCATTTAAAAGCACCCGCGGCTATAATGAATTGTCGGCTCCCGGCAATATAGAGAAAAGTCATAGAAAGTCTTTGATAACCAAAAAAAAAAGCGTGGGGGTCCCCCCAAATTCCATTACCAGGGCCTTCAGGTCTGGTATAGATATTAAGGGGAACCCCGCCGCAAACTAAAAAAAAAATGCGTGCGGTTCCCCCAAATATCCATACCAGGCCCTTCAGATCTGGCATGCATTTTAAGGGGAACTCCGCCCCAAATAAAAAAAAAATGGCGTGGAGTCCCCCCAAAAATCCACACCAGACCCTTATCCGAGCACGCAACCTGGCAGGCCGCAGGAAAATAGGGGGGGCGAGAGAGCGGCCCCCCCTCCCTCCTGAACCGTACCAGGCCACATGCCCTCAACATGGGGAGGATGTCCCCATGTTGATGGGGACAAGGGCCTCATCCCCACAACCCTTGCCCGGTGGTTGTGGGGGTCTGCGGGCGGGGGGCTTATCGGAATCTGGAAGACCCCTTTAACAAAGGGGACCCCCAGATCCCACCCCCCCTGTGTGAAATGGTAAGGGGTACATTGTACCCCTACCATTTCACAAAGAAAGTGTCAAAAATTTAAAAAATGACAAGAGCCGGTTTTAGACACTTCCTTTATTAATGTCTTCTCTTTTCTTCCATCTTCTTCTTCCATCTTCTTCTTTTCTCCATTCGGGTTTCTTCCTCCATCTAACTCTTCATCTTTATCTTCATCTCCCTTCTTCCTTCGGTCTTCTCGTCCGGCATCTTGCTCCGGCTTCTTCTTTCTTCTTCGGCCGCTCCGTTTGAATTGGAGGTTCCCGCTGTGTGACGCTTCAGTTCTTCAGTTCTCCTCTTGGTCCGCTGCCACCCGGTGGCTCCGCCCCCTCGGATTTCACGGGGACTTTCCCCGTGGTGTCAATGTGCGTCAGAGGGGGGCGGGGTCACCAGGTGGCAGCGGACCCAGAGGAGAACTGAAGAACTGAAGCGTCGCACAGTGGTAACCTCCAATTCAAACGGAGCGGCCGAAGAAAGAAGAAGGGAAGAAACCGGAGCAAAATGCGGACGAGAAGACCGAAGGAAGAAGGAAGATGAAGATGAAGAACAAGATGGAGGAAGAAACCCGAATAGAGAAAAGAAGAAGATGGAAGAAGAAGATGGAAAAAAGGAAAAGACATTAATAAAGGAATTGTCAAAAACCGGCTCTTGTCATTTTTTACATTTTTGTCACTTTCTTTGTGAAATGGTAGGGGTACATTTGTACCCTATTACCATTTCACACAGGGGGGGCGGGATCTGGGGGTCCCCTTTGTTAAAGGGGTCTTCCAGATTCCAATAAGCCCCCTGCCCACAGACCCCCACAACCATCTGCAAGGGTTGTGGGGATGAGGCCCTTGTCCCCATCAACATGGGGACATCCTCCCCATGTTGAGGGCATGTGGTCTGGTACGGTTCAGGAGGGAGGGGGCCGCTCTCTCATCCCCCCCTTTTCCTGCAGCCTGCCAGGTTACATGCTCGGATAAGGGTCTGGCGTGGACTTTTGGGGGTACTCCACGCCATTTTTTTTTATTTGGGGTGGAGTTCCCCTTAAAATACATACCAGATCTGAAGGGCCTGGTATGGATATTTGGGGGAACCGCACGCATTTTTTTTTTAATTTGCGGCAGAGTTCCCCTTAATATCTATACCAGACCTGAAGGGCCTGGTAATTGAATTTGGGGGACCCCCACGCTTTTTTTTTGTGTTATCAAAGACTTTCAATGACTTTTATCTGTATTAACGGGAACCAGCAATTCATTACAGCCGCAAGGAATTTTAAATGACTATTATTTTACTTTGCTTTTACTGTCATTTTGCTCTCAAACTGTTATAAACATGGAAAACATGCGCTACTTTCCAGGCATACTATAGACATGCCCCAGGTATGATATTTAGGGCCAGTTCACACCAGATGCAGTGCAGTGCGTTTTTTTGATGCATGAAAAACGCAAAGAAAGTTGATCACATTAATGCCAATGGCATAGGTCACACCACTGCAGTTCGTTCCAGTGCGTTTCATAAAGGAAAAAAAAATTGGTCATGCTGCATTTTTTAGGTACAGTACTGTACTGGACCAGAGTTAAAACACATCAAAAACGCAATGGAACGTACCAAAAACGCACTGGAATGCACCGGAACGCACCTAAATGCACCAAAGACGCACTGCAACACACTTGTCCTTCTCTTTGGTTAATAAAAAAGAGGGGTGAAAAAAAAGCACTGGACTGCATCAAAAACGTAACAAAAATGCACTGGAACGTGTCAAAAACGTGCATGCAGAAAAGCACCTGGAACGCATCCAGACTGCGTTTCTATGGTGTGAACTAGGGCCAGTTCACACCATAGAAACGCAATCCGGATGCGTTCCAGGTGCTTTTTTGCATGCACGTTTTTGATGCGTTCCAGTGCATTTTTGTTACGTTTTTGATGCAGTCCAGTGCTTTTTTTCACCCCTCTTTTTTATTAACCAAAGAGAAGGACAAGTGTGTTCCAGTGCGTTTTTCGTGCATTTAGGTGTGTTCCGGTGCGTTCCAGTGCGTTTATGATGCATTTTGCTGCGTTCCAGTACAGTCCAGTGCAGGTAAAATGCAGCATGTTCTACTTTTTTTGGGGAACTGGAACGCACTGGAACAAACACTGCCATTTAGAACCATATAACCAACTTCCATGCATTTTTGATGCATAAAAACGCAATGGACTGCATGTGGTGTGAAATGGCCCTTGAGCAATTTGGCATATTTAAAGGCACTTCTCTTTGTTTTGTTTTGGTGTTGTCCAAATTGGTGACATTGATATATGTCCCTTAGGGTGGGACCTGGGCCCCCATTTTAAGGCCAATAACTAGAAGAAAAGCCAGCCAAGTGGGGACTAGCAAAATTAACAAGTCAGTTCCCATAGACTGCAATGGTATTTGTTGGTGGGGGGGGGGGTGATTGTCCCATCCCTAATTTTGTAGCATGCTGGATGATGTGATTAATTTTGGACAGGGGGGGGGGGTTATTTTTTGATAGCTGCATTTGTGTTGTTATGCGCATGCCCAGGGACTTAGATTTTTTTGTTGGTGCTTTTTATGTGTGAACAGCACCTGGATATTTTGGGGCATGTTCAGAGAGTGTTTTTATGGGTTAGTAATTGAATTGAAGGACATCCTTAACAGGTGTAGCCACTTTGAAGTTCAGTCTCTACATTGGGTGAACTTGCATTTTGGGTGTTTCATGGACTGTGCATGTGTTTTCAATTGCCTCATTAGCTCACAAACATAGGTTATATAAAGCTCACAGTTAGCATTCCCTCCCTTGCCCTGAAAAGAGACAAGTGTGTGTGTGTGTCCGGCAAAAGTACATTTTGGTGTCCTTATCGAGTTTGTAACACATGCATTTTATTTGTTATGTCTTTGCAAAACAGGTGTTTGGTTTATTTTGTGGATTGTATTTTTTGGTGTGGGGGAAATGTTCCCCTGAACTAATTTTGATGTTGTTAATGTTTGTCGTTTGTTCACTTTGATTTAATTGTCTGTGCTGCACTATTTAGCCAAATCTTTATCAAGATGTTGTGAGTCTGTAACTGTTTCAAATTGACCCTGTTTTTTTAAATTTTTATTTCTTATTTTTTTATTATTCTTTGTTTTGTTGACCAATAAAATTTGATGCAAAGTTTTAAGGTTTGTTTTGCGTTTTCTTTGCAACAAATGTGACAGCTGATTGGCATGTCAAAACAATAGGTGTGATTTGTCTACTCTGGTGACTTCATGCTAGCATATGCATGTATTGTATTGTGTGCTGCCATGGAGAGTCACCAGGAAATGAAAAATACAGAGCGGTAAGTATTAAATTTTCCTTTTTTACTGCAGTGGTTCTCAGCCTCAGTCCTCAAGTACCCCCAACAGGACATGTTTTGTGAATTTATCTCATGGAGAATTGCTGTCCAAAATACCAAACCATTGACTGTGATTTAAAGCACATGTGCAAGATGGGGGTACTTGAGAAGCACTGATTTAGAGCACTGCACTTAAAAATAGCTCAAGGCAATACAATTCTAATTGTGGGCATTTTGAGGGAAACAAAGTAAGTGTTAGAACCCCTGCTTGTGTTTTTTTTTTTAATGGTTGGGCTTTGTGTCCCCTTGTAGTAAAATTGGCTTCACTTCCTGTCACACAGCTAAACAGGAAGTGAAGGTAAAACCCTACCAATGTCTTTTCTTGGGGACACACAGATCAATCTAACTAGTGTCCCCATTAAGCAAATTGCACTCTAGGACTTTGCCGTGTACACCCCAAATCATTGGGTAGTTTGGGGTTTAGTAAAGACAAATCCACTCTGCAGTAAAAGTGTAGCTGCTGAAAATCTGAGGGATCACTGGTGATTGTAACATCCAATCATGTAAAAGCAAAGATGGTGTTTTTTTTGTTTGCTTGCATTTCCCTCTCAGATATCCAGCAAGTGCACTTGTAGTGCAAAGTAGATTTGCCTTTATTAAATAAACCCCAAAGTCCAAAAAAACTAATAATTTGGGGTGTAACCTGCAAAATGCTGGAGTGCAATGTACATAATGGGCAAAGTATTTAGATTGACCTGTGTGTCCCCAAGGAAAGACAATGGTAGGGATTTACCCTCACTTCCTGTGTGGCTATGTGACAGAAAGTGAATTATTTGGAAGGATAAAGTGGCCAAATTTGGGAGTTGTCTTCACCTTATCAGGGGTGTAGACATCCCCAAAAACTGTCTAGACGTGTAATCCTTCTGCACTCTATCCCCAAGCAAAAATAAGAAAGGATTTCATTTAGTTTAACTTTGCAAAGACACATTCCTAGGTTGAATTGTGATGCATGTCAATGGCCCATTTAGACCCTCTTTAATCACTTGAGATCAGTGCTATAACTGATCACCAGCCACAGCATGGCCCTCAATTGCCGGGAGTCCATCAATAAACGTCGTCCCCTTCGCGCGCGCGCTGTGGTCACCGAGTCACTGAGACTCGGATGATGACAGATCCAAGTTAGGGGCCGATCCCTGCCCTTTACCATGTGATCATCTGTCAGCCAATGACAGCTGATCACGTGATGTAAACAAAAGCTGGGTAATGGTTTTTCCTGGTGCCTCCATGGCAGCATACCTGTGATAGAGCTCCGCCTCGACTCCTCCTTCAGGACTAGTGAATAGCATAAATTAAAGGCATAGCCCCTCCCCCAACATTCGCCTTTTTTTCCTCGTACCTTCTTGTGCTGGTGAAGAGTAGCAGTATGTCCATACCTCTGCAGTCGGCAGCGTCCGCCGGGTTTAGCCTTTCCCGTGCGCAGTCCCTGTTCTTGGGCCGCTCACAGCGCTGATAAGACTGGGAACCCCTCTGTGGATCTGTTGGGGTCATTTCGCAGAGTTTCCTCACAGGAACGCAGTCTGCTATCACATCCATGATGAATGCAGTGGAAGTCGCAAAAGGATCAGCTCCATCTTCCCAGGCTGGTGGTTTCCATTTTTTATTCCAGGCATTTGTGTTTTTCCCCTTTCTTTTCCTCTCTTCCCCTCCCCCTCCCCTTTCCTTTGCTTGTTAGGCTCCTTCAAATGATTGTTATCTTACTTTTTTGTTCCTTTAAAACTGTGCAACTGGATAGGGCAGGTGTCTCTCTGTGCAACAACATTGTGGTGCTTTTTTCTGGGTTTGGGGGGGCTACAGGTGCTCTGTACATCCCGCCAGGTAGGAGAGTGTCACGGCGCAGCGTCCTCGCCGCCGTCTGCGCATGCGCGATTCGGGAGTGATACAGAGCCGTAGTTTCTCGGCTCTCTGTACTGGGTGACGCTGGATCTTCTTTGATTGCGCATGCACAGACGCTTGGTTCAGTGGCGGCCATCTTGGATTCTGGAAAGAAGGCTAGATTTGCCCTTTTTTTTTCAATCAATTCCAAATGGTGGTTTATGGGATTAGCCCACGCACCTTGAGCCTAATTAGGTTCAGATTCAGGGATGGCTGTCAGTCTCCTCAGCTGTGCCCTGCTAGGTCTCTCTGATGCTGCTTTGTGGTAGGTACTTTTTATTTTCTCAAAAAAAAATGTTGCCGATCAGAAATGTTTATGTTAAAAAAAAAAAAAGAAAGATAACAATATAAAAATGTTTGTTTAAAAAATAAAATAAAAAATAAAAACAGATGACGATATAAAAATGTTTATTTAAAAAAAAAAAAAAAAAGTGACGCCAAAAACTCCTGATTCTTTTCCCTTTCTTACTATATTTCTGGAGCTGATCCTTGTGCCCAACTCCGCAATGAGTCATTCATCTCGCAGCAAAGATCCTCACACTTCTATTAGGTATGTGACCAACTATACGTGAGTATTAAAAAAAAAGTGCGCTCACTGGTCTAGCGTGAGTTCCTTACACCGTAGCCCCACCCACTCCAAGGGGTCCCGCTCATCAGGGCGTAGGTCCCATTCTTCACGTCGTAGATCAGAGAGGTCAAGATCCAGAGGACGTGATCGACCTCCCTCTCCTAGGACCTATAGGAAGAAGAGATGCTGGATATGTGGGGCTACACCGCTACCAGACAGAGTGGTCTGTAAGGACTGTTTTACGGACTATGCGTCCAACCGCGAGCTAGAAAATCAGCACGCTGTAGATCTGCTCAAGCGAACAATGAAGGACTCCTTCTCTGAGCTTTTGGCTTCGGTCCCCGCTCAACCACTTCAGCAGATATCCCAGGTTCAGGATATAGAACCTAATCTCCCTGGTCCGTCAGCAGTCAGTACACCTCTGCCGCCGTCAGGCCGACCAGCTAGAGATTCACCACCTGAAGACTCTTCAGGGGACTCTTGAGAAGAGTCAGAACCTTCTGGCTTCAGTCTCTCCTTGGTAAAGCCATTCATCCAGGCAGTCAAAACTGCAATCGCCTGGAAAGACGCAGAATAGCCTCCCCAAGAGTCTACAAGCTACTGCCCATTCCTCAAAAGGAAGCAGGTTCTTTTCCCGTTGATGGGCAAGATTAGTCAAGTCATTCAGAAGGAATGGTCAAAGACTGATAAAAAAAATAATAATTTTGGGGTCGGTTCAATAAACTATATACCCCTTACCAGAGTCGGGAACGCAGTCACCGAACTCCATGCCAGTGGTAGACGCGTCCGTGGTGCGACTCGCAAAAAAACTTACTCTACCAATGGAGGATTCCACTTCCTTCAAAGACCCTCTAGACAGGCGAATCGACCTGGAGCCGAAGAGGCGCTACTTAGCCGCGGAAGCAGCATGTAAGCCAGCTATTTCCCTCACGTCAGTATCAAATGCCATAAGATCTTGGACAGATAATATTGAGATGGCTTTGCATCAGGATGTCCCCATGGAGGATATAATTAAGGCCTTAGAAGAGCTTAGATTGTCGGCAGACTTTGTCTGCGTAGCGGCCATTGACACGATCAGGTGCTCGGCAAGATCCATGTTGCATTCAGTGATGGCGAAGAGGGCCTTGTGGCTGAAACCCTGGATGGCTGACTTATCCTCCAAACAAAATGGGTGCAAAATCCCGTTTGATGGGAAAGCACTATTCGGAGACAAAATGGATAAAGCTATCTCCAGGCTGTCAGGAGGGAAGTCTGGTATGCTTCCACAGGACAGAAGTAGGCGAAGATTCAAAGGTGGTTCCTCTAGGTTCCGCCAGTCAAACCCAAGGGATTTTAGGCAGTCAAGACAGCCCAGAGACAACAAAAGACCTTGGAAAGGTACTCGGGGATCCTTTTTGAACAGGAAGATGAAAGCCCTTCCGGCTCCACAGGAGCAGAAGCAGTCTTTTTGACGCCAGAGGAACCCAGGCACTACCGGTGGGAGCCAGGCTAAAGTTTTTTTTTTACCCCAGTCTGGGCCACCTGCTGCCACAACCCCTGGGTTCTGTCAACAATTCAATGGGGGCACTTTTGGAATTTTTCTCACCCTCCACCTCGGAACTCTTTCAAAGGAACAGAGATTCCATCCTCTCCACTGAAGGCTCAAGCTCTGAAAAACTTCCTAACGTCACTCCAGCTTCAGGGGGCGGCTGTTCTGGCTCCCTTGGCAGAGCGCTTCGCAGGCTTATACTCCACCCTATTTCTGGTCCCAAAGAGGACAGGGGGGTGGAGGCCTGTGATAGACCTAAAGAGGCTCAACCGGTATATCCGCCCCGAAAGCTTCAAAATGGAGTCCCTGCAGACGATTATTCAGGCAGTCCAGCCATCAGATTGGATGATTTTGGTCGATCTGCAGGATGCGTACCTACATGTTCCAATTCTACCTGCATTTCAAAAATACCTGAGATTTGCAGTGGGACGGACCCACCTACAGTTTCAAGCCCTGCCTTTCGGTCTGTTCACCTCTCCCAGGGTGTTCACCAAGATACTAATATCTGCTTTAGTTCCCCTGCGGGAGAGGGGCTTGAGGATATACCACTACTTGGACGACATCCTACTCCTAGCAAGCAATCCGGATCAGTTGGTATGTCACCGGGACATTCTTCTACAGTCCCTAAAAGAGCTAGGGTGGCTGGTGAATTCCGACAAGAGTCAACTAATGCCAACACAGCAGATAATCTATGCACAATGTTCGATACTCAGGAGGGGACAGTGTCATTACCACTGCCGAAGGCAAGGATTGTCATCCAGAGAATGATCAAAGTCATCCAGAGCCCGTATCTGACCGCTTCACAATGCCTGAGCTTCATTGGCACAATGTCTTCCTGTATACCCATGGTTCCTTGGGCACATTGGCACTTGAGGTATTTGCAGACTGGTTTCTTGGCACAGTGGAAGAAACAACGACTATCTCAGACGATCCTGCTGATGGGAAAAATACGCAGGAGCCTTCACTGGTGGACAGTTCCGGAAAACCTCTCCAAGCCTCATCACCTGGGCTCCCTTCCTTGGATCACAATTACGTCCGATGCAAGCAGACAGGGCTGGGGAGCCCATTGCGGGCAAACCAGAATACAGGGGAGATGGGCATGCACCACCCAGGGAGTGGTATCCAACATCTTGGAGATGAGGGCAGCCTTCTTGGCACTGACCTCTTTGGCACCCCACATCAGAGGCCAAAGAATACTCCTACGCCTAGACAACAGAGCAGCTGTCGCTTATCTGCAGAAGCAGGGAGGCACTCGCAGCAGGTCACTCCTCATGGAGGTAGAGCTGATCATGCTCTGGGCGGAGCAGAACCTCCTGGACCTCAGAGCGATGTATCTGCCAGGCAGGTTGAACACGGAAGCAGACACTTTATCCAGAAACTTCCTGGACAATGAGTGGGCTCTCCACCCCCATGTCTTCCTTCAGATTGCCAACATATGGGATCCCCCTCAGGTAGATCTGTTCACCTCCCCGAAGAACGCCAAGCTGGACAGGTTCTTCTCTCGGCTGCCGCATCCACAAGTCGAGGCAGTGGATGTCCTGTCATGTCCCTGGAGGTTCACCACGGCATATGCCTTTCCTCCCAGGCCATTAATATTCAAATTCCTCCTGAGGCTCCTCAGGGAGCCAGTCCAGGTGGTGGCAGTACTTCCGTATTGTGCCTCAGTGTGGGCTCTCCAATCAAGATCCCTCCTTTCCCTCAACTTCTGTCGCAGAGCAGTCTAGTTCATCCAAACCCTCAGAAGTTGAATCTTCGAATCTGGAGGTTGAGAGGCGAAGGTTCGAGTCCCTAGGGTGTTCTCCAGGAGTCATATCAACCCTTCTAAAAGCTAGGAAGCCAGCAACTAATGCCATATATTCAAGAATATGGGACAAGTTCTTGTCGTTTGTTTCCGAAAATGGATTTCATCCAATATTTCCTTCTACATCTCATGTTCTAGGATTCCTTCAGACAGGACTTGATCTGGGACTTGGTCTGAGCTCTCTCAAAGTGCAGGTAGCAGTAATCTCTGCTGCAACAAATAAGAGATGGGCGGAGGATCCTTCAGTAGTCACTTTCCTCAGAGGTATATTGAAGATTCGCCCTCCTGTCAGACGATCATTTCCTAAGTGGGATCTGTCCCTAGTCCTGGAAGTTCTATCTGACCATCCCTTTGCTCCAGTGGAACAAGTAACAATATGGAACCTGACACTAAAGGCGTCTTTCCTGCTAGCCATTACATCTGGCAGAAGAATCTCGGAACTTCACTCTTTAGGGATAGGTGACGACCACATCTCCTTCTTCACAGAGTGGAACTTCGTCCCCTTCGGGGGTTCACACCAAAGGTTGCTACTCCAAGCCACCTGTTGGAACCCTGGGCACTACCAGTGTTTACAGACATGGATTCAGAGTCTTGTCACAAACTGGATGTATCCAGAGTGCTCAGGGCCTACCTAGAAGCCACCGGCCCCTTCATAAATTCTGAGAGACTTTTCATCGTACCGTTCAGTAAATACAGGGGCAAAGAAGCTTCCATCAGAACTCTGGCATCTTGGGTTGTAAAGTTAATCCAGAAGGCCTACAGGGTGAAGAATATGGAGCCTCCATCCCGAGTGAATGCTCATTCTACAAGGGCAGTCTCAGCTTCCTGGGCAGCAAGGGCTAATGTTTCGTTGGAGACAGTGTGCGGGGCCGCCACCTGGTCTTCTCACCATACGTTCCTCAGACACTACCATATTGATCCAGGAGCGCTCACGACTGTTGAGTTTGGAAGGAGGGCAGTTCAGGCTGCTATGTCCTCTTATAATTAAACATTTATTGTTAAGCAATTATCCCACCCATGTCAGCTAGTTAGTTATCACAGGTATGCTGCCATGGAGGCACCAGGAAAACGGAAAATTGTATCATACTTACCAGTAATTTTCCTTTCCTGGTGCCTATCCATGGCAGCATACGCTCCCACCCTCGGTATTCTATATTACAGAGAATGTTGGGGGAGGGGCTATGCCTTTAATTTATGCTATTCACTAGTCCTGAAGGAGGAGTCGAGGCGGAGCTCTATCACAGGTATGCTGCCATGGATAGGCACCAGGAAAGGAAAATTACTGGTAAGTATGATACAATTTTCCGTTTTGTTTTCTCCTTGTGCTGACAGCATGAGCATAAAAAAAGGCAATCACCGGCTTATGTGCAAGGGACATCGGGCCCGAAGAGGAAGAGGCAATTCTGCCTCATCTGTGACAATCAGTGCCACCTAGCAGTGCTGCCTATCAGTGCCCATCACTGCCAACTAGCAGTGCCACTTCTCAACGCCCACCAGTGCCAACTAGCAATGCCACCTCTCAGTGCCCACCCTTGCCAACTTATCGGTGCCCATCAGTGCAGCCCATCAGTGCAGTCTTATCAGTGTACATCAATGAAGGAGTAAAATTACCTGTTGTCTAAATTTTTAAAATATTAACCACTTTCCTACCGCCCACCGTCAAATGACGTCCTTGGCTTTGTGCGGTGATATCTGAATGATGCCTGCAGTTGCAGGCATCATTCAGATATCATTCTTTTCAGCCGGTGATTCTGTGCACAATAAAAACGAGCATAGCGGCAGTTCCGCCGCTTGATCGTTCTTATAGGCGGTGGAGGGGACGTCCCCCCTACCTCCCGCCGCCATCCGGTGCTTCTCCAGGCTCTCCCGTGCCATTTTGGGCTCGGAGAACGATTTGGCAAGCGCCGGATGGGAAGCATAGCGATGAATGGGGACCAGATGGTCCCCAGTCATCTCTATGACCGTCGGAGGCCAGGGTGCAACGTTATGACATCACGCCGGGTTCCCGTATGTAAACCAAGCCGTGATCTCGGCTGTCAGCATGAGATTGGTGAATTTTTTTGACCGATCTCATGCTTTCCAGCTTGGAAGAGAGATGTGGTTGTCGGGGTCTGCTGGAGGGGGGCTTATCGGAATCCGGGAGCCCCCTTTAATAAGGGGGACCCCAGATACCGGCCCCCCACCCTATGTGAATGAGTATGGGGTACATCGTACCCCTACCCATTCACCTGGTGGCAAAAAAAGTTAATAAAAACACAACACAGGTTTTTAAAGCAATTTATTAGGCAGCTCCGGGGGTCTTCCTGCCGGGCGCCCCGCTATCTTCTTCCAGCTCTTTTGCTAGCAGGGTCCCGGGCTTCATCGTCACCTTCTTCCCTCTTCTCCTCGCCCGATGTTGCCTCGTCGCTGTCCGCCGTTATAATGCTCTGCCCGCGGAGCGGCACCCACTTATATTGTCATGGGGCGTGATCACCGGGTGATGCTACTCGCTGACCCCGCCCCCATATGATGTCACAGTCCTGGGGAATGATGGGACTGTGACGTGATACGGGGGTGGGGTCAGCGAGTGGCATCACCCGGTGACCACGCCCCATGCCAATATAAGTGGGTGCCATTCCGCGGGCAGAGCATTGTAACGGCGGACAGCGAAGAGGCAACATCGGGCGAAGAGAAGAGGGAAGAAGGCGACGATGAAGCCCGGGACCCCGCTAGCAAAAGAGCTGGAAGAAGATAGCGGGGCGCCCGGCAGAAGGCAGAAAGAACCAGAGATCGTAGAGAAGGCACCGGAGAGCGGGAGAAGAACCGGAGAGCGCGGAGACGACACCGTAGAACAGAACAAGAGACCACCGAAGTCGGAAGAAGATGACGAGGAAGCCCGGGACCCCGCTAGCAAAAGAGCTGGAATAAGATAGCGGGGCGCCCGGCAGGAAGACCACGAAGACGATGAGGAAGCCCGGGACCCCGCTAGCAAAAGAGCTGTAAGAAGATAGCGGGGCGCCCGGCAGAAAGACCCCCGAAGACGACGAGGAAGCCCGGGACCCCGCTAGCAAAAGAGCTGGAAGAAGATAGCGGGGCGCCCAGCAGGAAGACCCCCGGAGCTGCCTAATAAATTACTTTAAAAACTTGTGTTGTGTTTTTATTAACTTTTTTGCCACTAGGTGAATGGGTAGAGGTACGATGTACCCCATACTCATTCACATAGGGTTGGGGGCCGGTATCTGGGGTCCCCCTTATTAAAGGGGGCTCCCGGATTCCGATAAGCCCCCCCGCCCGCAGACCCCGACAACCAACGTCCAGGGTTGCGGGGAAGAGGCACTTGTCCCCATCAACATGGGGGCAGGGTGCTTTGGGGTGGGGGGGCAGCAGGTCGCCCCCCTGCCCCAAAGCACCCACCCCCCCATGTTGAGGGCATGCGGCCTGGTATGGTTCAGGAGGGAGGGGGGCCGCTCTCGCCCCCCCTCTTCCCCTGCGGCCTGCCAGGTTGCGTGCTCGGATAAGGGTCTGGTATGGATTTTTCGGCTTAGGGGGTTTCCCTTAAAATCCATACCAGACCTAAGGGCCTGGTATGCTCCTGAAGAGGAACCTATGCCGGTTTTTTCATTAAAATTTGGCATGGAGTTCCCCTTCATGATTCATACCAAACACGGGACAGCGAGGCTGCCGAGAACCAGCGCGATGCCATCGCGCTGGAGAAATTCTCGGCCAGCTAGTCGCCTCTAGGACACAACTTGAGCGGCTGCTTCACGCTCAGGTCGTGTCCAAGTTGCCTCGCAAAGTCGCGCTGTCCCTGTGTCAGCCCGCACACAAGTCGCCCCGCGAGTCGGATCCGCTGCATCCGACTTCCCGGGCGACCTCTATTCAAATCAATGGGCTCCCATAGGGAACCATTCATTTTCAATAGAGCGCCGCTGACATTTGTATTTACTATAACAGTGCGCCGCAGTGCGCCGCTTGTTCCTGCGCCCAGTGAAGGAGTTATCCGGTGCACCAATTAAGGTTAGAACCAGCGCAGCGCACTGTTATTAGTAAATCACCCCCCTGTGTTTGTTATTAGAGTACCATTTCTAAATAATGCTGTTTTTGTTAAGAAAAAGGTGATTTAAAGAGTCATTGTAATCATTTGATGAAGATTTTTCTTTTGTTTGTTTGAAAACAATATAACATTTTCGTTTAGACGGATTGAAAAATGTATCGATTTGTAAATTCGAAGAAGATTTGAAAATTCAGAATACGAATTGAACGAATCAACCGAATTGAACTAAACAAAATAACTAGATTAAAGAATCAAAACTAAACGAAACAAAACTAATTTCGTCATGCACATATCTAATCCACAGTGTAAACTACACAGGTGATCAAATCATAGCAGAATCACACAGGCAGCAGAACAGGGGTGTTAGTGCAGAGCATATACCTGTGATGATTGCACACAGCATTTAGAGAAACTGCTGCAAGCTGCCCACAGAGAAGACCCAATATCAACAGTACTGACCGCTGATTGTATTTCTCCACTGCAATGACACCGCTGCCGCCCACAGCGCAGAAGTAACCCAGGGGTGCCGGGCTGGAAGAGAGAGCAGCGGCTTGGAATGCAAATGCGCTCCAGCTGCCAAAGGCTGAAAGACACTAGAGCTAGGGAAGAAATTAGACAAACACACAAGACTGCTGCCATGGAATATGTAATATAAAAGTATACATCACCGCACACTGCATCCCTGACGGCCACGCCTGGATCCAGAAGATGCTGCTGCAAGGGCCCAGGCGTTTATGGCCTCCTGCTAATAGCTGGGACCTTTGGCCTGTACTTCTGCTTTGCGTTCCAATGGCCAGACTTAAGCTCTTCATGGCAACACATCCATCATCACCCTCCACCCACTAATAGCTGGGGACTGCTGGAGATTACACATGGCACCAGGGCCGCTGTTAGAAATCATGGGGCCCCATACAGCCTACTTGACGGGGCCCCCCTTGACCCTGCCCACAACCCCACCCATGGCTCTACCTCTGACCCCGACCACAACCCAACCCATGGCTTCGCCCCTGCCCCCACACTGTCAGGGGTGGGGGGGTCTGGGGGACTGGTGGCAGGAGCTGGAACATGTAACATTTACAGCGCCCCACCAATCATGACTGGATCTGAATGGGAGAGATGTCAGTGTTTTGACATCTGTGCCAACTCAGTTTGTGTCCACATACACCACAGACTTGTGTCCATTTACATCAGGCTACCTCTGTCACATTTAGGTCTGGAAAAATAGAAAAGGATGTTCTTTTCCATTATTTTATTTTTTTTGACCTGAATAGACACGGAGGTAGGCAGATCTAAATGCACATAAGTCAATTCATACCTGTAAACCTACATGGAGCTTTCAATCAGGTCTGCATGAAAAAGGACCTAATTGCAAAGCTAGGGTGAAAGGTTATCAAAGGGAAGTGGTTTGGGGTAGTAAAAATGCAGCTTGGATATGTGTTTTTACTGTCCCAATCCATCACATGTGTAAAGCAGCATATCACTATGTGCTCATGGTAATTCTTATTATGATGATCAGAGCACAGCAGGTGCTGTATGGCTCTGTCAGTGTAACATGACTGTGTGATGCTAACTTTCTTATGGCTGTGCTGTGTTATAGTCTGTAACACACAGTACAGACATATATCAGGAAAGTCAGCATCCAACAGCATGTTACACTGACAGAGCCATAGAGCACTTGCTGTGCTCTGATCATCATAATGATAATGACCATGAGCACACAATGAGAGTCAAGGGACTGCACATTCTACAATAGCCTGTGTGACCTGTCAGTGTGTGTGTGCAGGGGACTGCACTGCTTGCCTGTGCACCACTGCCGCTGTCGAGATTACTCCTCCTGCTCTGTCTGTCTCAGTCACTTCAGTGATCTGTCTCTCCCTCAGGCTGTAGCACTTACTGAGGGAAGGGAGCCGCATTACAGTAATATCCATCCGCTGGAGAAGGCATACAGTGAGCAGGCAGAACTTTAGTTTGGGCAGGTATGCTTAGGCCCCTTTCACACGGGGCGGATCCGTGCAGATCCGCCCCGTGAAGCTCCGCTTGCTCAGCGGGGATCGCTCCGTTGATCCCCGCTGAGCCGACGGATGACTGGGCGGTCCCCGCACACTGTGCAGGGACCACCCTGTCAGAGCGCCGCTCTCCCCTATGGGGAATCGGATGACGACGGACCGTAGAGTCCGTTGTCATCCGATCCGCTCCGCCGACGGAAGGAAAAATAGGGTTTTCCTCCGTCACACTTTGGCGGAGCGGATGTCAGCGGACATGTCTCCGCTGACATCCGTGCCTCCATAGGGGTACATGGAGGATCCGTTTTAGGTCCGCCTAAAAAACTGACAGGCGGACCTGAACGGACCTCCGTGTGAAAGAGCCCTAAGAGCACCGTGTGTGTGTGTCCCTGCACCCGAAAATGAAAAAAAAGTCCCTCTTCTGCTTTCACCTCCTGGGCCCCTCTGTTAACCTGATGGGGCCCAGGAAATTACTATATATTCCTTATATATGTAGCGATACCCTCAACTAAGAGGGCCGCAGATTCGGTTTGGGCCCTGAATACAGCTCCACCAACCCCCGGCAATCTACTCGACCCTTTCTGGCACAGTTAGTCTAGGGGTATACACAGTTAATACTTATACTTTATGAGAGACTCAGACACAGAGTAGTTGTAAAGGAATAACAGATTTTACTTTCAACTATGCAAAGGGAATGAACAGTGATAACAACTTGACCTTTAGATTATACGCAGAGCCCTGCAATATCACAATATCAGTCACACTACACCATAGAAAGTGGGGGGGGGGTGTATAAGGAGACGCCACGTGGGGCGACTGTTAACTAGGTGCCCTGTGGCGCAATAACTAAACTAGGTCCCTAATGAATCAGGCCTGATTCCTAATTCTAGAACTCAGTCCTGTATGAATGATGGATTCTTCACCGGCAATCTGTAGAGGTGGTGCACTTAAAAATAAACAACAATTGTAATCCAGGAAAAGGGAATGTTGATAACTGGCAACACTTCACTGGAGATCCTCTGGATCAGTCCTGCTGTGGATCTCCAGTGAGAGTCTTTAACATGAGGTAGTAGGCCTCGGCAGTCTATAGGCACAGTACTATCAAACAGGTTATGGAATGAGCTTACGCTCGCTCACCCGCCGGACGCGATCTCCGTCCGGGACTTCCACCGGCTGTGTCTTCACTCGCCCGCAGGCGGTCGCTACGATCGGGTCTCCAATCCAATCTAGGCTGTAAGTAGAGATGTCGGATGCCACCCAGGCTCGCAGTGGGGTGGAAGGCTCTTTGGTCAGCTCCGGAAAGGCCCCAGGCTTCAGGCCTTACCCAGCGCAGGTCCGCATAGGTGTATCAGTCTCTGCCGTCCCGTGTCCAAAGAGGCCGAGCCAGGCCTCGCCCCTTCCTTATATATCCCCACCCATGAGTCTCTGGGGCAGAAGCAAAACATCCTGGGAACCAGTGGGGTTCTGGGAACAGTAGTTCGAGAGTCTTTAAAGGAACCCCGCTACACACTCCCCCCACTTGAACTCTTTGGTCCCCAAAGATAAACTTCAACAAATACTGTGTACAATTTTGGACAGTGTTGAGTATGATGTTGGCATAGGGAATTCCCACCAAAATTTTGGGATGGAACTCTCTTGCCCACAGGTCACACTACCATGAGTGGCCTGCCTAACTGTGCCAGAGAGTGAGCTGGGGTTGCCCTCCACCAAATGGACAGTGGAGGGATCAGGATGCTCAACACTTCTCCTAGCCGTTACAACAGAGTCCTCTGAGCTCATCCCCATTTGGGGGTAAGTTAGTTTCTTGGGAGGCCTGATAACTCTGCGAGCCCTCTGCTCCCTTGGGACTTCTGGCTCCAGCGCCACAGGCTCTTCTTCAGGAGTAAGTTCAGGTAACATTTCTAGTTCTGGAACCTCCGATTCAGAAGTTGACTGATAATTGGAATCTCTAGGATCCTCCTCTGAGCAAGTATCAGGAACATCTTCCCAGTAATCAGCTGAAGGACTGCAGGGTATGAATTCAGTGGCCTCCGGATTCAGCGTTGCATCTGGGGTATCCCGTGTATTTGGGAGATCTATGGCGGACGTTCCCAGAGTCGAGGAAGGCCACAACCAGTCCAGTTCTCCTCCTTCATCTGTACTCAGCTGAGAGGCCTCCCCAACTTCAGCTCGAGAGGTCTGAGACCGAGTGCTCGGCCTGGGAATATCCAGGATAGAGACTGATTCCGGGGAATCCCTTGCAGGGGGTATCCTGACTGCTTCAGCAAGTGGGAGCAAGTGGTTTTGATGCCACGTCTTCAGGGGTCCCACCTTCCCTTCGGGCTTTAGTTTGTAAACAGGCAACCCGGGCAACTTCCTACAGACGACATAGGGTTCCGATCTCCATCTGTCTGCAAGCTTGTGTTTTCCAGGGATTCCCAGATTGCATAGCAGTACTAGGTCCCCGGGCTGCAGATCCTGCACTCGAACCTTCAGATCGAAATTTCTCCTGTTGCGGGCTCCCCTTTGGTCCGAGGCCGCCTGGGCCTGTTCATAGGCCACCTGCAAGCTGTGTCTAAGTCTGTCCACGTATCCCTTGTGAGATGTAGCTGAGGTATGATCTAAAGAAGTGCCAAAAGCCAGATCCATGGGCAGCTTTGCTTCTCTCCCAAACATGAGTCGATAAGGGGAGTAGCCAGTAGCATCACTTGTGGTACAGTTATAGGCATGTACTAGGGCCGATATGTGTTGGCTCCAGTGTTGCTTCTTCTCTGTTTCTAAAGTTCCCAACATGTTGAGCAGGGTCCGGTTAAATCTCTCCGGCTGAGCATCTCCTTGTGGGTGGTAAGGTGTTGTTCTGGTCTTCTTTATTCCCAATGAGTCCAGAAGTTTCCAGATCAACCGACTCTCAAAGTCCCTTTCTTTATCTGAGTGGAGTCTCTGTGGTAGTCCGTAATGGACAAAATACTGCTCCATAAGTATCTTGGCCACGGTGGATGCCTTCTGATCTTTAGTTGGGAAAGCTTGGGCATAGCGGGTGAAATGGTCGGTTATTACCAGAACATTCCCCAATCCACTCAGGTCGGGTTCGAGGCAGAGAAAATCAATGCATACCAGATCCATTGGGCCTTGACTCTGTAAGTGGCCCATTGGGGCAGCTTGATGGGGTAGAGTCTTCCTCTGAATGCATCGTGCACAAGAATGGCAATACTCCTCTACTTCTGCCCTCATGCAGGGCCAATAGAACCGACTTCTGACAAGCTGGAAGGTCCTCTCTGCCCCCAGGTGACCATGGTGGTCATGTAGGGCAATTAGTACAGTCTCTCGGTGCTTCTCTGGGAGGAACAACTGCCACTTATCTTCTGAGTCATCAGAGGGGCCCCTTCGGTAGACCACTCCCTGATGCACCTGCAGCCTGTCCCATTCCTTCCTCAACAGGCGGGCCTCCTTTGAGGGGTGATGTAGGAGTTTGTTGGGATCCTGATTCTCCAGTGCTTCGAGGACCAATCTCCCCATGGGGTCTTCCAGTTGGTCACACCTCAACTCCCTCTTGGATAGCCTTGGCAGGTTATCTTCTTCAAGCTGCGTTACTCCACAATAGTGTTTAGGGACTCCTACCATTGTAACTCCTATCTCCTCTGCCCTGGAGCCTCCTCTGGCTTGAAACTCAGCTCCTTGACAAAGGGCCCGTACTCCCTCGGGTGCTACTTGGGTCCAGGCTTCCCAGTCATTGGTCGTGGCATGAGATCTCCGGGATAGGGCATCTGCATCCCTATTTCCAGCCCCTGGTCTGTACTTCAGACTGAAGTTGAATCCAGACAATGCAGCCAACCACCTGTGTCCGGTTGCATCTAGTTTTGCGGTGGTGAAGAGGTAGGTCAGGGGGTTGTTATCTGTCTTCACAGTAAACTCTGCCCCATAGAGGTAGTCTTTTAGCTTGTCTACTACTGCCCATTTGAGAGCCAGGAATTCCAGCTTATGAGTGGGGTAGTTCTTTTCTGAGGGGGTCAGGCTCCTGCTCACATAGGCCACTGGTCGCAGTTGTCCTTCGTGTTCTTGGTAGAGCACCCCGCCTAGGCCCTCATGGCTGACATCCACATGTAATTCATAAGGTCTGGTAGGGTCGGCGTAAGCCAGGACTGGGGCAGTGGTTAAGCTCCTCTTCAGGGCCTGGAAGGCCTCTTCACACCTTGAGTTCCACTGATCTTGAACTGACTCACCAGGCCTCCTGGGCCCTGAGTCATCCTCTTCCCCTTCTGCCTTTAGCAATTCATTCAACGGGCGGGAAATCCGAGCAAACCCCTACACAAACCTCCTATAATAGGAGCAGAACCCCAGGAAGGACCTGAGCTCTGTTACCGTGGTGGGTCGTGGCCAGGAAGTGACTGCTTCCAACTTCTCAGGATCTGTGGCCACCCCTTCTTCAGACACGATGTGCCCCAGATAGTTCACAGAAGACTGGTAGAACCGACACTTCTCAGGAGAAAGCTTAAGTCCCTCTTCACTGAGTCTTCTCAGTACTTTCTCCAGCCTGGCTTCATGTTCTTCCAGGGTTCTCTCGAAGACAATGACATCATCCAAGTACACAAGGACTTCTATAAGATTCATGTCTCCAACAGTCTTCTCCATAAGGCGTTGAAAGGTAGCAGGAGCTCCAGACAGACCCTGAGGCATCCTATTGAATTCGAAGAATCCCACCGGGGTTATGAAGGCCGTCTTCTCTCTGTCTTCTGCGTGCATAGGGATTTGATAGTACCCACTCTTGAGGTCCATCACACTGAACCATTTGGCTCCGGACAAACTCTGTAAGGCATCTTCTATCCTTGGCGTGGTGTATTGGTCAGGGATGGTTCTCCTGTTGAGGGTCCTGTAATCGAAACAAAGCCTCAACGATCCATTCTTCTTTCTGACCACCACTATTGGGGAGGCATAGGGGCTTCTAGACTCCCGGATCACACCAGTCTTCTTCAGTTCTGCAAGTTGTTCCCTCAGATCCTCCAGATCTGCCAGGGGAACCCGCCTGACCCTCTCTCGGAAGGGCTTATCTTCTTGGAGGCGGATTCGATGGGTGGCACTTCTTGCACACCCCACATCGAATTCATCTTCGGAAAAGATCTTCTCCCATCTGGTCAGCTGGGCCTTGGCTCTTTCTTTCCAAGCCCTGGGTAGGTTCGGGTTTTCCACGGACAGCTTCTCCCAAACATCTCCTCCGTCGCCCGTCCCCTTGACTTCGGACAGAGTGACCGGGGCAGCAGGGCTCACCTGTCCCAACAACATTCTGGCAGGGATCTCCATGGGCCCTCCCGTAGTGTTCCTAACACTTACCGGAACTCTGCCATGGGCCTTCTTCAGGGCCTTGAGCGGGATCACTTCTGGTATCACTTCCAGGCCTGAGGACTCTTCCCTTGGGTCGGATTCCAGCATGACAAAGGGGCCGGGTTGTTCCCACGTAAGCTTCATAGTGGCCCTAAGACAGGTTACTTCTCCGGGCTGCAGCACTACTCCTTCTCTGCCAAGTCTCCACACCTTCCCTATCCCCTCTCCCGGGGTCTTCTGCTCTAAGACCAGTCGTTGGTAGGCCGTCTTTAGCATGGGATGGATTTTGGTGGCTGAATGGTTTCTCTCTTTCACTAGAGGGGTCAGGAGTCTCCGGACTAGATCCGTGTTTGTCCCTATAATCAGGGAAGTCTGGCTGGCTCCAGGCGGCCGAGGACACACAACTGCCAGGGTGTCAAACACTTCAGCCTTCCCAGCTACGGATGGGTAGAAAGTCATCTTTATGGGCAGGTAACCATCGTAAGGGAAACTCTGGGTTCCAAGTCCCCATATCTCCAGCTCTTCTATCTTCTGGATAGGCAGATGACTCAAGTGCCTATCATAGAAGTCCCGGTATAGTAAAGTCACCTGTGCTCCGGTGTCCAGAAGAGCTTTAGTATAGACTCCTTCCACTTGAATGGGCACAGTAGGAGATGGGCCCACCAGTTCCTCTGGGTATGGCCGGACTGGGGCCACCTTCTTCTTTGGACTTTTCCTCGCCCAGCTCCTTTTGGACTTTATTCTTTCCTGAGCCTGGCATGCATTGACTTTCTCCCTCTCAATGGGGGTACAAACCCGATGAGGGATGTTATTGTTCCTCTTAGGTGTATGTTCCTTCTTCGGGGTGCTGTTTTTCCACTGAGGGGTCTTGCCCCCTCCCTCTGGGGTATATCTTGGTGGGGGGGTACTATATCTCCTCCTAGGAGTTTTGTCTCCTCCATTCTTGGCCTTTTTATTCAGTTTGGAGCGCACTGAAGATGATGGGCACCCGGTTGACTCCTTCACCGGGGCCCTTTGGAGTTTCCCGCCGGCTTATAATTATCTGTTCTCTTCTTCTTTGGACTGGAGCACATGTTAGCAACGTGGCCACTCCCTCCGCAGTTATAGCAAATCATCTCTTCTCGGTCCTGTAAGGAGGCCGGTGCTGAGGTGTTCGGAAACAACTCTTTTCTTGGACTTGGTTTCTCTGGTCTCCTTTGATCTTTCTCCATCAAAGAGGTCAGCATCTCCAACACTTGGGCCATTTGCGATTTCAAAGTGTCGACCTCTGCATCTCTTTCCGGGCTTTTGACCGAATTGACCAACACTGGTACAGGGGTGACATTCGCCTTGGCCACTTGCTGATCTTTCTGCAGCGCCTCTTCGTCTCTAATAATTTTTATTAGATCAGAGTAGGTTAGTGACATTCCTCCTCCTGAGGTTTTCAGGTGCAGCCAAACCGGGTCTGAGCGCCATGCTCCCTTCATGATCTTCTTCATTCGTGCTTCATCTGCATCTTTGGGCAGCATTCCCTTCTTCAGAACAATCTTGCATAACTGCCTGTTCAGCCTTCTAACATATTCTGACAGTTTCTCATTCGGCTGCTGGAGAGTGTGTTCAAATTGATAGATCATCTCTGACACCTTCTCCAGCTGACCAAACTCTTCCTGCAGCATGGCCAGACAATCTTGAGCTGTACAGTTTTCATTTCCAAACCGGAAGCTCTTCACCGCTTCTGCCGCGGCACCTTTCAGACTTTCCAAGACTCGCTGTCTCTTCTGTGCCTCAGGCACCTCCCATGCCTCTACTGCCTGTAATGCCTGTTCCACCCAAGTGTCAAAATCTTCCTCCCCCGCAGGGACGGGAAGCTTCCCCGAGAATGTCTTTAGTCTCCGGTAGCTGGTCTCTACGTGCACCGTGCTTGTCTTCTGACAGTTTGTTAGTAGGTCCCCTAACACCTTTATCAGTTCGGGTGATATGGCCGTGGCAGGTGCAGGCGTCACCGGAGGTGTCGCTCCGTCTCTCCTCTCTGGTGGGGTACGGGCCGCAGTCTGCGGTGGTCCCGTTGGGGGTGGCTCCTTCTTAATAGCGTGCACCAGACTATAAGATCTGTTATCCGACGTCTGCGTATATTTGCGCTTGCAAACCTCTGGCTTCCCATCTGAATACTCCACTAGCGCATACTGGTGTGAGGTGTCTGGGTCTAACTTTGTTCCCATCACCCACGTTGTACAATCTGGTGTCACTGCCTTCATTAATCCTTCCACCGTTTCGGTCGACCATTCCTGACCCGGCATGTTAATGACCACTGACTGGCTTGGATCTGTCTTAGCTACTCCACACCACGTTCTGATGTCTTTCGGGTCCATGCCGGTACCTCTTGGCGGGTTTTCTGCTCTATCAGGATCCCGGACGAGAACCCCCACATGTAGCGATACCCTCAACTAAGAGGGCCGCAGATTCGGTTTGGGCCCTGAATACAGCTCCACCAACCCCCGGCAATCTACTCGACCCTTTCTGGCACAGTTAGTCTAGGGGTATACACATTTAATACTTATACTTTATGAGAGACTCAGACACAGAGTAGTTGTAAAGGAATAACAGATTTTACTTTCAGCTATGCAAAGGGAATGAACAGTGATAACAACTTGACCTTTAGATTATACGCAGAGTCCTGCAATATCACAATATCAGTCACACTACACCATAGAAAGTGGGGGGGTGTATAAGGAGACGTGACGTGGGGCGACTGTTAACTAGGCGCCCTGTGGCGCAATAACTAAACTAGGTCCCTAATGAATCAGGCCTGATTCCTAATTCTAGAACTCAGTCCTGTATGAATGATGGATTCTTCACCGGCAATCTGTAGAGGTGGTGCACTTAAGAATAAACAACAATTGTAATCCAGGAAAAGGGAATATTGATAACTGGCAACACTTCACTGGAGATCCTCTGGATCAGTCCTGCTGTGGATCTCCAGTGAGAGTCTTTAACATGAGGTAGTAGGCCTCGGCAGTCTATAGGCACAGTACTATCAAACAGGTTATGGAATGAGCTTACGCTCGCTCACCCGCCGGACGCGATCTCCGTCCGGGACTTCCACCGGCTGTGTCTTCACTCGCCCGCAGGCGGTCGCTGCGATCGGGTCCCCGATCCAATCTAGGCTGTAAGTAGAGATGTCGGATGCCACCCAGGCTCGCAGTGGGGTGGAAGGCTCTTTGGTCAGCTCCGGAAAGGCCCCAGGCTTCAGGCCTTACCCAGCGCAGGTCCGCACAGGTGTATCAGTCTCTGCCGTCCCGTGTCCAAAGAGGCCGAGCCAGGCCTCGCCCCTTCCTTATATATCCCCACCCATGAGTCTCTGGGGCAGAAGCAAAACATCCTGGGAACCAGTGGGGTTCTGGGAACAGTAGTTCGAGAGTATTTAAAGGAACCCCGCTACATATACATTAGTAATCAAGTGGGTGCGGGTTAATAACTAAAGTTATTTAGCTAGTTTTTTTTTTTAGCTAGAAGTTAAAAGATTTTCGGGCCCCCCTGCTGGCCAGGGCCCGGTACAACAGGGCTGGCTGTACTGCCCTATCACCGGCTCTGCATGGCACCACATCCATCGCCCTTCTCCACCCAGCTAATAGCTGAGGACTGCTGGAGACTCCACATGTCTTCCGGGGCACAGCTTGCCGAACAACCAGGCCTCAATCGTGGACACTTTATCCAAGGTAAGAAGGTATTCTGGTCCTTAAGAGGAGGACAAAAAATGAATGTGGCCTCTAGCTCAGAGCAAAGATTTTTGGGAATGGGGTCCTACAGGGGAGGAGTGGAGGCGGGGTTAACCAATATGTATGCTGCCATGAAGTCTTTAAGGAAATGTATTTTATTGGGGTTTTATGTGATAGATCAACACAAAGTTGCACATAGATGTAAAGTGGAATGAAAATGATAAATGGTTTTCATTATTTTTACAAAGAAAATATCTGAAATGTGTGGGGTGTATTTGTATTAACCCCCTTTGAATCAATACTTTGTAGAACCACCTTTTGCAGCAATTACAGCTGCAAGTCTTTTTGGGGATGTCTCTACAAGCTTTGCACATCTAGGGAGTGACATTTTTGCGCATACTTTTTTGCAAAATAGCTCAATCTCTGTCAGGTTGGATGGAGACCATCTGTGAACAGCAATTTTCAAGTCTTGCCACAGATTGTCAATTGGATTTAGGTCTGGACTTTGACTGGGCCATTCTAACAAATTAATATGCTTTGATCTAAACCATTCCATTGTAGCTCTGGTTGTATTTTTAGGTTTATTGTCCTGCTGGAAGGTGAACCTCCACCCCAGTCTCAAGTCTTTTGCAGACTTTTACAGGTTTTCTTCTAAGATTACCCTGTATTTGGCTCCATCCATCTTCCCATCAACTCTGACCAGCATCCCTTTCCCTGCTGAAGAAAAGCATCCCCACAACATGATGCTGCCACCACCATGTTTCACGTTGGTGAGGGTGTATTCAGGGTGATGTGCAGTGTTAGTTTTCCGCCACAAATATTGTTTTGCTTTTAGGCCAAATAGTTACATTTTGGTCTCATCTGAACAGAGCATCTTCTTCCACATGGCTTCTCGCAAACTGCAAATGGGATATCTTATGGCTTTCAACAATATCTTTCTTCTTGACACTCTTCCGTAAAAGCCAGATTTGTGGAGTGCACGACTAGTAGTTGTCCTGTGGACAAATTCTCCCACCTGAGCTGTGGATCTCTGCAGCTCCTCCAGAGTTACCATGGGCATCTTGACTGTTTCTCGGATTTTTTTTTTATATTCTTTATTATTTTTCATGTTACACAACATTTTATAAAATTACATACATTTATTTTATCCTTATTTCACGTATAATGTTTTAATATTGTTTTCTATAGTTAAGAAAACCGTTCGTGTGTATGCTTTTCCGAGTCCTCAAAAAACGCGCATGGTCAGACTCAATATGAGACGGGAGCGCACCTTCTTGTAAAACAAGCGTTTTGAATGGAGATAGCACATTCGTCACGCGTTACCAATTTTAGCCACGTTTAAATGCTGCACATTTAAATCTTCTTTAGAATGGTACAATGATGCGCAATTAGGAACTTTTTTGGCTGCAGATATTCACGCATATTTATGACTAATTTTTAGCAACATTTCTGAATGCAGATCTCATGAATATGTTATTTTATTTGATCGAGCAAGATGTTTTTTTTTTTTTTTTTTAATTTGTATTATTTTTTACAGATATGCATTTTAAAATCTTCTTTAATTTCTAGTGTTCTCTTTTTTTTTATCCGGTGTAAATTTGACATAAATTGTATAAAATTATCCTCTATTTTTTGTCCTTCAAGGCGTTTTTTTGGTGTTATCTGTTGCATTTAAACTCTAGCTTTGTAGTTTTAGTAAATTACCTGCCTACTCACCTATGTAGCTTTAACAAAAACACATAGGCAAGTATTAACTATAACACAAAAAAACATTTATTCTGGTATACAAAATAATAATACCCAAACAAGGAGGCAGCGCTGGAGAGCCTGCTGCAATTTGTGCGACTGTGTGGACACCAAAATTGGGACATTGAGAAGCACATACATTAGTGAGCACAATCTGGTCTTGGACTCCCAGAGGTCAGGAACAGCAGCAGGTTAGATACATGTCCCAAGTCTGTGGAACTACAACAGGCTGCCTTCTGTCTGACCACATTGCAGCAAGGGAATCACTTCCTGGTCTTCTTGCTCCGCTTCCCTGCAGCCTTCTGGGTAGGCTTGCCTGCAGCCTTCTCTGCAGCCTTCTGGGTAGGCTTGCCTGCAGCCTTCTCTGCAGCCTTCTCTGCAGCCTTCCTTGTCCACCTGGCTGGAGGCTGTGCCTCAGGAGGTGTACTCATGTCAGGAGGAGGAGGTGGAGGTGGAGAAGAAGGAGGTGGAGCTGGAGAAGAAGGAGGTGGAGGAGAAGAAGAAGAAGGAGGTGGAGGAGAAGAAGAAGGAGGTGGAGGAGAAGAGGAAGGAGGAGGTGGAGGAGAAGAAGAAGAAGGAGGTGGAGGAGAAGAGGAAGGAGGAGGTTGTGAAAAAGGAGGTAGAGGTGGAGAAGAAGGAGGTGGTGGATAATAGGAAGGTGCAGGAGGATGGCCGTGGTCACAGATAACAGTGCTCTCTGTGAGTCTGCCCCTCAACCCCTTATTTAAAAAAGGGTCATGAGCAGGGACTCACAAAGTAGCCTCTGTTCAGTTTGCATCTGGGCCATTTTCATGCCCACCAATGCCGCATAGCCCTCATCAGGGGTTGGGGGCTGCTGGAGGGTGGCATGGGCCTCTTTAATGAGGACCAGTGCTGTCACACTCACAGCCCTATCCCTCCTGCCCCTTCTTGGTGGCATGCGGATTGGTGGCACCTGACACCTTGTCCTACTACTTGGACCAGCCACCTCCTATCTGCCACTTGGACCAGGCACCTCCTCTCTGCCACTAACCCCAGCCTCCTCTTGCCTGACATTTTCCGCCCTCTCATCTTGGCTGACCTCCTCCTGGGTAAAAAAAGTGACATATTTTAGATTTTTGTTTCATCAATCACACACAGGAGATTAGTTTGTAAAGGCAAATCCACTTTGCAATACAAGTGCAAACTACAAGTGCACTTGTAATTGCTTGGAAAGTGGACTTGGAAGTGCAGTCGCTGGAGATCTGAGGGGGACATGCAAGGCAAAGAAAAAGCATAAATTTAGCTTGCACATGATTGGAGATTAAAATCAGCAGAGCTTCCCCTCATTTCAGATCTACCCCTCTGATTTACAGCGACTTTACTTCCAAGTTCAATTTTTGGGTAATTTTAAGTGCTCTTTGCACTTGTAGTTTGCACTTGTAGTGCAAAGTGGATTAGCTATTCTTAAAGCACCCCCACAATATTCAGATCATTGACTGTTGCAAATCCTTCAAAATGTGTGTGTATAATACTCTCATTATGCCCCCATCATTTTGCTATCTCCTCCCCAACTTTTTTTCCCACTACTGTCTATTGCTATGTCAATCCCTTTTTCTTGATTGCCTACATTTTTACCCATCTTAACATCTATTTTACCTCATTCATTTTGGAAAAATAAATGTGTCAAAAATACTATACTTGGCTCCAGATGGACAGATCTGGGTCCTCATCCAAGATGGAAGGCTCCTCCTGATCCTGGGAAGGATCATCTTGGCTGGAGGGAAGGCTGGAGGGAAGGCTGGAGGGAAGGCTGGACAGTGATTCCCTTGTTGTAATGTGGTCATTCAGAAAGGCCAACCTGTCGTAGTACCACAAATGTGGGACATAGACCTCCCCTGCTTCTGCTCCTGACCTCTGAGATGCCAGGACCCGATTGCATGCAGTCCTATATGTGCCTCTCAAGGTCCCAATTTTGGTGTCAAGCTGCTCAATGGTTGCATGGGGCACCCTGGTCTGCACAAATGGGAGCGCTACTCTCCAAACCCCTTTTTTTTATACTGTGGATTTTTGGTCTCCCGCAGAGCGGGCAGCCCCCCTAATCTGTCAATGAATTCCGCTAGAAATTCTTTTTCCCCAAACACATTCATTGTTTCTGCAAGACAAAACACCAGACAAAATTAAAAATGTCAATCACACTCTAAACTCGTGAAATCTTTATGCCCATATACAGTGGGGCAAAAAAGTATTTAGTCAGCCACCAATTGTGCAAGTTCTCCCACTTAAAAAGATGAGAGAGGCCTGTAATTGTCATCATAGGTATACCTCAACTATGAGAGACAAAATGTGGAAACAAATCCAGACAATCACATTGTCTGATTTGGAAAGAATTTATTTGCAAATTATGGTGGAAAATAAGTATTTGGTCAAAATCAAAAGTTCATCTCAATAATTTGTTGTATATCCTTTGTTGGCAATGACAGAGGTCAAACGTTTTCTGTAAGTTTTCACAAGGTTGTCACACACTGTTGCTGGTATGTTGGCCCATTCCTCCATGCAGATCTCCTCTAGAGCAGTGATGTTTTGGGGCTGTCGCTGGGCAACACAGACTTTCAACTCCCTCCAAAGGTTTTCTATGGGGTTGAGATCTAGAGACTGTCTAGGCCACTCCAGGACCTCGAAATGCTTCTTACGAAGCCACTCCTTCGTTGCCCGGGCGGTGTTTTTGGGATCATTGTCATGCTGAAAGACCCAGCCACGTTTCATCTTCAATGCCCTTGCTGATGGGAGGAGGTTTGAACTCAAAATCTCACGATACATGGCCCTATTCATTCTTTCATGTACACGGATCAGTCGTCCTGTTCCCTTTGCAGAGAAACAGCCCCAAAGCATGATATTGCCACCCCCATGCTTCACAGTAGGTGTGGTGTTCTTTGGTTGCAACTCAGCATTCTCTCAGCTCCAAACACGACGAGTTGTGTTTCTACCAAACAGTTCTACTTTGGTTTCATCTGACCATATGATATTCTCCCAATCCTCTTCTGGATTATCCAAATGCTCTCTAGCAAACCTCAGACGGGCCCGGACATGTACTGGCTTAAACAGGGTGACACGTCTGGCACTGCAGGATCTGAGTCCCTGGCGGCGTAGTGTGCTACTGATGGTAGCCTTTGTTACATTGGTCCCAGCTCTCTGCAGGTCATTCACTAGGTCCCTCCGTGTGGTTCTGGGATTTTTGCTCACCGTTCTTGTGATCATTTTGACCCCACAGAGTGAGATCTTGCGTAAAGCCCCAGATCGAGGGAGATTATCAGTGGTCTTGTATGTCTTCCATTTTCTAATTATTGCTCCCACAGTTGATTTCTTCACACCAAGCTGCTTGCCTATTGCAGAGTCAGTCTTCCCAGCCTGGGGCAGGTCTACAATTTTGTTTCTGGTGTCCTTCGACAGCTCTTTGGTCTTCACCATAGTGGAGTTTGGAGTGTGACTGTTTGAGGTTGTGGACAGGTGTCTTTTATACTGATAACAAGTTCAAACAGGTGCCATTAATACAGGTAATGAGTGGAGGACAGATGAGCCTCCTAAAGAAGAAGATACAGGTCTGTGAGGGCCAGAAATCATGCTTGTTTGTAGGTGACCAAATACTTCTTTCCCCAATAATTTGCAAATAAATTATTTCCAAATCAGACAATGTGATTGTTTGGATTTGTTTCCACATTTTGTCTCTCATAGTTGAGGTATACCTATGATGACAATTACAGGCCTCTCTCATCTTTTTAAGTGGGATAACTTGCACAATTGGTGGCTGACAAAATACTTTTTTGCCCCACTGTATGTCTCTCCAATCTCTATGCAGTATAGGCCACTGATGTACCAATTAGTAAATGATACCTTTGGGCTTAACGTTCGGTGCTCTAAACTCCTTATGCTGCACACAGAACGTAGGTACGTCACATGTGTGTTAGCTTTATATACACTACGCATGCGTGACACACGTCGCCCGCCCATGACGGTCTTTCTCGATGTTTCCCCGCCCCTTCTCTTTCGGCACGCAGGCGACATGGCGGAGTCACAGCAGGTGTCTGTGATTTCAGAGAATTCCAATGAGGAGACAAGCCCAGAGCGGGAAACGTCACGAACAAGGAGGCGCTATAAGGCATCTAATATGTCCTTTGAGGAGATGGCGGAAATGGTGGCCATATTGAACAATTGTGATTATGATGCCAAGCATGGGCCGCATTCCCACCCTAATCTTCGGAAGGACAAAATTATGAAGAAAGTAGTGAAAAGTCTGAATAATAATTTCGGGGTGAAAAGATCCAAGGAGCAGCTCAGAAAGAGGTGGTCTGACCTCAAACTGAGGGAGCCGGAGCAGTTAAGGAGCATTAACAGAATGCTTAAAAAAGTAAGTACTTCTCTTCTGTCCCTATTGTTGTATTTCACAACTTGCATATTGCTCCATGTTGTTGTGTTTTATTAATTACCATTCTTAAATGACATCTTCTCCAATTTAGTGGGCACAGTAATCGGTCGATATAGACACATCGTGTGCACACTACATACAATGATTTGCCAATATCATTTTTGGTTGGAAAAAAAAAAAAGTTTAACCACTTAACGACCGCCCACCGCCGATTTACGTCGGCAGAATGGCACCGACAGGCAGAATCACGTAGATCTACGTGATCGCCTTTGTGCAGTTGGGGGGTCCATCCGGACCCCCCTTCACTGCAGTGAGCGGCCGTTAAGTGTTCGGGAGCGATCAGGCATGAGGGGGCGGCCGCTCGATTCCGCCCCCCCCCCCTCGCGATCGCTCCCGGCCAATGAAAATGCTTCCTCCGCCATGTGATGTAAACACAGGCAGGAGGAAGTGATGTCATCTCCCTCGCCGCGGTCTTTTCGTTCCCGGCGCCGAGCAGAGAAGAAGCAGGTTAGTGCACCAACAGTCCACTGACACGTAGGTACACATAGGCACACAAATCACCCCCCAGTCACCCCCAGATCACCCCCCAGGTCACCCCAAAGCCCCCAATCACAGTGTCACTGATTGCATTGATCATTTATTTTACTGATCACTGCATTTAGTGTCATCTGTGATTGTAAAAAGTTGCAGGGCAGTTAGGATTAGGCCCCTTTAGGTCCAGGGTAGCCCCCTAACCCCCCCCTAATAAAGGTTTAACCCCTTGATCACCCCCCAGGTAACCCTTTCACCCCCTAACTTCAGCGTCACTAAGCGATTGTTTTTCCGATCGCTGTATTCGTGTCGCTGGTGTTTTAGATAGGCAGTTATTTTTTTTTAGGTTCGCCGCAGGTTTTTATTAGTGTCAGGTACCCCCATATATTTTAACCCCCTGATTGCCCCTAGAGTTAACCCTTTCACCAGTGATCGCCGTATAAGCGTCACTGGTGTCACTGGTTAGCCAGTAAGTTATTTAGTTATTTAGGTTACCCGTCAGGTTTTTATATAGTGTCAGGTACCCCCATATTTAACCTAATAAAGGTTTTAACCCCCTGATTGCCCCTAGTTAACCCTTTCACCAGTGATCACCATATAAAGGTTACGGGTGACGCTGGTTGATTAGTTTGCTTTTTATAGCATCAGGGCACCCGCCGTATATAACCCAATAAAGGTTTAACCCCCCTGATCGCCCGGTGGGTGAGATCAATTAGGTTTTAGCGCCAGAGAGGGTCTGCGTCGCCCCAGGCAGTGTTAGGTTAGTGACAGTAACGCTAACACCCACGCGCAAAGCATACACCCCCCTTAGTGGTATAGTATCTGATCAGATCTGATCAGATCTATACTAGCATCCCCAGCGGTTTAGGGTTCCCAAAAATGCAGTGTTAGCGGGATCAGCCCAGATACCTGCTAGCGCCTGCATTTAGCCCCTCCGCCCAGCCCAGCCCAGCCCACCCAAGTGCAGTATCGATCGATCACTGTCACTTACCAAACACAACACACATAACTGCAGCGTTCGCAGTGCTTGGTTTTTGGGGCCCTGTACGCGGCTAGGCTCCCAAAAAGTCCCACACATGTGGTATCCCCGTACTCAGGAAAAGCAGCAGAATGTATTTTGGGGTGCAATTCCACATATAACCATGGCATGTGTGAGCAATATATCATTTAGTGACAACTTTTTGTACATTTTTTTTTCTTTTTGTCATTATTCAATCATTTGGGACAAAAAAAAAAAATATTCAATGGGGTCAACATGCCTCTCAGCAAATAGCTTGGGGTGTCTACTTTCCAAAATGGGGTCATTTGGGGGGGTTTTGTGCCATCTTGGCATTTTATGGCCTTCAAAACTGTGATAGGTAGTGAGGAGTGAAATCAAAAATTTATGCCCTTAGAAACCTTGAAGGCGGTGCTTGGTTTTTGGGGTCCCGTACGCGGCTAGGCTCCCAAAAAGTCCCACACATGTGGTATCCCCGTACTCAGGAGAAGCAGCAGAATGTATTTTGGGGTGTAATTTCACATATGCCCATGGCATGTGTGAGCAATATATCATTTAGTGACAACTTTGTGCAAAAAAAAAAAAGTTTGTCATATTCCCGCAACTTGTGGCAAAATATAAAATATTCCATGGACTGAACATGCCTCTCAGTAAATAGCTTGGGGTGTCTACTTTCCAAAATGGGGTCATTTGGGGGGGTTTTGTGCTATTTTGGCATTTTATGGCCTTCGAAACTGTGATAGGTAGTGAGGAGTGAAATCAAAAATTTGCGCCCTTAGAAATCCTGAAGGCGGTGCTTGGTTTCCGGGGTCCCGTACGTGGCTAGGCTCCTAAAAAGTCCCACACATGTGGTATCCCCGTACTCAGGAGAAGCAGCAGAATGTATTTTGGGGTGCAATTCCACATATAACCATGGCATGTGTGAGCAATATATCATTTAGTGACAACTTTTTGTAATTTTTCTTTTTTTTTTGTCATTATTCAATCACTTGGGACGAAAAAAAAAAATATTCAATGGGCTCAACATGCCTCTCAGCAATTTCCTTGGGGTGTCTACTTTCCAAAATGGGGTCATTTGGGGGGGGTTTTGTACTGCCCTGCCATTTTAGCACCTCAAGAAATGAGATAGGCAGTCATAAATTTAAAGCTGTGTAAATTTCAGAAAATGTACCCTAGTTTGTAAACGCTATAACTTTTGCGCAAACCAATAAATATACGCTTATTGACATTTTTTTTACTAAAGACATGTGGCTGAATACATTTTGGCCTAAATGTATGACTAAAATTGAGTTTATTCGATTTTTCTTATAACAAAAAGTAGAAAATATCATTTTTTTTCAAAATTTTCGGTCTTTTTCTGTTTTTATATCGCAAAAAATAAAAATCGCAGAGGCAATCAAATACCATTAAAAGAAAGCTCTATTTGTGGGAAGAAAAGGACGCAAATTTCATTTGGGTACAACGTTGCATGTCCGCACAATTTACAGTTAAAGCAGCGCAGTGCCGAATCCCAAAAACAGGCCTGGTCCTAATGGCCCGAAATGGTCCGGGGCTTAAGTGGTTAAAAACTATAAATGATATGACCTTGTTGTGAAGATGATGTGTTTGTAACGAGATTGAAATGCAAACTTTAAGCAATGTAAAGGAGAGGACACTCAGCAGTTGTTTAAACATCTGCACTCACAGGAGCACTATAGTGTGGGCCACCATAAGAACCTTTTTAGGGTGTCCACCACAGGTGCTACAGTGAGTACTGGGGGGGGGGGGGGGCATGTGATAAAATTGTCACCAAAAGGTCTGATTTTTAGCTTTGTATAGTTCTCGAATCTGGTCTTCATTTTGGAACTGGGCCTAAACAGACAAGTGTAACCCACCTGCAAACAGTGATTCATATTCCTAGTTCTGACTTCATATATGTGTGTGTTAAGTGTACCATAAGTGTACCATTTGTTTGAATCTCATAGGGGAGAGAAGACTGTGAGGACACCACTCCTCGGAGCACAGCAAAACCACACCTTCTAAAGAACCCCAACCTCCCCAACAAGCCCAACCTGAGGATGTGGAGGATGTCGAATTAGATAAAGGAGGAAGGAGAAGTCGAGGAAGGAGAGGTGGATGAGGTGGTAGAACTTGTCACTACAACAGGTCAGTATCTGTCACCACAGCTTCAGGTAAAAGATATGTAGGCCTGGAGATTGTTATATTTTTATTTTTATTTTAGGGGATTAATATGTTGCTAAAAGTCCAAGATTCTCCAGGGATAGTGCACAAAGACTCATACAACAAGTAATGGATTGTAGTACTCATCTGGACTTCATTAAAAAAAAGGATTCAGGATATGGAGAATACATTTAAGGACATCATAGATGTGTTGGGGAGAATAGACTAAAACAACCCTTTTTTTGTCTAGTTTGTGTTAACTTTTGTAGCACTTTGTTGCAAAAACAAATTTAGAAGATGCACACAGTGGGTCAACATGTGCTATCTGCCATCACGGGATCTCCATGTACATGTTTTGGGGGTGCAACCTCTTCCTCACAACTCAAGTAGGAGAAAGGAAGAAGGGGTTGCCCCCCCAAAACATGTTGAATGATCCCCCATGATTGCAGGTAGCACATGTTGACAATGGGGATGAGGAAGTAAATAACCTATTTTACCCCCCCTAAAAATGTGTGCATCTTCTAAATTTGTCAGGTTCATGGGTGACAACACTCCATTTTTGAGGAAGGGCAGACAGACATTTGTTTTTAAAAAATTGGTCTGACATGTTGCCTATACGTTTAACATTGTTGTATTTGGAGGAATGTTGAGGAGATTTTTTGTAATTTCATTATCAGCAAAATTTGCCATGTTAGGTGAAAAGCCGAAAATGGGTTTCTAAAATGTAGAGACACCAAAAATGTATACCTAATCATATGTGTGATTGTGCACAGAGTAAAATACAAGAAAATACCAAAAATGTCGATGTTTTTTTTTTTTAACCACTCTAACCTTTTTTGGATTTAGTTTTGTTGTTAGCAGTGAAATGTTTGTTGTTTACTAAGGAAAATACACTTGGCACTACAAGTACACTTTGAAAAAGTAGCACACACCTCAAATATAAACAAAGCAAAACTACTAATTGAAAGTTCATATTTTTTTTTCTTTTTTAGGCAAAATTATAATTCGGACAGATTCTCTAGCATTGGAATGGCCCCCCTACCCATGAAATAATCCACATATTTCTGCCTGATTGCACGGGCACTTTGGGGGGGCAAGCCAGCACGGACAGGTTCCAGGCCCGGCTGGGCATTGTCCGCAGCAGGTCCTGGCTCGACCCAACTGTGACCATATATGTAGGAGATTTCTTCCTCAAAAAATTGTGCAGTAGACAACAACAAAACACAATATAGTTAAATATGTACTCCGCAAGATTAATAGGAGTCAGAAAAAGACGGAACCGGCTGGCCATTATCCCGAAGGCATTCTCCACATCTCTTCGGGCTCTGGCCAGCCGGTAGTTGAAGACCCTCCTCTCCGGGGTGAGGGTCCTCTGGGGGAAAGGCCTCATGAGATGCCAACCCAGGCCAAAGGCTTCGTCAGCCAAAAAGACAAAGGGAAGTCCTTCCACATTCCCTGCATCCGGTGGCAATGCAAGGTCATCACTCTGTAGACGAAGGGCAAACTCCGTCTGGGCGAAGGCTCCCCCATCCGACATCCGGCCATTCTTCCCCACATCCACATAGAGGAATTCATACTGTGCTGACACCCCAGCCATCTAACAACCCCTTGTAGTTATAAAAAAAGGAGCCAGAACGGGGTGGTGGCATGATGCGGACGTGCTTCCCGTCAATGGCTCCTCCGCAGTTGGGGAAGTCCCACCGCCTGGCAAACTCCAATGCCACAGCCTGCCATTCCTGTGGCGTGGAAGGAAGCTGGGGAATCAAACAAGATAAAAAAAATTGTACTTTTGCAAATAACATTGCAAGCAGATTAGACAAAAACATTTGTGGCCAACATAAGTATAACATTTTGGTTAAGGATTATTAAAAAAAGAGAAACAAATTCACAATTCGCACAATGCTCACCCCCCTCTGATGGCCCATTTATTTTCTTTGGGGGGGTCTAGATGTGTTTGGGACCCGCCAAATCTCACATTCAGGAAAATTAATTAACAATTTGAGGGTGGGGGGACTACAAGGGATATGAAAAAATACATTGTTGTCAGACTAGGCTAGATGTGTTTGGGACCCCCCAAATCTCACATTCAGGAAAATTAATTAACAATTTGAGGGGGGGGACGGGGACTACAAATGGATATGAAAAAAAACATTGTTAACAGACTAGGCTAGATGTGTTTGGGCCCAGGAGAGCATGCTGGAGAGGTAAGTGAAGGTAAAAAGCATGTAGGCCAAAAAATGACTTAAAAAAGGATGGGGACAAAGGGGACATTCTCAGCATATTACAATCATGCTAATTAGGGAAGGCTGAAAGAAATACAATACATTATCATGCATGAAATACATAGAATGTGATATTATATACGAAAACTTACCCTCATATAGTCATCCTGCAAGACTTGGATGATAGCAGAACAGGTCTCTGGGATTATGACGCCCAGAGCCTGGGGGGAGATGCCTGTGGTGAACTTCAGGTCCTGCAGACTTCTCCCTGTCGCCAGGTAGCGCAACGTGGCAATGAGCCTCTGCTCAGCACTGATGGCTTCCCGCATAACGGTGTCCTGCCTGGTAATATAGGGGGACACCAAAGCCAACAGATGCTGAAATACGGGGTCAGACATCCGCAGAAAATTCCTGTAGTCCTCAGGATTATTCTCCACGATCTCCCGCAGCAGAGGCATGTGCGAGAATTGGTCGCGCTGGAGCAACCAATTCTTGGTCCAGGAACTCCTCCTCACCCTGTTCATAGACTCGTCTTGGTCCAATACAAAAAGACCAACAGACACACAAAGTCGGTGCACAACACGATCTCTACGATGAGAACGTATCCGCAACATGGCTAAGAAACGGTCGTCTGAACAGAACAAACTAAACAGAACGCACTAAAGAACAGCAAGGCCTATGAAGAATGACTTGAAAAACAGAAACGAGTGGACAAGAACGCACTGAAAAACAGATACGACCTGGCTACTCGCCCTGAAAGACAAGATACGAACCCACAAGCACCTACTGAACCGCAGAAAATGAACTGAAAGCACGAAGTCTGAAAAGCGCGAATCGTCTCTTCCCAAACTTTAACTAACACGCGGCAACACGAGATTAGCAAAAGCAGCCCAAGGGAGGACGCCATGAAAATGGAACTTCCCCTTTATACTGCCGTCGTATGTGTTGTACATCACCACGTTTTTAGACCAACGAGATTTTGGAATGACAGTGTGTATGCAAGCAAAGCTTCACAAGAATCTCGTCAAACTTGACAAGAAAACCGATGAGAAAAACAACGTTTGTTTTACGACGAGAAACTCGGCCGTGTGTACGAGGCTTCAGGCTGATTCTCTTGTTTCAGCACTTGAAGGAACTTCCCTGGAACAACTAAGAAGGTATGGAGGGCTGCCTTTTCTTTGACTTTTCTATTCCGTTTTACTTGTTCTAGGTTAGTGAATCGGAAAGTACTAAATCCAATAGGGAACAATATACAGTAGCAGTCAATGCTAGCATTTTTCAAAGATAAAAGCAGCTTCCATATGTAGCGGGGTGCTAAATTTAGGGGAAGTGTTTGGGTGGTAGTTATACCCAAGCACCCTAATTGTTAGAGTTCTTGAAACCAATTTGGTCCACAGGTGGAGTATGGTGTGCAGTTCCCTGTGGCCTGCAGGTGGCGCTGCCATAGTAGGCCAGGGTTGAACCACTAATACGGGGCTGTGCCTTGTGTGCCCTCTCTCGTCAGCCGTACAGTGGGTGTGGTCTACCTGCTGGGTATGCTGGAAGAGGATATAAAAGGGGCAGACTTTTCCTGTTGGGGGTTTGTTGTCGGGGGTCCTACCCCAGGTTCTTGTTCCTGTCTGCCCTGGGCACCCTTTGCCCAGGGGCGGGTCTGCAGTTCGTGGTCGGTGGATCAGTCCCGGGCACCTTTAGTCCTGGGGCTGCGGCGGAGGCCTGGGCCCAGCACCTTCGGCTGGAGTCCATCGGGGATTGAGGAGTCTCAGGGTGCCGCCTTGCGAGGGGACACGTATCTTGGAAGAGGAGGCCAGAGAAGGAACCATTCCGAGGGACTGGTGCAGAAGTCACAGTGAAGGAAGCGTCCCGGAAACTCTCCAGAGGGACATCTTCTCCCTAAACGGAGGCCAAGTTCACCAGGTCTGTGGCAGAGACGGAGTTCACCAGGTCTGTAACAGAGGCCTTGGGTAAAGTTGGAGTGTCATTTGGCTGCTAGTCTTGTCTTAAGTAGACTATCCATTTGGGGCTGAGTCTGTTCGAGAAGCCGAACAGTGAAGTGATTGCGATTGTGCCTGGACCTCTCCCATATCTTATGCTGTCCTGTCTTCACTTCAACCTCTTTTCTATCAGAGACTGTTGTTTTACTAAAGGAGAAAATAAACTCTGTGTTGGAGTTGCAGCGAGTGTGGACATTTCAGTTACTGGGGGAAACAAGGACTTATCTCTGTTATTCACAGAGGTGAGAGACATTTTCTGGTTATCTGACTGTGGAAGACCCATCACCAACACCGCTCAACCTCTTATTACAGGAGGGTACGGGCTTGTGGCATGGTGTGCCCCTTCTTCCTGCGAAGAGCCGAATAGGGCAGGTAAAAGGGGGTCTGTGTGCTACACATATTTCTCTAAGACTCCACCCATACCATGTGCAGAGACCTAGGTCGTGCAGATTCCTACGTTGTGCAGAACTTGCGTTTTGCTACGTGTAAGTCTCTACAAGGGCACAAAAAACATATGGATGCATTATTCTGTACAGAAAAAATTTGCATGACAGAAGCATTGCAGTGTGAACAGTGAAAAGGTGTATTATTTGTGCCCATGTGCAGAGACCTATGTTAAAAAAATGCAGGTCTCTGCACATGTTGTAAAGAATCCCTAAAATATTCTATGCACGCCAAATTTGTGTGTTTTTTCTTGCATTTTCATGCATGTATGGTGTGAAAAAGGAGCAACACAGGAAATAATAATGTATACATCTTGTCTGTTTTTGTATTGGTTGTCAGGTAGTGGAGAACAGTATTTATTTTACCAATTTGGATGTGAAATTAGTACAGAATACTGTATAGATCATTAATTCTGTGCTTTGTTTTGTAAAAATGTTGTATTATGCCGCGTACACACGATCGTTTTTAATGTCCTTTTCAAAAACTATGTTTTTCTCGACGTGATTTTTCTTGTTTCCTCTCAAGTCTGTCTTGCATACACACGTTCATTAAAAAAAACGCTTGAGCAAAGCGCAGTGACGTACAACATGTACGACGGCACTATAAAGGGGAAGTTCCGTTCGAATGGCGCCACCCTTCATGTTAGTAAAGTTTGTTGAGCGACGATTCGCGCTTTTCAGCCTTGTGCTTTTCAGTCCGTTACAGCGTGACGAATGTGCTATCTCCATTACGAACGCTAATTTTACCAGAACGAGCGCTCCCGTCTCATACTTGATTCTGAGCATGCGCGGTTTTTTTTTCCCCTCGTAAAAGCATACACACTACCGTTTTTCACGTCGTTAAAAAACACGACGTGAAAAACGACGTGAAAAAATGGAGCAGGTTCTAATTTTTTTAGGCCATTTTTCACGTCGTTAAAAATGCTCTGGAGCCTACACACGATCGTTTTTAATGCCCAATTTAAAAAATGGCATTTTTAACGACGTGAAAAACGATCGTGTGTACGCGGCATTAGAGTCAGTCAAGTTTACCCTCTTCATTTGTACATGTCCCCTAGGACATGTTTGTTTACAATTGAATATCTATTCGTCGATTAAGGCTCCATGTACACAGAAGCTCAAAAACGGTTGTTTTTAAAGCAGCAGAAAAAGCTAGCTTTTATCAGCGTTTTTTTACTAGCGTTTATTAGCGTTTTTCACTGTAGCCTTTTTTAGCTTTTTTTTTTTTTCAATGGATAAAAAAACGCTCGTGACCAGCGTTTTTGAACGTTTATTAGCGTTTATTAGCGTTTTTCAGCGTTTTTTCTGCCGAAAAACGGCACTTTGAACGCAAATTTCTTGCGTTCAGAAAAAAGCCCATTAACTCCACTGCTCATTAAAGCTAAAAAACTTTATGTGTACATGAACACATAGGGGTTGATTTACTAAAGGAAAATCCACTTTGCACTTGAAAGTGAACATGGAAGTGCAGTCGCTGTAGATCGCTGTAAATCTGAGGGGAAGCTCTGAAATTAGGGGAAGCTCTGCTGATTTTATCATCCAATCATGTGCAAGCTAAAATGCTGTACTATATTTTCCTTGCATGCCCCCCTCAGATCTACAGCATCTGCACTTCCATGTGCACTTTCAGTGCACTTTCAAGTGCAAAGTGGATTTTCCTTTAGTAAATCAACCCCATAGGCTAACATAGAGTGCAGTTAATGAGCTTTTTAAAAAAACGCCAAAACGCCAATAAACTGCAATTTATCCAGTACATGGAGCCTTAGTCTGCATTGGCAATTTGTAGCTGCTTATTGTTACAAGTGTAGCGGGGTCTTTAAATTTATGTGGGACACCCAGGTGTGGAAGTATAGGGATAGTGGACCACTTGTGTTCGTGGAGGATTGGATGGTGTAATAATCTCCTTGGCCTCTGGGTGGCGGGGTACCTGGAGGCTCAAGGTAGATTTGCCATTACAGTGCTAGCCTTTTTGTCCCCTTCCGGAGATGGTACGGCGAGGGCAAGGAACCTGCCGTGGTGTCGATGGCAGGAGATAAAAGGGGGAGACGCCCTAACCACGAGGTCTTCAGGAGGATCTTCTTTACGCGCCCAGGCACCTTAGGCCTGGGTGCGGGCGGTTCTGGATTCCGGCCCAGGCGCCCTAGGCCTGACCGGAATGGAGTCGGAGTCCATCCCAGGCACCTTCAGCTTGGGGTGAGGTACTAAACTAGGAGGCCTGGGGTCCAGTGACTTCGACTGGATCCCGCGAGGGTGGAGACGTCCGAGGGTCCCTGAGGTGGATGGGGCCCATGTCTGAGGTGAGGAGGCCAGGGAGGTTACCCGTCCGGAGAGTCTGGAGCAGCATCAACCCAGTGATGGATGGGCCTCTGGTAACTCCCTTGGAGGGACATCTTCCCCTGATAGGGGCCGCAACGCAGCGAAGGTACTCCTATCTACGTTCTCTTGAGTCGCTGGTAGAGACTCTCAGATTCTAAGTCCTTTCTAGCTGAATGCTATAGTAACCGCTGGCGAGATCGCAGTGGTTTAGTTTATAACCAGGATAGTGCCTCGACCTGCTCACCCCCGTATCAAAATGTTATCAAGTCGCAACCAGATGGCTACTGAAGCACTGTTTATTGTGAGATGTACAATAAAGCAAGAGTTGGACTGTGATCGGTGTGTGGAACTCTGGTTAATGGGAGCAGAGGGAAGTGTGAACATGGCAGGACTGTATTCCAGAACAAAACACATAGGCCCGAGGAAATATCTGGTACTGGCCTTCACCTCACCCACAGCTATGGGGAGGACATGGGCTGTAGCGCATCTCACCCTGTCGTGTGACATACCCCTAGACAAAGGAGATGGGGTGAGGCCGCTACACAAGATTAATGTCTTTTTGTTGTGTCTTTTGCAGCACGTTGATTTCTGCAAGATATAATTTCACACATTCTGTTTTCAAGTAATTTTAATCTCTTTGTGCACTACATTTAACTAGCCATACCAATCTCCACATTACTATTTTAATCTCTCATGAATGGGATGATCTCCGCATGCCAAATCAGCCACATTGTCTGAGTCTCAAGTGGAATTATTCCACCAATCACATACAGCATGTTCACCTAACATGACACTGGCAGTTTTGTTTTGTAATGTCACAATGTAACACTTCTGTGGGGGAGATAAAAAAATATATATCTATATCTATATATATAGCGTAAGATTAGGGGTTGTTAGCTCTCGTGGTGGATGCGTTTTTCCAGTGATTCAGGCCAGTCAGGAACTCTGTTTAAGGGCATGGTAGCCCATTTTTATTTAAAAGCACAAAAGTTCACAAAAACATCTGTAGCATTCACAGGGGGGTCCCACCATTCCTGTATCTTGCATACAGAACAGTTTAGCCTCCTAGCTTTACCTTCTTACTATCCGGCTGTTTCAGGCCTTTAGCCTAGGCCTTAGGTCTGCTCCTCAGACCCAAAGAGTTTGCAAGAGATAAGCTCACTCCTCTCTTACTCCCGGTCAGCACTTTCTTGCTTACTTCAGCAATGATGTCTGCCTCTTGCAGACACGCACACTTTGGCTGCACCCATGCAGCATAGATAGCCTCTGACTTCCTCTCAGAGGGATGGGAGTCCACCTGACTCCCAGGGACAGACTTCCTGTCTGTTGGGTGGGGCCCTGATCCATAGTCATGTCAGAACTAAATAGCCGAACACACAGCATGTCTTTCTTTACCAAATCTGGTGTAAACCAACACACTTTAAGAACGCACAGGATCCCACTGCCACAATAGATATATATCAATATCTAAATATCTATATCTATAGATATAGATATATATCTATCTATATATATATATATATATATATATATATATATATATATATATATATATATATATATAAAACAAAGAGAGGACTGCTACACTTGACTGTTACATCATTGTTCAATTATTTTTAATATGTTGTTTTTCTACAAAAATTTTTTTAAGTGCAGCAATCTTCAATTTTTTTCTATATATGACCTACATTATCTACCCAGAATGTGTATATATCTACATATATATAGATATATATAGATATATCTATATCTATATATAGATATAGATATAGATATATACAGTATATATATATATATATATATATATGTAGCGGGGTCTCCTTTAAAACTCATTGGACTACCTTTCCCAGAACCCCCCTTGGCACCCAGGGTGCAGTGTTGTCACCACAGAGACTCATGGGTGGAGCTATATAAGGAGGAGGCGAGGCTAAGCTCGGCCTCTTTGGGACACGAGACTTGAGTGGACAGATCTTCCTGTGCGGATCCGCTGTGGTGCAAGGCCTGAAGCCTGGGGCCTTGCGCCGCTACCCAAAGAGCCTTTCACCCCATTGCGAGCCTGGGTGGCATCTGACTTGGTCATCCTCAACCGTTGTTGAGCCGGAGACCCGACTGCTGCAGACGCTGTGTGTGGAGACACAGCAGGTGGAAGTCCCGGACTGGGATCGCGTCCGGAGGGGTGAGCGAGCACCTGCTCAATCCATATACTTTACACTATTGTTAGGCCTACAGACTGCCGTGGCCCACCAGTTCATATTTGAGTCCTCACTGGAGATCCATAGCAGAACTGAGTCAAACGGATCTCTAGTGAAGTGTTCCGTGTTGGTACTTTTACCCTTTTTGGATTACAAATGTGTTCCTGAAATGTGCACCACCGTTTAAAGACTTGCATGCGAAGAATTCATCCCCTAGAGACTGAGTTATAGGGTCAGGCCTGACCGGGTATTAGAGTTTAGTAGCTGCGCCACAGGGCGCTTAGTTAATGGTCGCCCCATGTGGCACGCCATTACTGTGTTCCATTAATGCGTAGTGTATCATTTGCTGCAGGGCTCTGCTAGAAGCATATGTTATCTGTTTTACTGTTGATTTATCTTAATAAGCGGGAGTAAACTCATTATTCTTTTACTATTTGTATTGGTGTCTGAATTTTCCATAGAGCCTAAGCTATATTACCCTAGACTAACTGTGCCAGAGTGGGTCGAGTAAATTGCCGGGAGTTGGCGGAGCTGTCTTCAGGGCCCAAAAACTAATACTGCGGCCCTATTAGCTGAGGGTATCGCTACAAGTGGGGGTTCTCGTCCGGGATCCTGATACAGCAGGTGAACGCCAGAAGACAAGCACGGTGCATGTAGAGACTAGCTACTGGAGACTAAAGACATTCTCAGGGAAGCTCCCTGTCCCTGCAGGGGAGGAAGACTTCGATACTTGGGTGGAACAGGCATTACAAGCAGTGGAGGCATGGGAAGTGCTTGAAGCGCAGAAGAGGCAACGAGTGATAGAAAGCCTTAAAGGCACAGCAGCAGAAGCAGTGAAAAGTTTCCGGTTTGGGAATACAGACTGTACGGCTCAAGACTGTCTAGACATGTTACAGGAAGAGTTCGGTCAGTTAGAAAAGGTGACAGAGATGGTCTACCAATTTGAACATACTTTCCAACAGCCGAATGAAAAGCTTTCAGAGTATGTCAGAAGACTGAACAAGTTGCTGTGTAAGATTGTCTTGAAGAAGGGAATGATGCCCCAAGATACAGATGCGGCAAGAATGAAGCAAGTCTTAAAGGGAGCGTTGCGCTCGGATCCAGTCTGGTTGCACCTAAAAACCTCGGGAGGAGGAACGTCACTGACTTACTCTGATTTGATAAAAATCATCAGAGATGAAGAGGCACTGCAGAAGGATCAGCAAATGATAAAGACAAGTCATGCTCCTACACCAGTGATAGTCAACTCGCTGATGACTCCAGAAAGGGACTCAGAAGTGGACACTTTGAAATCACAAATGTCTCAGGTGTTAGAGATGCTGACCTCTCTGATGGCGAAAGACACACAGGGTCCAGAGAAAGAGGTAGCCAGGAAGGAACTGTTCCCAGTTGTTTCGGCACCCGCATCCCTACAAGACTGGGGGGATATAATCTGTTTTAACTGTGGGGGAGCTGGCCACATTGCAGCTACATGTTCCAGTCCCAAGAAAAAGAAAACAGATAACCGCAAGCCGGCGGGAAACTCCAGAGGGCCCCGGTGAAGGAGTCAACCGGGTGCCCATCATCTTCAGTGAGCTCCAAACTGAATGAGAAGCTAAAGAAGAGAGGAGACAAAACCCCTCAGAGTAAACACAGCATCTCTCAACAGAGATACACCCCAGAGAAAGGGGGCAAGACCCCTCAGAAGAGGCACAGCATTCCCCAAAGGGGATGCACACCTAAGAAAAACAATAATATCCCTCAGCGGGTCTGTACAACCATTGAAAGGAGGGAAATCAATGCATACCAGGCTCAAGAAAGACTAAAGTCCAAAGGGAGTTGGACAAGAGAGAGTCCGAAGGGAAAAGACCAGAAGAAGGCAACCACTGTCAGGCTATATCCGGAGAAGCTGACAGGCCCATCTCCTGTAGTGCCCATTCAAGTGGAGGGAGTCTACACCAGAGCCATCTTGGATACTGGGGCACAAGTGACCCTACTATACCGGGATTTCTACGATAAGCACTTGAGTCATCTACCCATCCAGAAGATAGAGGAACTGGAAATATGGGGAATAGGAACCCAGAGCTTCCCTTACGATGGCTATTTGCCCATAAAGGTGACGTTCGACCCATCTGTGGCTGGGAAAGCCGAAGTGTTTGACACCCTGGCAGTTGTGTGCCCTCGGCCGCCTGGAGCTAACAAGAGTTCCCTTATAATAGGGACAAACACGGACCTGGTCCGGAGACTCCTGACCCCTCTAGTGAAAGAGAAGGGCCATGCTGTCACCAGAATCCATCCCATGCTGAAGACGGCCTACCAACGACTGGTCTTAGAGCAGAAGACCCCTGGAGAGGGGATAGGGAAGGTATGGAGACTTGGAAGAGAAGGGGTAGTGTTACAACTCGGCGAAGTAACCTGTCTCAGGGCCACTGTGAAGCTTACTTGGGAACAACCCGGACCCTTCGTCATGTTGGAGTCTGACCCAAGGGAAGAGCCCTCCGGTCTGGAAGTAATACCAGAAGTGATTCCGCTGAAGGCCCTGAAGAAGGCCCATTGTAGAGTTCCGGTGAGTGTTAGGAACACTACAGCTGGTCCCATGGAAATCCCAGCCAGAATGCTGCTGGGCCAGGTGAGCCCTGCTGCCCCGGTTACCCTGTCAGAAGTCAAGGGGACGGGTGAAGGAGGAGATGTTTGGGAGAAGCTGTCCATGGAGAACCCAAATCTATCCAGGGCTTGGAAAGAGAGAGCCAAGGCCCAGTTGACCAGATGGGAGAAGATCTTCTCCAAAGATGAGTTCGATGTGGGGTGTGCAAGGAGTGCCACCCATCGAATCCGCCTCCAAGAAGACAAGCCCTTCAGAGAAAGGGTCAGGCGGGTCCCACTAGCAGATCTGGAGGATCTGAGGGAACAACTCGCAGAACTCAAGAGGACTGGTGTGATCCGGGAGTCTAGAAGCCCCTATGCCTCCCCGATAGTGGAGGTCAGGAAGAAGAATGGGTCGTTGAGGCTATGTATAGACTACAGGACTCTCAACAGGAGAACCATCCCCGACCAGTACACCACTCCGAGGATAGAGGACGCTTTACAGAGTTTATCAGGAGCCAAGTGGTTCAGCGTTATGGATCTCAAGAGTGGATACTACCAGATCCCTATGCATCCGGAAGACAAGGAGAAGACAGCCTTCATAACCCCAGTGGGGTTCTTCGAGTTCAATCGAATGCCTCAGGGACTGTCTGGAGCTCCTGCTACCTTCCAATTTCTCATGGAAAAGACTGTAGGAGATATGCATCTTATTGAAGTCCTTGTGTACCTGGACGACGTCATTGTCTTTGGGAGAACCTTGGAAGAACACGAAGAAAGGCTGGAAAAAGTATTGAGAAGACTCAGTGAGGAGGGACTCAAGCTTTCTCCTGAGAAGTGTCGGTTCTACCAGTCTTCTGTGAACTATCTGGGGCACATAGTGTCTGAAAAAGGGGTGGCCACAGATCCTGAGAAATTGGAGGCAGTTACCTCCTGGCCACGACCCACCACAGTAACAGAACTCAGATCCTTCTTGTGGTTCTGCTCCTATTACAGGAGGTTTGTGGAGGGATTTGCCCGAATTGCCAGACCATTGAATGAACTAGTCAAGACCGAAAGGGAAGAGGACGACTCAGGACCCAGGAAGCCGGGAGAGTCAGTCAGAGATCAGTGGAACCAGAAGTGTGAAGAGGCCTTCCAGGCGTTGAAGAAGAGCCTAACCACTGCCCCAGTCTTGGCCTATGCAGACCCAACAAGACCCTATGAACTACATGTAGATGCTAGTCATGACGGTCTGGGAGGAGTACTTTACCAAGAACACGAAGGACAACTGCGACCCGTTGCCTACATGAGCAGGAGCCTGACCCTCTCTGAGAAGAACTACCCCACTCACAAGCTGGAGTTCCTGGCCCTTAATTGGGCGGTAGTAGACAAGCTTAAAGACTACCTGTATGGGGCGGAGTTCACTGTGAAGACCGACAACAACCCCTCTCACCTACCTTTTCACCACAGCAAAGCTGGACGCCACTGGACACAGATGGCTGGCCGCACTGTCTGGATTCAATTTCAGCCTAAAGTACAGGCCAGGGGCTGGAAATCGAGACGCAGACGCTCTGTCCAGGAGATCTCATGCCCCCACCAGTGACACAGAAGACTGGACTCAAGTGGCACCTGACAGGGTGCGGGCCCTTTGTCAAGGGGCTGAATTACAAGCCAGAGGAGGCTCGAGGGCAGAAGAGATAGGAGTTACCATGGTAGCAGTCTCCAATCAATACTGTGGAGTAACCCAACTGGAAGAAGACAATCTGCCGAAACTGTCCAAGAAGGAGCTGAGATGCGACCAATTAGAAGACCCCATGGGGAAATTGGTCCTCGAAGCCTTGGAGAATCAGGATCCAAATAGACTCCTGCGCCACTCCTCAAAGGAAGCTTGCCTGTTGAGGAAAGAGTGGGACAGGTTACAGGTGCATCAGGGAGTGGTCTACCGAAGGGGCCCCTCTGATAGCCTGGAAGATAAATGGCAATTGTTCCTTCCGGAAAAACATTGAGAGACTGTCCTGATTGCCCTGCATGACAATCACGGCCACCTAGGGGCGGAAAGGACCTTCCAACTCATCAGAAGTCGGTTCTATTGGCCTTGCATGAGGGCAGAATTAGAAGAGTACTGCCACTCATGTGCACGCTGCATCCAGAGGAAGACTTTACCCCATCAAGCTGCCCCAATGGGCCATCTACAAAGTCAAGGCCCAATGGATCTGGTATGCATTGATTTTCTCTGCCTCTAACCCGACCTGAGTGGACTAGGAAATGTTCTGGTGATAACCGATCATTTCACCCGGTATGCTCAAGCTTTTCCAACCAAAGACCAGAAGGCTTCCACGGTGGCCAAGGTACTTATGGGGAAGTATTTCGTCCACTATGGATTACCGCAGCGACGCCATTCAGACCAAGGAAGGGACTTTGAGAGTCGGCTGATCCGGAAACTCCTGGATTCGTTAGGGATCAAGAAAACTCGAACCACACCTTACCATCCACAAGGAGATGCCCAGCCGGAGAGGTTTAACCAAACCCTACTCAACATGTTGGGAACCCTGGATAGTGAAAAGAAACAGCATTGGAGCAGACACATAGCAGCTATAGTCCACGCTTACAACTGTACCACAAGTGATGCTACAGGCTACTCCCCCTATCGATTAATGTTTGGGAGAGAAGCAAGGTTGCCCGTGGACCTGGCCTTTGGCACGTCCTTGGACCATTCCTCAGCCACATCCCACAAGGGATATGTGGACAGGCTCAGACACAGCCTGAAGGTAGCCTATGAACAGGCCCAAGCGGCCTCAGATCAAAGGGGAGCTCGAAATAAAAGAAACTTCGACCTGAAGGTCCGGGTCCAGGATCTACAGCCTGGGGACCGAGTACTACTGTGCAATCTGGGGGTCCCCGGTAAACACAAACTTGCGGACAGATGGAGGCCCGAACCCTATGTCATCTGTAAGAAGCTGCCAGGCCTACCTGTTTACAAGTTGAAGCCAGAGGGGAAGGTAGGGCCACTGAAGACCTGGCACAGGAACCATCTGCTCCCACTTGCCGAAGCAGTCAGGATACCTCCAGTGAGAGACTCTCCTGAACCAGCCTCCATCCTAGATACCCCCAGACCAAACACTAGGTCCCAGGCCTCTCGAGCTGAAGAGGTGGAGGCCTCTGAACTCAGTGGAGATGAAGGAATAGAACTTGATTGGCTGTGGCCTTCCCCAACTCCAGGAACTTCTGCTATAGATCTTCCAACCACTGAAGACACTATAGATGGAACACTGAATGCAGAAGCCACTGAGTTCATCCCATCTAGTCCTTTGTCAGACCATTGGGAGGATGCCTGTGACACTTACTCAGAAGAGGACCCTAGAGACTCTATGTATCCTTCGGCTCCTGAAGCAGATGTTCCAGAGCCCGCTGTGTTGCCCGAGCCTGCTACGGAAGAAGAGCCTGTGGCGCCAGAGCCAGAAACCCCAAGAGAGCAAAGGGCTCGAAGAGTCATAAGGCCTCCCAGAAGGTTGACCTACCCACATATGGGGAATAGCTCAGAAGATTCTGTGGTCACTGCCAGGAGGAGTGCAGAGAATCCGGATCCCTCCACTGTTCATGGGCAGCCCCAACTCACTCTCTGGCACAGTTAGGCAGGCCACTCAGAGTAATGTGACCTGTGGGCAAGGGAATTCAACCCCACTGTTTTGGTGTGAATTCCCTATACCGACATCATACGCAACGTTGTCTAGGGTTGTACGCAGTGTATGTTAGATTTATCTTTGGGGACCAAAGAGTTTAAGTGGGGGGAGTGTGTAGCGGGGTCTCCTTTAAGACTCATTGGACTACCTTTCCCAGAACCCCCCTTGGCACCCAGGGTGCAGTGTTGTCACCACAGAGACTCATGGGTGGAGCTATATAAGGAGGAGGCGAGGCTAAGCTCGGCCTCTTTGGGACACGAGACTTGAGTGGACAGATCTTCCTGTGCGGATCCACTGTGGTGCAAGGCCTGAAGCCTGGGGCCTTGCGCCGCTACCCAAAGAGCCTTTCACCCCATTGCGAGCCTGGGTGGCATCTGACTTGGTCATCCTCAACCGTTGCTGAGCCGGAGACCCGACTGCTGCAGACGCTGTGTGTGGATACACAGCAGGTGGAAGTCCCGGACTGGGATCGCGTCCGGAGGGGTGAGCGAGCACCTGCTCAATCCATATACTTTACACTATTGTTAGGCCTACAGACTGCCGTGGCTCACCAATTCATATTTGAGTCCTCACTGGAGATCCATAGCAGAACTGAGTCAAACGGATCTCTAGTGAAGTGTTCCGTGTTGGTACTTTTACCCTTTTTGGATTACAAATGTGTTCCTGAAATGTGCACCACCGTTTAAAGACTTGCATGCGAAGAATTCATCCCCTAGAGACTGAGGTATAGGGTCAGGCCTGACCGGGTATTAGAGTTTAGTAGCTGCGCCACAGGGCGCTTAGTTAACGATCTCCCCACGTGGCACGCCATTAGGAATGAGCTTCGTGTTCGAGTCGAACATACGTTCGACTCGAACATCGGCTGTTCGATCGTTCGACGAAGATCGAACGATTTGGGCCGTTCGCGCCAAATTCGAGTGACGCGAACGGCCCACAATGCACTACGCCATCGCAGTGTCATCCAGGCGCTGTGATTGGCCAAGCATGCACTGTGACCACGCATGCTTGGCCAATCACAGCGCCGGCAGCGAGGAGAGCAATGATTGGCCACAGGAAGGATGCCTGTGGCCAATTATTGCTGATGGGGTTTAGTACACGCCCCACACTATAAAAGGCCGCCAGCGCGGCGGCCTTGTGTAGTGTGTTCCGGAGCAGGGAAAGAGAAGCATAGGCAGGGACAGTGTCATTATTTTTCCTTTACTTTTCCTGGATTCCTTGTGTTTAGGGACAAATAAGGATAGGTAGGGAGAGTGTCAGTGACAGTGTGCTATTCTGTGCTAATCCTTGTTTGTAGGGACAGAGAGGTACAGTGAGGGAAAGTGTCAGTGTGCTATTCTGTTCTAAAACTATTTTGCTGAACCATATTTTCAATCATTGAGTTTAGGGACAGAGAGGTACAGTGAGGGAAAGTGTCAGTGTGCTATTCTGTTCTAAAACTATTTTGCTGAACCATATTTTCAATCCTTGAGTTGAGGGACAGAGAGGTACAGTGAGTGAAACTGACAGTGTGCTATTCTGTTCTAAACCAATTTTGCTGTTCCATATTTTCAATCCTTGAGTTGAGGGACAGAGAGGTACAGTTAGTGAAACTGACAGTGTGCTATTCTGTTCTAAACCAATTTTGCTGTTCCATATTTTCAATCCTTGAGTTTAGGGACAGAGAAGGACACTCGTAGAAATTATCAGTGTGCTATTCTGTGCTAAATCTTGTTTGTAGGACAGTGAGGGAAAGTGTCAGTGTGCTATTCTGTTCTAAAACTATTTTGCTGTTCCATATTTTCAATCCTTGAGTTGAGGGACAGAGAGGTACAGTGAGTGAAACTGACAGTGTGCTATTCTGTTCTAAACCAATTTTGCTGTTCCATATTTTCAATCCTTGAGTTGAGGGACAGAGAGGTACAGTCAGTGAAACTGACAGTGTGCTATTCTGTTCTAAACCAATTTTGCTGTTCCATATTTTCCATCCTTGAGTTTAGGGACAGAGAAGGACACTCGTAGAAATTATCAGTGTGCTATTCTGTGCTAAATCTTGTTTGTAGGGAGGGACAGAGTAGGACAGTGAGGGAAAGTGTCAGTGTGCTATTCTGTTCTAAAACTATTTTGCTGAACCATATTTTCAATCCTTGAGTTGAGGGACAGAGAGGTACAGTGAGTGAAACTGACAGTGTGCTATTCTGTTCTAAACCAATTTTGCTGTTCCATATTTTCAATCCTTGAGTTTAGGGACAGAGAAGGACACTCGTAGAAATTATCAGTGTGCTATTCTGTGCTAAATCTTGTTTGTAGGGAGGGACAGAGTAGGACAGTGAGGGAAAGTGTCAGTGTGCTATTCTGTTCTAAAACTATTTTGCTGAACCATATTTTCAATCCTTGAGTTGAGGGACAGAGAGGTACAGTGAGTGAAACTGACAGTGTGCTATTCTGTTCTAAACCAATTTTGCTGTTCCATTTTTTCAATCCTTGAGTTGAGGGACAGAGAGGTACAGTGAGTGAAACTGACAGTGTGCTATTCTGTTCTAAACCAATTTTGCTGTTCCATATTTTCAATCCTTGAGTTGAGGGACAGAGAGGTACAGTCAGTGAAACTGACAGTGTGCTATTCTGTTCTAAACCAATTTTGCTGTTCCATATTTTCAATTCTTGAGTTGAGGGACAGAGAGGTACAGTCAGTGAAACTGACAGTGTGCTATTCTGTTCTAAACCAATTTTGCTGTTCCATATTTTCAATCCTTGAGTTTAGGGACAGAGAAGGACACTCGTAGAAATTATCAGTGTGCTATTCTGTGCTAAATCTTGTTTGTAGGGAGGGACAGAGTAGGACAGTGAGGGAAAGTGTCAGTGTGCTATTCTGTTCCAAAACTTTTTTGCTGAACCATATTTTCAATCCTTGTGTTTAGGGACAGAGAAGGATAGGCAGGGGACAGTGTCAGTGTCATTGTTGCTAAGCCTCCTGCACAATATACACCTGAAGGTAGCCCTTATTGCTGTTTTTCCCATCTCCCTGCAGGCCATCCATTAAAATGTCTGGAAGGCAACCAAGGAGAGGCAGACAGTCAGGAGGCAAAAAAAGGGGGCAAGCAGGCTCTGTGTCTGGGGGCAACAGTGCTGGTCGTGTACGCGGTGCATTGTCATCAGCACATGGCCATGGGACACGCTTGTCCTTGTTTTCGGCAGCTGGACATGTTGAGCCACATCATGCCGAAGACTTGGTAGAGTGGATGACCAAGCCCACCTCATCCTCCTCATCCTCTCTCACCCAGGCTCAGGGTACTGGCAAAGCAGCTGCCAAAGCGTCTTCTTCTCTGGTATCATTATCTTCATTAGTCAATCCTTCCCTAGACCCACCATGCCCTCCTCCTGAGGAGTCCCCCGAACTGTTTGAGCACAGTGTTGGGTACATGCTCCAGGAGGATGCCCAGCGTTTGGAAGGATCTGATGATGATACCCAGCTAGAGGAAGGCAGCAGCGTGAGAGCAGAGAGAGGGGATGCTCAAGAAGGACACCAATCTGGCAGTCATGTTCCAGCAGCTGCAGCATACTGCCAGATTGGCTCCAGTGATGAGGAGGGAGGGGATGATGAGGTCACTGACTCCACGTGGGTGCCTAATAGGAGAGAGGAGGAGGAGGAGGATGAGGAGGAGGCACATCTCCAACGAGGCAGGATGCCCTTGAGTGGCCAGCGTATGGGCAGCACACCGACGGAATCACACTGCAGAGCTCCGCCTGTGCAGGGCGCTGCCTCTGCCCGTCATTCAAAAAGTTCTTTGGTGTGGGCCTTTTTTGAGGCGAGTGCATCAGATCGCACAGCTGCTGTTTGCAACATATGTCTCAAGCGTATATCGCGTGGCCAAAACATCAGCCGCTTGGGCACCACATGCTTGATCAGACATATGTTGACCTGCCATGCAGCTTGTTGGCAAGCCTACCTTAAAGACCCACACCAAAGAACAAAGCTGACCTCTTCTTGCACCGCATCAGCTGGGATCTCCAACCCCACTATACCTTCACTCCTCTCTGAAACCTGCTCTGAGAGGAATGAAGGTGTAGAATTAGGTGTGTCACAGGCAAGTACTTGCGGGCACTCTGCTGGCAGTACACCAACGTCCGATTCTAGCAGGTAAATTTCCCTGCCCCAGCTGCTGGACCGTCAAAAGAAGTTCACTCCCAGCCATCCACATGCCCAGCGGTTGAATGCTAGCTTGACTAAATTGCTAGCGCTTCAACTGCTGCCTTTTCAGTTGGTAGACTCGGCCCCCTTCCGTGAGTTTGTGCAATGTGCGGTTCCTCAGTGGCAGGTTCCCAAACGACACTTTTCGCACGGAAGGCTATTCCGGCTCTCTACAGGCATGTGGAAGGCAATGTCTTGGCCTCGCTGGACAGGGCGGTCAGCGGTAAGGTGCATATTACCGCTGACTCATGGTCCAGCAGGCATGGACAGGGACGTTACCTTTCTTTCACGGCCCATTGGGTCACTCTTTTGGCAGCTGGGAAGGATGCAGGACAAGGTGCAGTAGTGTTGGAGGTTGTTCCACCGCCACGCCTCCAAAATGCTACTACTGGTTGTGACACACCTCTCTCCTCCACCCCCTCCTCTTCTTCTTCCTCCATGGCCTCTTCCTGTGGTTTGTCCTCGGAACCAGAGGTGCTCCGTAGGCGTTCAAGGGGCTACGCAAGTACGCAGGCAAAAAGATGCCATGCCGTGCTTGCGCTGGTGTGTTTGGGGGACAGGAGCCACACTGGGGCAGAGGTCCTGTCTGCTCTGCAGGGGCAGGCCGAGAGGTGGTTGACGCCACGCCAGCTTAAGCCAGGAATGGTGGTTTGCGACAATGGCACCAACCTCCTCTCCGCCCTCCGACAGGGACAACTGACCCATGTGCCCTGTATGGCTCACGTCCTTAACCTGGTGGTGCAGCGGTTCTTGGGCAGGTACCCGGGCTTACAGGATGTCCTGAGGCAGGCCAGGAAAGTCTGTGTGCATTTCCGCAGATCTTATAATGCCAGTGCTCGCCTGGCTGAGCTTCAAAAGGAGTTGAACCTGCCCAAGAACCGCCTTATATGTGACATGCCCACCAGGTGGAACTCAACGTTGGCCATGCTGCAGCGGCTGCACACGCAGCAGAGGGCCATCAATGAGTACCTGTGTGACTACGGCACCAGGACAGGGTCAGGGGAGCTCGGGTTTTTTTCACCACGCCAGTGGGGCATGATCAGGGATGCATGCACTGTCCTGGCACCATTTGAGGAGGCCACGAGGATGGTGAGCAGTGACAGTGCATGCATCAGTGACACTGTACCTCTTGTCCACCTGTTGGAGCACACGCTGTGTGGAATAATGGACAGGGCACTTGAGGCAGAACAGAGGCAGGAAGAGGAGGACTTCCTTGCCTCTCAAGGCCCCCTTTACCCAGACAGTGTTCCTTCTGTCCCACCCATCGCACAGGAAGAGGAGGAGGAGGAGGAGGAGGAGGATTGTGTCAGCATGGAGGTGGAGGCTGGCACTCAGCATCATCAGCAGCAGTCTTTTAGGGATGATTTACAGTCCCAAGAAACCAGTGGACTTGTACGTGGCTGGGAGGAGGTGGCTGCGGATCATGTCGTCCTTAGTGACCCAGAGGACTCCGGACTGAATGCCTCAGCTAACCTACGCTGCATGGCCTCCCTGATCCTGCAAAGTCTGCGGAAGGATCCTCGTATTCTTCGGATCAAGGAGAGGGACCATTACTGGCTGGCCACTCTCCTTGATCCACGGTACAAGGGTAAGGTTGCGGACCTTATCGTACCGTCGCAGAGGGAGCAGAGGATGAGACAACTCCGGGAGGCCTTGCAGAAAGGTCTGTGCAACGCGTTCCCAGAGACTGGGAGGTTACAAACTCCTGGTCCTGGACAACGAGTTGCTGAGGCTTCGGGCAGTCAAAGAAGGAGCGGTGGGGAAGGTGGCCGTCTGACCGATGCGTTCAGACAATTCTTTAGTCCGCAGCCCCAAAGTATGATCGGTTCCAGCAACCATCGCCAGCGTCTGATATACATGGTCCAGGAATACCTAGGGGCAAGGTCAGACTTGGACACCTTCCCCACCGAAAATCCTCTGGCTTACTGGGTCTTGAGGATGGATCACTGGCCAGAGCTTGCACAGTATGTAATTGAGCTACTGGCCTGTCCTGCATCCAGCGTTCTTTCAGAACGCACATTCAGTGCTGCTGGAGGATTTGTCACGGATCACAGGGTGCGCCTGTCCACCGACTCGGTTGATCGACTGACTTTCATCAAGATGAACCAGTCTTGGATCACCACCAGCTACCACACACCAGATGCTGATATAACAGACTAATTGATTTTAAAATGTCACATCCCTTCAAGACCGATGCTGATGCTGAGTGCCTGTGCTGTTATGTTGACTGGCTATCCTCCTCCTCCTCCTCAATGATACGATTAACGATGATAGCTTGGAAGATCATTTTGGTTTATGGGTGACGCCACCAGTGGCTAAGGCCCAATTTTTCAGCCCCTGTTTAACAGGGGCGTGTAATTAAAATTTTTGATGCAATACTTTGCAACAGGCCTCATTGCTGTGCTCCAAGTACAGTATCTGTGAGGGGTTGCAGTGTTGTGCCACCAGTGCCTAAGGCACAATTTTTCAGCCCCTGTTCAACAGGGGCATGCAATTATAATTATTGATCTAATAATTCACAGCAGGGCCCATTGCTGCGCCCACCAAGAGTAACTGTCAGGCCTTACAGTGTTGTGGCACCAGCACCACCACCACCACCAAAGGCCCAATTTTTCAGCCCCTGTTCAACAGGGGCATGCAATTATAATTATTGATCTAATAATTCACAGCAGGGCCCATTGCTGCGCCCACCAAGAGTAACTGTCAGGCCTTACAGTGTTGTGGCACCAGTACCACCATCAAAGGCCCAATTTTTACTACCACTGATCAACAATTATATGTTATTACAATTCCTGATATTATACTTGACAGCAGGGCGTTCCAGCACCCACCAAGAATAACTGTGAGTGCTTTCAGTGTTGTGCCAACACCAACACCTAAGGGGCCAATTTCTGCAGAGTATATACGGAAGGTCCCTACTTTCAAACATCCAACTTACAAACTACTACTACTTGCAAACGGAAAAAGACAACAGGAAGTGAGAGGAAATCTACCCCTTGGAAAGAAAATTCTCTCCTGTAAGAATTAATATGGGAGAAAGGTGTCTCCTCTGTACTGATGCTTTATCACCAATCCTTGTTTCAATAAAAACACCACATTTCAAAAACAGTTGTCATTGGGACGCAAAGTGAGGTGAAATGTTCTGAACAGGGGCACAGACAGCAAAAAAAATGTGACAGGGGTGATAACCGTTCCCTATGTTTTACAAAAAGCTAAAAAAAAGGAATTTGCCATGGAGCTCCACTTAAACAATGCAGCTGTTCAAAATTATAAACAGATTCTACATAAGAACAAACCTACAGTCCCTGTCTTGTATGCACCGCCTGTATACGGCTGTTTAGAGTATATAGGTCCTTTTTTATTTTGTGTGCGGGGTTCCCCTTAATATCCATACAAGACCCAAAGGGGCTGGTAATGGGCTGGGGTGGGGGGGGGGGGGTTGATGGGGTAGCTATGCCATTTTTCCTAAAGATTTTCATCCATATTACCGGGACCAGACATTGCATTAAAGCCGCAAGCAGTTTTAAGTGACTTTTTTCCCTTTAGAAATGTTATTTTGTGCAGGGACAGTTCTAAACACGGGAAACACGTGGCACTTCACAGGCATACTTTAGACACCCCCCAGGTACAATATTTAAAGGAATATTTGACTTTTTTTTTTTCACTTTATGCATCATTAAAATGACTGCTCCCGGAAAACGTCCGTTTTTAAAACTTCTTTTTGCATTGATACATGTCCCCTGGTGCAGAAGCCGGGTTCCCAAACTCTGTTTCGGACAATAACATGGATAATAGTCGTTATAATTAGCACTTTAGAATCCGAGCGTTCGCATCCATTGTATTTAATAGGGTTCTAATGTTCGTGCGAACTTTCGGTCCGTTCGCGGGTTCTGGTGCGAACCGAACCTGGGGGTGTTCGGCTCATCACTACACGCCATTACTGTGTTCCATTAATGCGTAGTGTATCATTTGCTGCAGGGCTCTGCTAGAAGCATATGTTATCTGTTTTACTGTTGATTTATCTTAATAAGCGAGAGTAAACTCATTATTCTTTTACTATTTGTATTGGTGTCTGAATTTTCCATAGAGCCTAAGATATATTACCCTAGACTAACTGTGCCAGAATGGGACGAGTAAATTGCCGGGGGTTGGCGGAGCTGTCTTCAGGGCCCAAAAACTAATACTGCGGCCCTCTTAGCTGAGGGTATTGCTACATATATATATATATATATATATATATATATATATATATATATATATATATATAGATATAGATATAGATATAGATATAGATAGATAGATAGATACATATATACATATATATATATAGATATATACATATCTATCTATATATAGATAGATATATCTATCTATCTATATAGATAGATAGATATATCTATCTATATATTCATATAGATAGATAGATAGACAAAAAAATTCACAGCTGCCTAAAACTTTTGCACAGTAGTGTGATTTTATATATATATATATATATACAGTATATATTATTATTATTTAAAATGTCCATCTAATAACATGATGGCAATGAATTAAATTTGGAATTTATACTTTTTTACATCTTTTTATATCTTATCTGCTAAACAAACCGCAATCCTGTGGGGTAAACCTAAAATGTATCAATATTCAAAATGAAAAAAAATATTAATTGAATGAAACAAGAGAGGTTGTAGTGCCACCTACTGGATATTGATGACATATAATTTAATGGAATGCAGACTAGTAATCCTAGTAGTTACACATTTAAAAATGGAATTTAATGTTTTTCACATACAAAGCAATTCCGTTTAATTGAACTACATACATTTTAAGGATTTGAACTTTTTTTTTACAAATTCATAACTCTGTTCTGAAGACACTAATTGAAAATAGAAAGGCAATGTTAATAACAATATTAATAACATTAAAGTGGTTGTACACCTCAGACATGAAATGTGAACAAAGCATACCCCATAGTTTTTACTTGTTGCAATCCAGAGCACTGAGTGTCATTTCTGTCTGATGCCTCCTTCCTCTGCTATCTGCATGAGTCACTTATGGCAAGATTTACTGACACCAAGAGATAAAAAGGTGACAGGCTAAGCTCTGTTCCTGTGTGCCTCCTGAAGAAGGGTGTTTTCCTTCCCTTCAATCAGTTCTACAGGGTGTAACTTCAGATCCCCACCCCCTGCTTTCTGAAATCTTAGACAAGAATCTGTAGAGAAGAAAATTCTGCAGATAAACAGGTACAACTTATGTAGGAGGATTTGTTTCATCTGTGTATCACCTGAGGGCAGTCACTTCACTGGTGTCAGGAAGGCTCTGTCAGAGGACAGAATAATATCCGTAGAAGAATCCCTGTTCCCCGAACGCCTGGAAGAAGAGGAGTGTTAGCATGTGCTATACCAATTTACCAAAAGTGTAATTTTACTTTTAATTCTGTAACAGCACATAACATGGTACTTAAAATGTGTAGTTTTATCATTTAAACAAATAAATATACTGAAATAATAATAGGTAAACTAAGGGTTAGCAACAATCAACCCAAAAAAAATTATATTTTGATCCAACAAAAGAAGATTTAGGTTGAACTCCCAGCACAAAAACGTTTTTTTTAAATATAGTTCTTAATAGCCACAAAGGCAGCAGAGCTGTGAGAGAGACCCAGTAAGCCCCCTCACTAGATGCCGCCTTCAGAAAACACTAAAGGCCGCCTTCAGAAAACACAAGACCAGCCACCCTTCACAAGTAGAGAGAGCAACTGTGAGGGGCAGTGGCAGTTGGTGGGTTTTTCTTTTTAACAGCACCCCCTGACAGCACCCCCACCCCCCCTGCGGCACGGCTCAGCTCTGACAGCTCCCACCCCCACACGACAAGATTTAGCAGCACTACCAACCCGCCAGGACATAGAGGATCTAATTAAACGGGTGGAAGAAACACACCGCCAGGACCTTGCGCTCATAAGGGCGGATGTTAAAACATTAACAGAGAGGATGGAGGTGGGGGAGGGCTCAATTGCGGGTGTAGAACAGCGGGTCAGCCATCTGGAAAAAATGCAAGTACAACAAGTAAATACAACAGTAGACCTGCAACTGCAAATTGAGGCCCTCAAAGACAGAAGTCGCAGGAATAACATACGATTAAGGGGGTCCCAGAAATAATAGACTCAGAGACAAAAGATCTGGAGATTAAAGTGTGTGGGATATTTCAGTCTGTTCTAAAGTTGCCACAGATGAAGATAGAGATCGTCAGAGTGCACAGAGCGCTGGGCCCTAAGCCTAAAACTTTAGATAGACTACGAGATATAATTTGTCGGGCTACATAGATATTACTAAAGGGAGCAGATCCTTAGAGCTGCATGGGACCAGGGAGATATCCCATGGGAAGGGGGAGGAATTAAAATCCTGCCAGACATATCCCGGGCTACACTCCAGCGCAGAGCCTGCCTACGCCCAATTTTAGATCGGGCTAGGGAACAAGGATGCACATATAGATGGGCCTATCCTTTAGCAGTTACCTGTCGAAGGGTATCAGGTCTGTTTACTTTACGGTCACCAGAAGAACTACCTGAACTTTTTTCTTACCTAGAAACTGCACCTTTCCAAATCCCAAACTGGCTTGCCCCCTTTTCATATACGGGGAACCGTTGGGGCCTGTTAGATATCAAGGGCCAAGGCAAGAACTTACAAACAGGTCGACAACAACAAAGGGACTTGACCCCCCGTGAGGTAGCTGAGGACTCAAATTTGGAACCCGTGCTACGGTAACTGGGATAGGAACAGAGGGATAGAAGACCGACCTTGGGCCCTGGATATCCCTGCGAGTATAGTTGGTCCTATGTTTGTATGTGGAGGAGAAACTGGACTTGGACCCCCCTTCCCTCCCGCCTCCCCCCATTTCCCCTGTGAGACCAGGGAGCCAGGACAGAGAAATACTAAAGTGGATATTTTGATTTGAATAATTATAGGACACTATAGGATATCCCCCCCCCTTCCCTCCCCTCCTTGTCCCAGGAGGTCTTAGCAAGTATAAATGTATTTATAAATCTAAATGTGTGAATGTACAAATGTATGGTTCAATACGAGAGGTATGTGAGGTAGGTAGGATTTATATATGCAGAAATAAATAGATATAGGCAGGAGAAAGGGGATAATGGAGATCCTGATATTATTACTTTTTTTAGGTGGTTTTTGGTGAATTTTTCCCTTTTTTTTTTCTCCTTTCCCCTTCCCCCCGGATCTCTCTGGGTTCTTTTTGTTGAAGTGGAAGGGCCTTTTTTTTTTTTTTTTTGGAAGCGGGGTCTGGTACCCCTTCTAGATTTCTAATTGTTTTATGGGTTAACTGCTTTGTAGTGATGGGGCACATTTTACTTTTTCTTTGGGGGATCCAATTAGGTCTGTGTTTTTTTTTTGTTTTTTTTTAGCTTGGACTAAATTGGATACCCCCCGTAAATTCACCCCCCTAAGGATAGGGGAATAGGACACACAAATAGGTACACAAGTACACACATGACATACAAGTTAAACCACAATTATGGGTATTTTTTTATTTTTTTTCTCTTGTCTTGGGGGTTTGAGGGTTTGTTTGGCTTGTTTTGGTTTTTAAAAATAACAGAGAGGACGACACAAGTCGTTTTTTTTTTTTTGGAATTCGAAAACTCACATAAAGCACATAAAAGAGAAATATAAAGTCACTTAATCACAAAGACACAATGACACAAAAGGCATGAGAAAGCCCTACACTTTTTTTATTATTCTTTAGGTTTCATAAAAACCCGTAACATTTAAAAATAGGCTGACTCTAAACCAGGGATAACTAGGGGGTAAGGAGATGGGGATGGGGATTATGGGGGGGCCGGGGACTTGAGGGGGTTTGGGGGGATGTTCTGAGGGGGGGTATGTGGATAAATAGAGATAAGGATATACGAGAAGGTATGGATACAAAATAAAAGCAATACAATGGGGATCTGGAGGTGGGGCTGGGGGGAGGGGGGGATATTGAGGCGAAGGGATGGGAGTGATTGGATGTTATAGAGAATTTGTCTTTCTTTTCCCTCTCCCCCCCCTCCTCCTCTCCCTCCTCCTCACTTTAGGTGTTTTGACTCTGTGGATGGAAGGTTGGAGGGGGTAGGGGGTGAGGGGAGAACTGAATACTAAAATAGGAGACTAGAAGATAAAATAGAGGGATATAGAGGATCGAGACAGGGAAGTACCTTAGGGATATATGAATTATGGAGGAGAAACATGGAAATATGGAAAAAATATGAAGTGGATAAGTTTGGTTTCCTTTCTGTGTAAATTGATCTGATGAGATAAGAGGTATATTTTAATTTATGAATTTACCATTCCTTATTAGACTAATTAACCTTTCTCTAGAAAAAGGTAGAGAAAATGTATATATAAACTGTTATATAATAGAAATATTAGGATATATAAAGAAATATTAGGATATATGATATATGATGTTAATAAAATAGATGAGGAGATTGATATTGGCACTGCATATACAATCCTTGATTCTCCCTCATAATTTCCGTTTCCCTTCTTCCTATCTTTTCTTCCTATTTCCCCCCCCCCCTCCCTCCAGAAGATATCCAGAAGATATCTAGGGCCACTAGTTCTTACTAATTGTTTTTTTTTTTTTTTTTGGTGGTCTACAAGGCCTTCTGGTTAAGAAGTCAAAATGGGTGGTACGGAGGCTCTGGGAGCTGGCCTGGCTGATGGGCTCCTCAGTCTAATCCAGGTACATGCACCCACATAGGTTGACGCTCAAGTACCGTTAAACCGGTGTGCGTCTTTTTTTTTTTATCTCTTAGAATATAGCTAAGAGTAATAGGTAGGGAAGGGCCTTTTTTTTTGGTCCTTTTTCCCTTTTTTTTTTTTTTGTTTTATTTTTTATTTTAAATTTTTTATTTATTTTTTGTGTTTGTTTTGTGTTTTTTTTTTTTCTTCTCTCTCCTCCTCGTTCTCTTCTCTTTCCCTTTTCTCGCCCTCTCACCCTTGTCTCTCTTTGTCCTCTCTTACGGCCTCCCTCACGGGTTCCAAAATGGAGACATTGAAAATAATGTCACTGAATGTAAAAGGACTAAATACACCAGAAAAAAGAAGGGTGCTCCTACATGACATGCGGCACCTGGAAATAAGCGTCGCCTTCATACAGGAGACACATTTTAGAGATGACAAAACCCCGACATTAAAAAATCATTTTTTTCCAACAGTATACCACGCGACCAATCAGATAGCTAAGTCAAAAGGGGTCTCTATTTTACTAGCAGGGAAAATACCGTGGGTACACATAGACTCTATAAGAGACCCCTTAGGGCGATACCTGTTTGTGAGAGGTAAAATAGGAGATACGGAGGTTACACTAGCAACCATATATGCCCCTAACTGCCATCAAGACGTTTTTTTCGGTAAAACTATTAAACGACTGATGGGATTTACACAAGGGCAATTAATATTAGTGGGTGATTTGAATACTACATTAGATCCTAAAGAAGATACCTCATCGGGAGTCTCATCTATCCCCCTTAGTGCGCGGAATCGTATAGCCCAAACTTTACATAATAATCAATTGATTGATGTTTGGCGGCTTTTACATCCTAAGGAAAAAGATTTTACATTCTACTCCTCTTCCCATTAAGTCTACTCTCGGATAGATTTTTTTCTTGTCCCACATACTCAACTTCACTCAATTAAAACAGCGGAGGTGGGCTTGATTACGTGGTCAGACCATGCACCTGTTTTTTTGACATATGCATTACAAGATTTCGTTCGATCTAGACTTAACCAATGGAGACTAAATGAAAGCCGCTTACAGGACAAAGAAATCCTGGAAGACGTAATTAAAGAAATACAGTTTTATTTTAGTACGAATGATATCCCAGACTGCGACCCAGGAACCATCTGGGAAGCACATAAGGCGGTTATCCAGGGAGTGTTGATTAAACACGGAGCTAGGATTAAGAAGAAACGTACAGAACAATTAAAATATCTATTAGAGGAATTACTGTATTTATTGGCGTATAACACTCACTTTTTTACCCTGAAAATAGAGGGTAAACTGTGCCTGCGTATTATACGCAGGGGGCTGTGGAAAGTTTTTTTCCGGAAACTTCCCTCTTAAAGTTAGGGTGCGTGTTATATGCCTGTGCGTGTTATACGCCGATAAATACGGTAACTATCCTGGAGGCTAAACACAAACAAACATGTTCAATATCATTAGAGAGAAATCTAGCTGATAAAAGAACGCAAATCACAGACCTTCTCTACTATAAGGCTAAAGCGGTGCTACAGACATGTAGGAAGTTTTCATATGAATCAGGGGATAAATGTGGGAAATCACTGGATAATACCCTACGAAATCAGAAACTGAGTAACTATATACCGCATATCATCTCACCAAATAAATCAAAGGTAACGAAACCACAGGAGATAGTACGAGAATTCCAAGAATTCTACAATAACCTGTACAACCTAGAGAGTAAATCCCCTACGCAGGAACAAATAGATTTATACTTGTCGTTGGCACGAATGCCAAGACTTTCAGAAATAGAGAGAGATAAATTAGAAAGATCTATCAGTAGAGAAGAACTACAGGAAGCTGTTGATTCAATAAAATTGGGGAAAGCCCCAGGACCGGATGTTTTTACGGCCCAATATTATAAAATATTACTCCCCTATCTATCGGAATATATGGTGAAGTTATTTAATAGCTTAGGGACAGGGGGAAAATTAACGTGAGATACCCTATTGGCATATATCGTAGTCATACCGAAAGAAGGGAAAGATCCATCCTCCTGTGGAAGCTATCGCCCAATTTCATTGTTAAACTCAGATCTTAAACTTTTTACCAAAATTTTGGCAAACAGGATTTAGCAGTAGATTCCGAAACGAATACATTTAGATCAGGTGGGATTTGTCCCCACAAGGGAAGCTCGAGCTAATACTACAAAAGCCATCAACCTGTTACATATAGTGAATAAAACACAAATGCAGTGTGTATTTTTGAATACAGATGCAGAGAAAGCATTTGACAGAGTGAATTGGAAGTTTATGCAGGCAGTCCTTCAATATGGAGGATTTGGAAGTAACTTAATACGGTGGATTGCCTCGATCTACTCATGCCCAACGGCTCAAGTAAGGGCAAATGGGAAACTATCAGAGCCCTTTCCTATTAAACACGGGACACGACAAGGGTGTCCCCTGTCCCCACTCCTCTTCGCTCTGTCATTGGAACCGTTTCTCTGCACACTACGACACAATCAGGACATAGCTGGGATTAAAATAGGAAATATTCAATGTAAGATCTCGGCGTACGCGGACGACATGCTTTTCACTCTAACTAATCCTTTGACTACGATTCCGAATCTTATGAGAGAATTTGAGAAATATGGGGCACTTTCGAATCTTCGAATCAATTTTAAAAAATCGGAAGCAATGGGGGTCAATATATCACATACAACGATAACACTGTTGAAACAAAACTTTAAATTTAAATGGACAGACAGAGCTTTAAGGTATCTAGGAAGATTTATGAGTTCAATTTTCCCCCTTTCTTGCAAAGGGTTAAGATCCTACTAGATAAATGGAGAACAGGTTTTCATACTTGGATGGGAGGTTGTAATATAATTAAGATGAGCATACTTCCTAGGTTTATTTATTTAATACAAGCATTACCGGTAAATATCCCAGTGAGTTTTTTCAAACAGACGCAAAGTATAATATTTGAATATATATGGGCACGTGTACATCCTAGGATACAACGGAAACAATTAATGCATATAAAGAATCAAGGAGGATTGGCAGTACCAGATATACGGAAGTATTATCAAGCAGTACACTTAAATAGAGTGATTGATTGGAATAGACATTCAGATACAAAATTGTGGGTACAAATTGAAAAGGCCCAATCACCGATTCCCCTTAGGGGAACGCCATGGTGCTATGCAGCACTCCCTAGAGTGGTGATGGAAAATCCAGTGGTGGGAAATACGGTGAGGCTTTGCTCTTTACAGTTTCGCAATATAGGGATAGCACCAACGACATCGCCCTTATATCCAATATTGGGAAACCCTCTTTTCCAACCAGGATGTGAGGACAATGCATTTCGAAGATTAGAAAGTATGGGATACACTCAAGCTCTTAATTATATTAGTACAGGAACATGGATCACAATAAGGGAGCTAATGGAACAAAGAAATATGTTTAGATTAAAATTTTGGAATGCTCTACAGATTACCCACTTTCTTGCCACACTACCGAACCCGGGACAGTTCGATAGACCCCTTACCACATTCGAGAAACTCTGTAACGGAAAGGGAGCAGTATCACATACATTATCAGTATGTTACGACATACTAATTACACAACCGGTAACTTACGTTCCGAAATGTATACAAGAATGGGAAAGAGAACTAGGGAGGACTCTTAGTATGGAGCAGAGACAGAGGATGTGCCGATTTACACATGAAACATCAATATGTGTTAAAACCCAGGAGACTAATTTTAAAATCTTCTTGAGATGGTACAAGACACCAGAGAAACTCGGGAAAATCTTCTCGGATGTATCAGACCAATGCTGGAGATGTCAGGAAGAAAAAGGGACTATGCTGCACATCTTCTGGGACTGCTCCAGGATAAGATGTTTCTGGCGGGGGATTAAACAGATCCTCCAACATTGTACAGATATAAGAATACCGGAAGACCCGGAGTTCTTCCTCCTACATGTTAATCAGATACCTGAGAGGAGATATAAAGAATCTTGTATTCCCTATCTTTTAGATGCTGCAAAAGCATGTATCCCTCTAAAATGGAAATCATCGCTGCCACCGACTTAGAGATGTGGATCAGGAAGGTGAAGGAGGTAAGTAAATTAGAAGATTTAGTCCTCTCAGCGCGTAATCAACATAAAAGATTTGTTGAAACCTGGTCTGCCTGGAACACTTTCCTCCTCTCAGATGAGGGGAGGGCGCTCCTGGAAAATCAGATAATGGAGGAGAGGTCGGGGGGGGGTTGGGGCTTGGGAGGGGGAGAGAGGGGTTTGAGGAGAAGGAGAGAGACTGGGGGTTCCCTTACGGGGTCCCCCTTTTGCTTTGTTTTTTTTGTGTTTTTTTGTGTTTTTTTTTTTTTTTTGTGTTCTTTTTTTTTGTTTTTCTTCTCTCCCCTTTCTTTCTTTTTTTTGCTTTCTCTGTTTGAAATAGTCAATGAGAAATATGGTATGGAATATATAATATTAATGTTTTATTATCTTGACTTGTTATATTGTTTTTTGTTTATTGTCGTGATGTATTGGATGTACTGGAAAAGAGAAATAAATAAATAAATTGAAAAAAAAAGAACAGCATGAGGACCAAAGGTTTGCTGAAACTGCATGACTGGAGGTATTCTGTGCCTAGTATGTCAATGTCCTCCATCAGATCCTCTTCTGCCCTGGAGGGCTCACAGGAAGACTTGGAGTACAACAAGGAGCAGAACCTGGTGAGTATCACTCTATGGGGTGTGTGACATACTCCTGCACTCGTTATGCTCTATTTTACAATACATTCTTCTGTCCAAAGTGTTTATTGTCTCAATAGTTGCTGGTTGCAAAGTAGTCACAGACTATTCTATAAAGTGCTTCTTTAAGTTGGGTTGAAAAGTATATGTGTAGCGCCCTGCTCCAAATGAGTGGGCGCTATATTTGAAATTTAGTTGTCTGGGCATTAGTTTAGCCCAGAGAGATGGTTCATTTAAATTATGGCACTGTTTCAGTTTGGTTGGTTGCATAATTTTCCTCCTGACAGTGGGTGTCGCTGTCACCACTGGTCAGGGTTGGAAAGGCAACAGGCTGGACGTATTGGGTATCTCTTTCCCAGCAGAAGCCCAGGGGGCGTGGTGTACCCATTGTGCATGCTACTTAAGTGACAGGCGCCGTTGCAATTGGAGGAGAGTTGGGGGTCGTCGTTCGTGGGTGGTGGACACCACCCGCCCGATCCCGACCTGAGGGCCCTCATGGCCTCAGGGAAGTGCTGGCAGTTTCCGCCTTGGGGCCACGTTAGCCTGAGGCTCCGTTACTGAAATGTAGGCCCCAGAAGTTTCTGGGGGGGGGCCTACTGATCTGGGGATGATCCTGTGTCACCTTGCCTGCTGGAAGGGACCAAGCAATTGAAGACTCAATTGGAGGATGCATCCGGATCATAATCTACCTCACAGTGCTGCCAGAACGGCTGGAAGATCCTGGCACTGAGAGCTGTGTTCTTTATTCAGAAGGTAACCCAGGGAAGGGTTACACCAAGTCTGTGGCAGAGACTGTTCTATTTTCACCAAGTCTGTGGCAGAGACTGTTCTATTTTCACCAAGTCTGTGGCAGAGACTGTTCTATTCTCACTAAGTCTGTGGCAGAGGAGTGGCCTAGCGCGGGATATGATCAGATGTGTTCCTGTGCAGCTCCGGTGTCTCCCTCCACAATCCTGCTCCATCCTGATCACACATCGCCGGCAGACGGCTTCTTCCATGCCTGAACACTCCGGGTGAGTCTCCTGCATCCCCGGAGGGCATTTTGGTGGATGGGAAAGCGGCGTGCAAAGAAACAATCTCCGCCGAGGATGAACATCACCACCCGCTCTGCCCAAGATGGCCTCCGCAGCACTATCCTCGGGCCTAGTGCATCGCCAGCCTCCACCCCCGATCTATTTGGAGACAGCCAAGAGGTGTCCCCGCCACCCTCACCGGAGAACCCGGACCCCGCAGCTGCCCCGGTGCACGCGGCCCCGGAGGCCGCAACCGGCGGTAAGGAGCCCACTCTGGCAGAGGTTCTGGCCATCATCAAGGTACACCATGTGGACCTGGTGGGGAAGGTGGATGGGCTGAAGATAGACTTTGCTATTATGCGGCAGGACATGCACAACCTGCGGGGTCGGGTCACTGAAACTGAGCAACGCATAAGTGACTTGGAGGACACGGTAGCTCCTATCCTGCCCAATCTTAATACATTTGGGGGGAAGATTGCCACCCTGGAAGATAAGGTCGATGACCTTGAGAACCGCTTGCGCAGGAATAACCTGCGCCTGGTGGGGTTGGCGGAGCGGGTGGAGGTATGTGACCCTGTTGCTTTCCTGGAGAGCTGGCTTGAACAAGAATTTGGCTGGAACCAGCTTTCCCCTTGCTTTGTGATTGAGAGGGCTCACCGGGTGCCAGGACGCCCCCCCCTGAGGGTCGCCCCCCCCATACGGTGGTGATCCGTCTCCTCAACTACAGAGACCGAGATTCCATTTTGGGGGCTGCCAGGAGGAAGGGCAGTCTCTGGATTAACAATGCAGCGGTGTCCCTCTTCCCTGACTACTCTGCAACGGTCCGCAACCAAAGAGCCTCCTATCAGCGTGTCAAGCAGAAGCTCCGGGAGCAGGATATTCAATATTCCATGCTGTTCCCTGCCACGCTCCGGGTTACCTACCAGGGCAAAGCCTATTTTTTCCAGTCTCCTCATGATGCCCTGTCCTGGTGGGAATCACTGCCTCGTCATCCTCGTCCTCCTAACCCTCCTGCTTGATGTTGACCCTGCTGGATATGATGTTTCTGTGTCACCTCTGTATTTGTGGTCGTTTTCCCACTGATTTTTTCTTTTTCATGTTTTGGTTTTTTATTGTGATGATTCAGTGCTGCCGACTGTGGGTGATCAAACCACTCTCCTGTGGGAGAAAACTAGGTCCTGGTCCTCCTGGCTTTGACCTAGCTGCCATGTTTTTTTTTACCCCCCCCCCCCTTTTCTTCTTTTGGAACATTGACTCTGAACACAGTTTTTTTTTACTTTATTGCTTTAGCGCTCTCTTGCACTCTGCAATAGGTCATGCGCCCCTCGCATGGTTTAAGTTTGGGGTATAGGCCCTCCCCTCTTTTTTGGGGCAGGGCAAGGGTACTGTTGCCTTTTTTGGGCGCCTTTTTTCTTGTTGAATTTGGTTGTGTGTTTGTATGTATGGAGTGTGTATGGATGTGCGTGTGTGCAGCATTGCGGCCCTCTTTTGTTTCTGTGTCCGTGACCGGTGGTGGGGTGCTACCCGATTACCCCTTCTCTCTCCCTTCCCTCCTAGGCCCAGGAATTTATGGCAGTACCTATGGCTGAGGTAACTATTTGCTCGTAGAATGTCCGCGGACTGAACTCCAAATTTAAAAGGGCATCTGTTTTTGAGGCACTGAAGCGTGTTAAGCCACATGGTCTATGCCTCCAGGAGACTCACCTCATGGGGTCCAAGGTAATGGCACTCAGAAAACACTGGGTGGCTCATCACTATCAGTCCACTTATTCAAACTATGCCCGGGGGTGGCCGTCCTTGTCCGTAAGGGGTTACCCTTCCTTTGTCACCAAGTTATCCTTGACCCTAAGGGTCAGTATGTCATTCTCCATGTTTCCATCCATGAGACCGCCCTGATTTTGGTTACGTTGTACCTCCCCCCTCCGGTCACGGCTGCAGTGTTCTCTGAACTTAGTGTCCATTTTGCCTCTCTGCCTACTTGCCCTATGTTAATCCTTGGGGATTTTAATTCCGTATTGAAGCCTGAGCTAGATAGGCTGAAACCTTTACAATCTGAATCCAAATTGTTCCATGAATGGTGCACTACTTATGACTATTTAGATCTGTGTCGCTGGAGGTATCCCACTGCTAGAGTGTACTCCTGCCAGTCTAGGTCCTATGCCGCCCTCTCCAGAATTGACTACGCTCTGGCCATGGGGGACTTTCTCCCCTGTGTCCGGTCCTTGGACTACCTGTCCCAGACAGAATCTGACCACTCTATAGTACAGGTGGGTTTAATTTTGGGTCACCGGCCCTCGTTTCGGACATGGCGTCTCAGTCGTCTCTGGATTGCTACGCCAGAGATCTCTGAGGCCATCCCGACCGACATGGCTGTCTACTGGTCCTTGAATCTGGGCACAGCTTCCGGAGGCCCCACATGGGATGCATTTAAGGCGGTGGTTAGGGGGTCTTATATCTCCCGGATAAAAAGCTATAGATCCAATGGGTGGGAGATGCAGGTTGCCCTCCAAAGGGTTTTGGAGGAGGCTCGCACCCGCCATACGGGTGCTCCTTCCTCTGAGACTAGGAGTATGTTGACGGATGCCCATCGGGCGCTTCAACTTCATATGGTTGACCTGACCAAGAAACAGCAGTTATACCTCTCTGCTCGTATTCACGAGCATGGGGGGAAGAATGGTAGACTCCTTGCGTATCTTGCCCACACTGATTTCCAGGATACCTCGATTGCCTCCATCCAACTTCCCAACGGTTTGACCACCTCTGACGCTCTAGCCGTCAACCAGACGTTTGCAGACTTTTACAGTACGTTGTACAGGCGCACTGACACCCCTTCTGAACCTGACTTCCTAGGATTTTTTGAATCCCTTGACCTTCCGATACTCAGTTGCTCCCAACAGACTCTCTTAGATAAGCCCATTACTCTGGAGGAAGTCACTGCGGCCATTGGTCAATTGCCTTCCAATAAGACCCGGGCTTGGACGGCCTTCCCTCTGAGTGGTATCAGGCCCACGTAGAGGTGTTGGCCCCCAGGCTCCTGAAGACATTTCAGGACTCCCTTGAACTTGGAAGGCTCCCTGACTCTATGAATGAGGCTCTCATAGTAGTAATACCTAAGCCCGGTAAGGATAAGTTGTACTGCTCTTCATATAGGCCCATCTCTCTCCTTAACAGTGACGCAAAAATCCTCGCAAAAATACTTGCCCTTAGACTTCAGACGGTCATTCTGTCCCTCTTACCCCCGGATCAATCCGGATTCATGCCTGGCAGGAGTACATTCGATAACATTCGTAGATTGTTCCTGCACATCCACAGGGCTGTACACACTGAATGTAGTGGCTTGGTCCTCTCCTTAGACATACTAAAGTCCTTCGACACAGTTAGCTGGCCCTTTCTTTGGAAAGCTATGACTAGGATGGGGATTGGACCAAGTTTTCTCAAATGCGCCCACTTGTTATATGCGGACCCGAGAGCTTGAGTTCGCACTAACAAGGATATTTCAGGCTCTTTCCCTTTGGCTAGAGGCACCAGACAGGGGTGCCCTCTCTCTCCACTTCTGTTCGCGTTTGCCATTGAGCCCCTGGCTCTGGCGGTGCGGCAGACGTCTGAGATTGGGGGCATCTGGTCAGGCCTGTTGACAGAAAAGATTTCTCTCTACGCAGATGATGCCCTGGTATACTTAGATGGCGAGGAGAGCTCCTTTTGTTAAATTGCTGCAGGTGGTTGAGGAGTTTTGCGCGGTCTCGGGTCTCCGGGCGGGCTGGGAGAAATCCCAAGCATTCGCCATTGGCCCTCTGTGTTCGGTCGAATACCTACAGAGGTCACAGGTTCAGCTAACATTTTCCTTTAAATATCTGGGCATACAGATACATGCTAACCTCTCTAAGTATGAGGAACTAAATATTACCCCAATAGTTCAACAAATGATGGTTAAATTTCGTACGTGGTCATCGTTGCCCCTTAATCTAATTGGCCGCATAAATATCTTTAAAATGATTTTTTTACCAAAATTTCTTTATTGTTTCCGAGCTTCCCCGGTTTTTCTCGCCAAAAAATTATTTGCAAAACTTGATTCCGCCCTTTTTAGCTTTATTTGGAACGGTTGCCAGCCCCGTATAGCCCGGTCCTCCCTCCAAGCAGCCAAGGCTGCGGGTGGACTGGCTTGCCCGAATCTGCGACACTATTTTCTAGCCTCCCAGCTTACATTTGTTCATGACTGGATGCACTCTGACCCCCAGACTCCCGCCACTGCTCTCCTGCTCTCCCTGTTTGAACCCCCTACTTCACTACGTGATGAATTACACAGATTTAGGATAGTTGGAGGCTCCAGACTCTCCCCTGTGGAGGTGGGTTTTCTGGCCTGGAGGGAGGGGGAAAAAACACTGTCTCAATCCTCTACTGGGGTTTCGCCGCAGTCTCCACTGTGGCGGAACCCGAACCTTCCGGAGCTCTTTGGTCACCCAGACTCGGTGTGGTGGGCCCGTTTTGGGGTCACACACTTATCTCACGTAATTACAGGGAATTCGCTGTTGTCATTTGAGACACTCAGGATTACCTATGGGCTTGAAAATACATTTTTCTTTAAATATCTCCTACTGAGACATGCCCTCCAAACACAATTCGGGTCGTTGACCATAGAGCTCACAGACTCTTCCATTGAAGACCTCCTGTCTTTCCCAGAAATGGCTAAGTTGGTGACATCCTTTTATGGCCGCCTCCAGGGGGTGGGTGCAGATCCGTTTCGGGATTCTCACCGCAAATGGCTGTTGTATATGCCTGAGCTTTCTGAAGAGGATTGGGAGGAGGTAACGGAAGTATGCTTCCAGGATATTATTAGCACTGCCAATATATTGATACAGTTTAAGTTCATCCATCACTTACACTATACACCAGCTAGGCTGGTTAGGGTGGGACTTGGTCATGGTGTTGCATGCGTTAGATGTGGTACAATTGCTGCTGATTTCTTTCATATGTTTTGGACATGCCCGGGACTCTCCGCCTTCTGGAAGGATTTATTTGCCTTTTGTGCTGACAAACTGCACCTGCCACTACCCCACACGCCAGAGGTTGGACTATTGGGGGTGCTGAATGACTACGTCCCTCGTGCTCATGCCAGAACTTTGCTACGCCTACTATTGTTTTATGCACGAAAAACAATTCTGCTGCACTGGAAGGACGCGGGCCCCCTTTCGGCTCATGCAGTCCTTCGACTTATTCATGGTCTCCTCCCCAGGTTCAAACTGATTTACAAAAGTAGGGCATGTCCTAATAAATTTGCTAAGATCTGGCAGCCATGGATGGATGTGTCAAAGGACTTTTGGGGGGGGGGGGTCCTCTCCTCACAGCTTCCTCAGTAAACTTCTGAATTCGCTAAAACAATTTTCATTTGGTATTTTTTGATTGAAGGTCTAGTGTGGGTTACTAATCATACTTTTGGTGGGCACTCACTGTGCGAGTCACGGGTGATATTTGGTCTACTGACCATTAGTAATGTGATACTGTTAGGGGGTCGTAGTTGCTGCAAGGATGTATGTTTTTGTGTGGGTGTGTGTGTGTGACTGGTCCTTATTTGTGAGTGTTTTTTGGGGTGCCTTCGTTACCGCAGTATGCCTATGCACTCCTCCACACTTTATTGCTGGTTTCATGTACTAGCTCAGTTGTTAGACTGTACTGTTTTTGTTTTCTTTTGTATTGTTTCTTTTGAAAAATCAAAAATGAACACCTTTAAAAAAAAGTCTGTGGCAGAGACTATATGTGATCGAGCTACGCATCGGTTGCTAGGCCGGTGAGATTGGGCCTATACGGTGTTTGCTGAGTCCAGCGTGGAGACAGTTGTTCCTCTGGACCTAGGAAAATTCCTGTGATCTGCAACTAAGGTACCTGAGTCCTCCCCATCCCTTCAACCCCCTCTGTTGAAACTTTGTTCAATAAAACCCTTGAAAGAGACTTTGTGTTGGTGCAAACTTCTTCTGGACAACTCTTCAAGGAGAACCCCTGAGATGAGCACATGGAACAGTAAGGTAACGACAGGCCCAGATTAAAACCAGCGGCTCCTACGGGGGTATCGCTACACAATCGGTGATGTGGGGGCTCGAGGCCGGGATTTGCCGTTACCTCTCGCAACTAAAATAGACTGTTCATTTGGGGAACTATTCTACAGAGGGAGAAGGACGGTGCTAAAATGGGGAAGAAATTGCAATCACTTTCTGACCGCGTGGGCCGTGGGTGGAGTCAAGGAAAATAAAAACCTGCAAGCTACGTGCCAAGAAGAGCAAGTGGGAGGAGCTCCAACTTGTTTGGTGCGTGAGACGCCGCATGTGTGTCCAGCACTTAGAGAAACGGAGCACCGCCATTTCTTCAGTGCTATCGCTGCAGTCTGCTTTTGAGCCCAGGATGTTTCCAGTGGGCACCGCTGCAAGTGCCATGATGCCGGAAACCAAATTGTCCGGTCTATGCCCGCCGCATCTGCTGCTGTAAGTAATCCAGAAGGGGATGTTACTGTTCCCCCTGTGAGTGGGTTACCAGCGGATGCTACTTCCACTGTTTCTTCGACTGTGTCTACCATCGCTGCACCTGTACAGAAGAAGGTGGGATACGTGAAGGCCTCCCACGGCCGCGGTAGAGGTCCACCCCAGAGAATACCGGAACCGGACCCCGAGAGAGATGATGTCCCCAGGAGGTCCACGTCAGGAATCGGTAAGACATCTGGGGAAAAAGTGCTGAGACTGTGCGCAACTATTTGCCGAGAGAAGAGTTGGAAGACTCTGAGTTAGACTCTCTGTCGGATGCTGGAGACGATTACTTGTTTGAGTCTATGTCTCAGGAGTTGTTGTGGAGCAACATGGAGGATGTTGCTTCAGAACATAGTTTTTCGGAATTGACAGCCATGGACTCCGGGGAGATAACACCCAGAGTGGAAGCCCCGGTTGTTATCAGTGAAGTCCTGCCCAAAGTTACCAGTTCATATGGGTCAGGAAAACTGTCTTCAAGTCGCATGGTACACAAGTCCGCAGTTTCTTGTAAACCGCCTGGCTATGGAAGTACCAGATCTTTGCCCAGGCTTGCCCGATCCCAAAGATTGCTGAACAAACTGGTGGCCAGGGAGTATGGACTAGAGTTCCCCTATGTTCCCAGGGAAACCATGCAAGAAATTGAGGCCAATAGAGCGGAATGGTACAGTGAAGCTGTGTGGGACCACCTTGAAGTACCTAAACTGTTCCGGAAAGAAGGCCATTCCTTTACCATGGATGAACGCTTCAGAGGATGCTTTTTGCAATGGAGCTATGGTCGGCACATCTATGCGGACAAGGTAGTCATCTGTCGGCTTGGAAAAGATGACTACGTTTATTTTGTTACTACTGTGGACAAACAAGGGAAATCACTAGCACTGCCTGACCCTTGCTTTTACTGGTGATGATAAATGGTGACTGTTCCAGTTTTGTCATTTTTGCAAAGGAGAAGATTTTCTTTTATCTTTTTCTTCTTTGAAGGACTTGGGGTGACTAGCTAGTTAGTGCTAGGGCATTGGAGACTTCGAGTCAAGATTCTTTACCCGGTCCAACACTTGGACCACAAAAGAACTTTGCTATGATGTTCTTCGATCACTAGGTGGCGAAGGTTTGCTTACTTAGCAGAAACTGGACTTTTCTGCAGTTAGCTACATAACTCTTTTTTGCACTTAGAAATCTATATATATAGGAAAGAAAGTTTTATTTCCCAGGAAGTAAGGCTTTTCTTCCATTGTACAGAAATGTTTAGAATATCCACCTGTTTCTGCTGTTTTGTTTTTCAGGTGTCCTGGATCTCTTTTCAAGCTACTGTAAAGTTGGGTGGGTTAGATAGAGAGATAGGAATACTGTAGTGTATAGTAATATGATTATTGCATGCCTGTGTAAAATGTGTATTTCTTGTTATCTTACCCTTCCCTCCCTATCCAAGTTTTGGGACTCAGGTAGCTGACCCTCAGGATTGAGGGTCAAACTTTCCTTGACGATGAGGACATCGTCTGTTGGGGAGGGGGAAGTATGTAGCGCCCTGCTCCCAATGAGTGGGCGCTATATTTGAAATTTAGTTGTCTGGGCATTAGTTTAGCCCAGAGAGATGGTTCATTTAAATTATGGCACTGTTTCAGTTTGGTTGGTTGCATGCTTTTCCTCCTGACAGTGGGTGTCGCTGTCACCGCTGGTCAGGGTTGGAAAGGCAACAGGCTGGATGTATTGGGTATCTCTTTCCCAGAAGCAGCCCAGGGGGCATGGTGTACCGCTGTGCATGCTGGGAGAGGGTACTTAAGTGACAGGTGCCATTGCAATTGGAGGAGAGTTGGGGGTCATCGTTCGTGGGTGGTGGACCCACCCGCCCAATCCCGACCTGAGGGCCCTCAATTGGAGGATGCATCCGGATCATAATCTACCTCACAGTGCTGCCGGAACGGCTGGAAGATCCTGGCACTGAGAGCTGTGTTCTTTATTCAGAAGGTAACCCAGGGAAGGGTTACACCAAGTCTGTGGCAGAGACTGTTCTATTTTCGCCAAGTCTGTGGCAGAGACTGTTCTATTCTCACTAAGACTGTGGAAGAGACTATATGTGACCGAGCTACGCATCGGTTGCTCGGCCGGTTAGATTAGGCCTATCCGGTGTTTGCTGAGTCCAGCGTGGAGACAGTTGTTCCTCTGGACCTAGGAAAATTCCTGTGATCTGCAACTAAGGTACCTGAGTCCTCCCCATCCCTTCAACCCCCTCTGTTGAAACTTTGTTCAATAAAACCCTTGAAAGAGACTTTGTGTTGTGCAAACTTCTTCTGGACAACTCTTCAAGGAGAACCCCTGAGACGAGCACATGGAACAGTAAGGTAACGACAGGCCCAGATTAAAACCAGCGGCTCCTACGGGGGTATCGCTACACGATCGGTGATGTGTAGGCTCGAGTCCGGGATTTGCCGTTACCTCCCGCAACTAAAATAGACTGTTAATTTGGGGACCTATTCTACAGAGGGAGAAGGACCGTGCTAAAATGGGGAAGAAATTGCGATCACTTTCTGACCGCGTGGGCCGTGGGTGGAGTCAAGGAAAATAAAAACCCGCAAGCTACGTGCCAAGAAGAGCAAGTGGGAGGAGCTCCAACTTGTTTGATGCGTGAGACGCCGCATGTGTGTCCAGCACTTAGGGAAACGGAGCACCGCCATGTCTTCAGTGCTATCGCTGCAGTCTGCTTTTGAGCCCAGGATGTTTCCAGTGGGCACCGCTGCAAGTGCCATGATGCCAGAAACCGTGCTGACGGACATTGGCATTCGACTGAAGCCGCATGGGCGGTTCATACTCTACATGATCGGTGGTGTGGAGGCCCTGGGTATGCTGTGTAACAGGTGTGATGGACTGGCTATGCACCCCCGTCCTTTTGTTCAGTGTTTACGATGCGGGGAGTACTTGTTTTCTGTGGAGCAAACCACCATGCCACCCCGCGATTACCAAGTGGACTGGGTCATGGGCAACGTGACAGAAGAAGCTGCTGCCTTTGGCCAAATTGTCCGGTCTATGCCCGCCGCATCTGCTGCTGTAAGTAATCCAGAAGGGGATGTTACTGTTCCCCCTGTGAGTGGGTTACCAGTGGATGCTACTTCCACTGTTTCTTCAACTGTGTCCACCGTCGCTGCAGCTATACAGAAGAAGGTGGGATACGTGAAGGCCTCCCGAATGTGCTGCGTGCTGTTTGTGTCTGTTAGGCCGGCCATAGACGAACCATGTATGAGCAGGCTGAATGTACCAATTAATCAACTTGGGTACAACCAGCCTGCCATATTATACATGCAGATGTTATAGCTCCTAGCAATACTGACTGTCTGCTTCCAGCGGGGACAGATCCTCCTGCCCCCCACTGGGAGAATACAATGGCTTGGTGGGAGGGATTATCCTTTCAACACTGTCCGTGGTTGCAGGAAAGAAATTTGCTCTGTATATGAGCTGCTTAAGACTCTTGCTTGTGGCAGAGTAATTAAAACATATTGTGTGGGTACAAGAACTGTGCCTTTTTAAGACTTTCCCATTGTTATTGCAATTTGGCCACACCCAAAGCCTGGGAGAGTGGAGTTCCTGCGCTCACTCTAAGACAAAAAAAAAATCCTGCACTTACGCTTTGTATTTAGACAATAATTGCTTATCTCAGACTTTGGCAGGCCATACACAGTGCGACCACAGGCTGCAGGAAAGAAATTTGCACTATTCCCCCGTCAACACAAAGGGGTTGATTTACTAAAGGAAAATCCACTTTGCACTTGAAAGTGCACTGAAAGTGCACATGGAAGTGCAGATGCTGTAGATCTGAGGGGGACATGCAAGGAAAATAAAAAACAGCATTTTAGCTTGCACATGATTGGATGATAAAATCAGCAGAGCTTCCCCTAATTTCAGAGCTTCCCCTCCGATTTACAGCGATCTACAGCGACTGCACTTCCATGTGCACTTTCAAGTGCAAAGTGGATTTTCCTTTAGTAAATCAACCCCAAAGAGTGCTGACAGGGGAATTCCTTCTAACGAGCAATTGACTGCTGCCGGTGGGAGGGCAGGGGCGGTTGGGGGAAGGCATTGCTCCTCCTCCTCTTCTCCCGCCGGGAGAAGACAGTGATTATCGCTAGCAGCTAGAGCAGCTTCTAGCAATAATCGCAAGAGAATCCGGAGGCTAGTTGATCGATCAATTAACTTGGTACATTCAGCCTGCCCATTAACGATTCTAACCGCGTATGGCCAGCCTTAAGCTTTAAAAATACAGTTAAGGAAAGATTTTTTTTTTATTTATCCTTAGCTAAGTTGTTATCTGAAACAAAGAATATATAAGGTATGGCAAATTTAAATGAGGCATTTGAGGACTTGGTACGATATGAACTCACAATACACAATTAAAAAATGTATCAATTTATTTTATCAATTAACAATAAAATTCCACTCATAAACAGAAAGGGGGGTGGCCTATAGCCAAAAACTTGTCTGTCTCCTGGGCGAGTGCTGGAGCCAGGTGGAAAATATAAACAGTAGGTACTGTCCAAAAAAAAAAAAAGGGGGGGTATAAGGATCTAGAGAGGCCTACAATTCAGCATCTCCCGAACTCGCCAATCACGTCCAAAAGCGTGTTTATTGTCTCTTTAAAATGTTTTTAATCTCGTGGATGCTCATTGGATATTTTGTTTTTATATATGTTTTTAGATCCTTTTGAACTAACCATTGTTAAGGGGTCTTTCTGTGTTCACTACTGCCTTGGTTACCATCTCTTCTAACAACCTTGCTAAATTTGAGGTATGTATAGTTGTATCTATTAGTATCCCCTATGGGGATCAAAGCCTTTATATATGTTGTCCCCTACATGGGATTCAAATGATCTCCCTGGGGGAAATGCTGATTTGTAGGCCTCTCTAAATCCTTATAGCCCCCTTTTTTCTTTTTTTTGTACCTACTGTTTATATCTTTCACCTGGCTCACACACTCACAGGGAGACAGCCCAGTTTTTGGCTATACGCTGCCCCGGGTCACTGAATTGGGCCTAGTGGTGAGTATGGTTTGCTGTACCTTGGTCTATGGGCTTTTCGATGGAGAATGGCCGCTGACATTATGTATTGATGTTAACTCTGCCCTACACATAATTTTACAAATGGTGTATAATTTCTTCTGTATTTATTTTGTTTGGTGATAAATATTCCTCTTTGACCAAACTCCGGAAGAAGCGGTTTACATATAGAATGTGAGATTGGAACTTTTGAAACTAGGTCTTTTTATGACTAGAATTATATCTGTATGAATATCCAATCTGTTTGAGAGGAATTAATGTTTCATGATTATTGTCTATTTGTTCTTTTTCTTTTACCACCCCCCTTTCTATTTATGGGTGGGATTTTAATGTTAATTGTGTATTGTGTTCATATCGTACCATGAAAGTCCTCAAATGCCTCATTTAAATTTGCCATATCTTATCTGAATTTTTAGGATGTAGGTACTTCTATTTCTGTGTACTCTTCTGAAACACGTCTTACTGAAACAAAGAAAAGTCTGACATTTGCACCTTAAAACATTGCTGGTAAAATTACAGAAAAAAAAGTATTATAAATGCTTACTTGCTGTGTTTTTTCATTCCACAAATGATTCTTATCAATGTACCAACTTGATAGAAAATCTGACTACTCTAGGAAGGAACAATTCCCTAGCACAGCTCCTTCCCTCCTTACACAGCATAGCCCTCTCCTCTTATAGGAGTGTCTAATGACCCTCTGAGCAGGGTAAACTTTTACACCTCCCTACATAAGACTTTTACAGGTAAATAATATGCATAAAATATATTAAAATCACATAAACTCTTATGTCAAGAAAAAAAACGTCGATTTTCTCGACGTTATTTTTCTTGTTTCCTCTCAAGCCTGCCTTGCCTACAGACGATCGTGGAAAAAACTGATCTAGCAAAGCGCGGTGACGTCCAACACGTACAACGGCACTATAAAGGGGAAGTTTCATTCTGTTCGCGCCACCCTTTTGGCTGCTTTTGCTGATTTCGTGTTACCGCGTGTTAGTAAAAGTTTGGGAAGAGACGATTCGCGCTTTTCAGTCTTCGTGCTTTAAAGATCGTTTTCGGGAGTTCAGTTTGTGCTTGTGGGTTTGTATCTGGCTTTCAGTGCGTGTAGTGAGTTCGTATCTGTTTTTGCAGTGCGTTCTTGTCCGCTCGTTACTGTTTTTCAGCTCATTCTTCATAGGCCTTGCTGTTCTTCAGTGCGTTCTTTTAGTTCGTTCTGATTAGACGACCGTTTTGAAGCCATGTTGCGGGTACGTTCTTGTCGCCGAGATCGTGCTGTGCTTGCTGCTGGGCTTGTTGCTATGTCCCAGATCCGGTCCATGAGGAGGGTGAGGAGGAGTTCATGGACCAAGAATTGGTTGCTCCAGAGGGACCAATTATGTCATATGCCTCTGCTGCGGGAGATCCGGGAGAATAACCCTGATGATTTCAGGAATTTTCTTAGGATGTCTGACCCCGTTTTTCAGCAGCTCTTGGCTTTGGTGTCCCCCTATATCACCAGGCAGGACACCGTTATGCGGGAAGCCATTACTGCTGAGCAGAGGCTCATCGCCACGTTGCGATACCTTGCGACTGGGAGAAGCTTGCAGGACCTCAAGTTCTCGACAGGCATCTCCCCCCAGGCTCTGGGCGTCATTATCCCTGAGACCTGCTCTGCCATTATCCAGGTCCTTCATGAGGACTATCTTAAGGTAAGTTTTCTCCTTTATAAACATCACAATCTATGTTTTTTTATGCTTGCTAATGTATAGTATATTTTGAACTGTCTCTAATTACCATGATTTGAATATGCTGTGAATGTCCCCTTTGTCCCCCTGCATGTTGTAAGCTTTGAATATTCTATGTTTTTTGGCTACATGCATATTTGTTTTTAAACCAATCTCCAGCATTAGATCCTGGGCCCAAACACACCTAGCCTAGTCAATCCCCATTTTTGTTTTTGACGCTCCATTGTAGTGCTTAGATTGCCTGATCCCCCCCCCCCCCTAATTCTTTGATTTTTGTCTAATCTACACAAATAAATGACATAGTACTATAGATTTGAATTATGATGTCCCCAACTCATCTCAACCCATCCACCCTCTAAAGAATGTCACAGGTCCATCAGAGTGGGTGATGTTTTTGTTGCTTATTTTTCTATCTTATTCAAGCGGACCTCCATCCAAAATTTTGGGGGTCCGCTCATCGTAACCCTCCCCCGGTGTCAAAATTGACACCTTTCAGGGGGGAGGGGGGTGAAGATACCTGTTTAAGCCAGGTATTTTCACCCACATCCGGGAGTCATCTCTGCGGCAAATCTACCTGAGCCAAGTCACTTCCCGCAGAGGACCCATAGTGTTCTTGGAAACACTTGTCTCACAGAACACAGGAGGACCAGTCTGAACTGCGCAGCGCTTCTCGTGCATGTGTGTTTGGGAACCGGGCAGTGAAGCCGCAAGGCTTCTCTTCCTGGTTCCCTCACCGAGGATGGCAGAGGGGGCAGCAGAGTGACGAGCAATTGTTCGTCCTCTGCTGCGGACGTTGCTGGACTCCAGGACAGGTAAGTGTACAATTAGCAAACCTCTGCAGCTGCTGTAGCTGGAGCTGCTGTGTTATTTTATAGTATTTTGGCTGCGTAGCTCCGCTCTAAAATCCTCCTTCCAAATTAATGCTATACTGATGTTTTGCCCAGAGTGTTTTGGGCTAACATGCTTGCAATGTATAGGTAGTAAAGTATATTAATTTTTTTGTTCCTTTGACTCCACAGTTACCATCGACGCCACAGGAATGGCAGAATGTGGCATCTGATTTTTCTCAGCGGTGGAACTTTCCCAACTGTGGAGGAGCCATTAATGGCAAGCACGTCCGCATCGTGCCACCAGCCCATTCTGGCTCGTTTTTTTATAATTATAAAGGCTTCCACAGTATTGTGCTCATGGCGGTGGTGTCTGCCAACTATGAGTTTCTATTTGTTGATGTTGGGAAAAATGGGCGGATGTCTGATGGTGGTGTTTTCGCCCAGACCGAGTTTGCAGACCGGCTTCTTTCAGAGGACCTGGCATTGCCACCTGCTGAAGATAATGAACATGGCCTCCCGTTTGTGTTCCTGGCAGATGAGGCTTTTGCGCTTGGACCACATTTGATGAGGCCTTTTCCCCAAAGGTCCCTCACCCCTGAGAGGAGGGTATTTAATTATCGTCTGGCCAGAGCGCGAAGGGTGGTCGAAAATGCCTTTGGCATCATGGCCAGTCACTTCCGCCTTTTTCTGACTGTGATAAACATGGCGGAGTATAAATGGAACCATTTGGTCATGTGCTGTTGCATACTGCACAATTTTTTACTCAAAAACTCAAACAATTATCTAGCTACAGATGACCTTCAGGGCACACAGTGCTTGGATGGACCATTGGCAGCCCAGTTAGCTGGCCCTACAGGCTTGGCCCCCCAAAGCGGCCGTGATGTGCGGCAACGCTATCTAGAATATTTTATGGGTAGGGGGGCCATTGCAATGCCTGATCATTTTTAAACCAATTTTGGTCATAATAAAAAATAATATACTGGAAACATCTTGTTTGCTTTTCTTTTGTTGTATTTGTTCTTTCTCCTAGGTCAGTGATGGTGAACCTTGCCACTCCAGATGTTTTGCAACTCCATTTCCCATGATGCTCAACTACACTGCAGAGTGCCTGAGTAACATTAGAAATGTAGTTCCAAACCATCTGGGTTGCCAATGTTCACCATCACTGTCCTCGGTTATACTAGTGCAGTTGTAGTCCCATGTTTTTTCCTAACAAGTAAATTACAATCATTTATAGAGTCTAAACACACACATTTTTTTAGGGGGGGGCAACATTGATATAAGAAGCCACACATTGTTTAGTGATTACAATTTTTTATAGGAGTTTAAAAATTTTCACGTTTGTATCAAAATATACTCCAATTTTTTGGGGGAAATTTTTTTTTTCTCTTTTTACAACTCAGTACAAAAATGTACAACACGAACAATATACCTTTATAGAAATAAAAGATTTCCCCCCCCAAAAAAAATTAAAAATTTTGTAGAATATATACAAGTTTTACACCCTCCCAAGAATATGCTCTAGTTTTTTCAGTCTTTTCTCCATGATTTTGTTGGTTTGGCACATCTGGAACAGGTTGTCTTTTATCTTTTCAACCTCCCGAGAGCAGACCCTCACTTGTTTCAGCAACATCTGGGCAGTGGCTCTGGTGAAGGTTGCTGGTGCCACAGGCATTAAAGTCCCTTGAAGTAGTGAAAAGAAAACGTCTTACTAAATATACAGGCCAACATCTATTACCTGAGGCTGTGGTGTATGACACTGACCTGGTGAGTTGCCATTTCCCTCTTCTGCCACATCCTGCGGTTGTGGGTCTTGAGTTGGTGGTGCGGGGTTTGCAGCCTTGTGTCTCTTAGCTCTTTGAAGCCCTAGGAGATATAACCAAAAGGTAGACTTGTGTAACTAAATATATTTTGGCGTGAAAGAGGAATATTAATCATTCTTGGGAAGTGTGTTACAATTGTATTAGTGATAATTTTTTAGGAGATGAACACATGATTGTATCCATTTCCCAAGATGGTAGATTAATCTCTTTTGGTCATGTTTCACACATGGAAACACACCAGGTATCCACTGGATCACCTGTGTGTGACACCATCAAAAGGTTGTTCTTGTGGCCCACACTTGTGCTAATGAGTCCAGATGTGTAAGCAGCTGCTGAGCATACTCTTGTAATCGTACACTGAATCTAGTTACATTAGCCAAATCTAATTACCAACAACTACACAAACATGTTTATAATTACTTCTCACATAAACATTTCATGATGTTCTGTTTCATGTTCTTGGGCACAAGAATCCAACGTTGAAATCCTCGTTCAATACCACCCAAACGATGTTTTGTTGGAATACATTGCTAAAAACATTTGAACATGCCTATTATTTTAGGATTGATAAAATGTCGTTCGAACAATGAATCGGGCGAAAAGCTTGTGATTGAGTGAACGTTTGAACGACCATTTATACGATCGATTCGTGTGCCCAAAAACATGAAACATGACATTTTTAACTGTACTACATACATTATTTTAAAAGCACATGCAACACCACGTTATTACCAAAAATCACATTTAATGTAGATCTACTTACTTTTTTTGATGACTTTTTTAATCTTTTTATATTGATCCGGCTCACGCAACTTAATGTCCGATCATCGTTTCCGGATCTGTTCCCGCGACCTGCGAACACCAAATTTCTGAAATAGCGCTTTGACCACTTTATCCATGATCTTGGACTTCACTTGATTTGGCTTTTTGTAGGGCCCATGTTTGGCGTCATAATCATCCCGGAGCAATATGGTGACCATCTCCACCATCTCCTCAAAGCTCATGTTAGTGGCTTTATACCTTCTGGGTCGGGGCCTGCTTTCTTCCCCACTTTCCACATCATGTTGGTGATTCGCCGACATGTTTACACTCTCCGTCATTAAGGAGTAGCGAGAAAGGGGCGGGGAAAGTAGTGTAACGAATGTCAGGGGCGGGAAAGCGTGCGGAGCGTCACGCATGCGCACTGTATATAACTCCAAAAAACATCGTTGAAAGCGACGTTCAGTGAGTGGAAGAAGGTCGGAGGAGACGAACGTGTAGATCGCGGGTACATAACATTTTTCATACTTGATATGTCGAGGGTTGAGCGGCCCCGAACAGCAAATGTAGTGACCGTACAGACCTTTAAATTTGGCTGTGTCCAGGAGCATTAAATCTATAAACATTCATTCACTGTATGTTCGGGGCCGGGGTTGGGCAATATGCATGTAACTTGGCGCTTGCTTCCCGTGCTGTTAGTACTGGCCGTGCACAAAGTGTCATTTTTTAATTGTGAATAAACTTTGAAAAGTCAATCGCGGCTCTAAATGAATTCTTGCCTCCCGGCAAATGGCAAGACATTGAAAAGTGAGTTGTATCTGCAAAATTAAAATGTGGGGGTTCCCCCAAATTCGAGTTGCAGGCCCTTCAGGTCTGTCAAGGATTTTAAGGGGAACTCCACCCCCAAATCAGGAAAAAAAAGGGCGTGGAGTCCCCCCCAAAATCCACAACAGACCCTTTATCCGAGCACGCAACCTGGCCGGCCGCAGGGGAAGAGGGGGGGACGAGAGAGCGGCCCCCCCTCCCTCCTGAACCGTACCAGGCCACATGCCCTCAACATGGGGAGGATGTCCCCATGTTGATGGGGACAAGGGCCTCATCCCCACAACCCTTGCCCGGTGGTTGTGGGGGTCTGCGGGTGGGGGGCTTATCGGAATCTGGAAGACCCCTTTAACAAAGGGGACCCCCAGATCCCGGCCCCCCCATATGTGAATTGGTAAGGGGTACATTGTACCCCTACCATTTCACGAAGAAAGTGTACAAAATGTAAAAAATGACAGTAGTCAGTTTTTGACAATTCCTTTAATTTTTTGTTTGGCTTTCTTCCATCTTCTTCCTTCTTCTTCTTTTCTCGCTTCGTGTTTCTTCCTCCATCTTCCTCTTCCTCTTCATCTTCCTTCTTCCTTCGGTGTTCTCGTCCGCATCTTGCTCCGGGTTCTTCTTTCTCCGGCCGCTCCGTTTGAATTGGAGGTTCCCGCTGTGGGACGCTCAGTTCATCAGTTCTCCTCTTGGTCCGGCGACCCCGCCCCCCTCTGACGCACAGAGATTTCACAGGTACTTTCCCTGTGCAGTCAGAGGGGGGCGGGTCCCCCGGCTCGCAGCGGACCTAGAGGAGAACTGCCTAACTTTGCGTCACATAGCGGGAAACTCCAATTCAAACGGAGCGGCGGGAGAACAAAGAAGAAGCCGAAGCAAGATGCGGACGAGAAGCCCGAAGCAAGAAGGAAGATGAAGATGAAGAGGAAGATGGAGGAAGAAATTCGAATGCAGAAAAGAAGAAGGAAGAAGATGGTTGAAAAACAATACCAATAATAAAGGAATTGTCAAAAACCGTGTAGTGTCATTTTTTAGATAATGCCATTTTTTAAGGTGAAATGGTAGGGGTACAATGTCCCCCATTACCATTTCACATGGGGGGGCGGGATCTGGGGGTCCCCTTTGTTAAAGGGCTCTCCCAGATTCCGATAAGCCCCCCGCCCGCAGACCCCCACAACCACCGGGCAAGGGTTGTGGGGATGAGGCCCTTGTCCCCATCAACATGGGGACATCCTCCCCATGTTGAGGGCATGTGGCCTGGTACAGTTCAGGAGGGAGGGGGGGCCGCTCTCTCGTTCCCCCCTCTTCCCCTGTGGCCGGCCAGGTTGCGCGCTCGGATAAGGGTCTGTTATGGATTTGGGGGGGACTCCACGCCATTTTTTCCCAGAATTTGGGGGGGAGTTCCCCTTAAAATCCTTGACAGACCTGAAGGGCCTGGTATGGATATTTGGGGGAACCACAATGCTTTCCCAATGTTTGTATCAATGACTTTCCTATGTATTGCAATTGACAGGAGACAACAATTAATTATACCCAGGAGTGAATTTAGTTTTAATTTTTTTTTTTTTTAAATGACACTTGGTGCAGGGACAGTTCGAGGTACTCCTTTATTTTTGGGGAGTCCTTTTATTCCCACGATTTACAGGGCAACATTTACTTCAATGGGGTTTGGGTTCGGGGAAAGTCAGGTCACGAACTCTAGCTTTTTACAAAGTTAGCTAAAAAGAGTTCAACACAAACATCCAGGTGTCCACTCAACTCTATGATGACTGATCAATTGCTACGTTAGTGGCCTATATATGGTGAGAAAGATTTGGAGAAGTCCTGACTGACATTCCTTTTTTTGATTTGGGTTTTGAATTGCAGAGAAAATGAAGGTATTTAAGGACCCAGATTTTATGTTGGAATTCCTGCAAAGATGGAAGAATCTTCCAATTTTATGGCAGACTAAAAATAAACATAATAAAAATAAAGAAGCCAGGAAGAGAGCACTGGAGACCTTGCTGGAATTTGTGAAAACTCAGATCCCCACAGCAACACTACAGGATCTGAACACAAAAATTGGGACCATTAGGGGCACATACCGGGCTCAACGGAATAAAGTGCTAAAATCCCTGCGGTCAGCAGCAGGTGCAGAGGACCGATACATCCCAAATCTGTGGTACTATCAGCACCTGAGTTTCCTGGATGAACACCTGGAATCCAGGGAATCCCTTTCCAGCCTTCCACCCAGAACGACTTGCAGCCAACCCTCCAGCCAACCCTCCAGCCTTCCCTGCAGCCAAACCTCCAGCCTTCCCTGCAGCCAACCCTCCAGCCTTCCCTCCAGCCTTCCCTCCAGCATTCCCTGCAGCCAAGCCTCCAGCCAAGTTGAGGTCTCTTTGGAAGAACAACCTCAAGTCCTAGAGGAGCCTGATTTAAATATTTGGAGCCAGGTATAATATTTCACAAAATATTTAGAGTAATAAAAGTTGAATGTTGTAAAAGTTTGTAAAAAAGTGTGAAAAATGTTAAGAGTTATAAAAAAGTGTCTGACATATCAATAGACAGCAGTGGCCAAAAATTAAGGGCACCAAAAAGAAATATACTGGTGTCAGAATGATTCACTTTAATATTTAGTAGCATTCAATTACCAAATGTCATGAGGTGGCAAATGTGTGTGAAAGATGAAGGCAAAACTAACTCGATGTACCTTTTTTAAACAGGATGAGGAGACAGGCCCCAGTGGGACACACGAGGAGGCAGGTGCCACTGGAAGCCAGGAGGAGACAGGCCCCAGTGGGACACACGAGGAGGCAGGTGCCACTGGAAGCCAGGAGGAGGCAGGCCCCAGTGGGACCCAGGAAGAGGCAGGCCCCAGTGGGACCCAGGAAGAGGCAGGCCCCAGTGGGACCCAGCACAACACCAGGCCCCAGATCCCTCTGCTGCGGATTCCAGCAAAAAGATCAAGGAGGCTGCTTCAAATGGAGGAGGAGACCCAGGCCCTAATTAGGGAGGCTACTGCTGCACTCCGAGAGCCCCCCACCGCTGCAGAGGGATTTGCTGCCCTTATTGGGGAGAAACTGCCCCAAATGGAACTGGACCAGAGGCTGAAATGTGAAACCCTAATATTGAAGGTGGTCAATATGGGCCTGTTGAACAAACTGAAGGATTTCACAGACGTTGTGGACCTTTCATATTTTTATGCTCAAGTTCCTGCCCCACTCCATGCTCCTGCCCCACTCCATGCTCCTGTAACAGTCCCTGCTCCTGTAACAGTCCCTGCTCCTGTTCCAGACCCTGCTCCTGCTCCAGTCCCTCCTCCACGGACACAGCCTCCAAGGAAGGCTGCAGGGAAGGTCAAACAAAAAACCCGAAAATGAGCCCAGGATATGTGCCTCACATGGGCCCAATTTTTGTCTTCACATGCTTTGGTGTTTGCTGTGGTGATCTGGGTCTGCACTAATTTCAGCAGGGTCTCCAGTGCTGTCTTCCTGGCTTCTTTATTTGTACTTTACATATGGTTTTGTTTTGGCTTACCTTTTAATTTGTTATTAGGCCATAATAAATGGAATTTTTTTTGGAAGATACAAAATGAACATGTGTTTTTCTTCTAAATAGCCAGTTTGTAAGTGAGTAGGCAGGGACAGTGGATAAAAAATTTTGAAATTAACAAGGGACACTAACCTCATTGAGGCCAAATTAGAATAAATAATAATGTTGTGGTAACTTGACACACTCCAAAATAGCAAATAATATGTAAAAACAGTCTAAAATCTAATACCACAAATTAAAATCTAAAAAAAAATAAAAAAAAAATAATGTAAAAATGTTTGGGTATTTAGGGAGATCTGGCTCACCAAAATAGAGATTAATCATGATAAAACAATAAATACTAAAGAACAAAGATTGTCCTAACTCTGGGAGAATATTAGCAGCAAGAGAATTGGAATATTGCAGCATTAGAACGAAGAAAAGAATGCGCTGCATTAAACGATGTAATAATTTCATGCATGACGAATGTGCCATCTCCATTCCGAACAGTAGTTTTACCAGAACGAGCGCTCCCTTCTCCTCACTTGCTTCTGATCATGCGCGCTTTTTTCACGTCGTTAAAGCCTACACACGATCATTTTTCATGATGAAAAAAACGACGACGTGAAAAACGGCGAGAAAATTTAGAACATGTTCTAATTTTTCGCGTCGTTTTTAATGCCGTTTTTCTCGTTGAAAATAACGACATAAAGCCCACAGACGATCGGTTTTCTCGGCGGAAAAAAAAATGCCGTTATTCTCGTCGAGAAAAGCGGTCGTGTGTACGTGGCATTAGGCCTCGTACACATGGCCGAGAATCTCGTCTGGAAAAAACTCGTAGTTTTTCTTGACGAGATTCTTGGACAAGAAACTTGTCCCGGCCGAGTGTACACACGCTCGATTCAAAGAACCCGCGGTTCTTTGAATGGAGCGAACGCGGTGACGAAATCGACTACGACGAGCATGCGCTCGTCACATTCGATGCCGTCGCCGCCATCTTGCTACACCCTACCTATGCCTAGGAAGCTACCGCGCATGCGTCGAAGACATTTCGAGCATATGCGGGTTTCCACGGCGAAAGGTAAGTGTACACACACACACTTTTCTCGTCGAGAAACATGCTGACGAGAATCTCGACGAGAAAATAAAGAGCAGGTTCTCTATTTTTCTCGTCGAGATTCTTGTCGGTTTTCTTGACGAGAAACCTGATAGCAGCGTACACGCGACCGATTTACTCGGCAAGAAAGCCCTGCCAGCAAGTTTCTTGCTGGTTCTTGCCGAGAAACTCGGTCGTGTGTACGAGGCTTAATGGAAGATTTTTGTTGAAATTAATGGTCTAGTGACAGGATGAAATAATGTTGTACAAAAAGGTAAATTTACTTCTCTTCTGCAAGTCCCCTGGCAGTGCTGTCAACTTCTCCCTCCTCCAGGTGCCTCCTGTAGCAAGCTGGGTGCACAGGAGGCACCCGTGTGTGCGCACTTGCAAGTTGGGCGGTGTGTATACATAGACACACACAGTACTAATAATTCATGCCCGCACTCTTTCCTCACAGCAGTTTGAGTGCAGGAACCTATGGCTCCGCTGCCCTTAGATTCCCCTGTGATGCAGGAAGTGAGGAGAATGGTGCTGGACCAGTATCATGAAGCCAGTTATATATTTAGAGACAGAGAAATGAAGGACATGTAGTCTGGAGTTTTTCACCTTAATGCAGAAGATTACCAGTTTGTGTATGTTGCAAGAGTTTGGCTGTGACCTACTTAAAGTAATATTATTGTTCCTTTTCATGTTTGATTCCATCATCAATCTATACCAGGAGTAGGTAATCTTAAAGGGGTGGAGATCTACCTGAACAACATGGAAGAGGTCAGCAGCCAGGTGTACACATGCTGCACCAGGAATTTAACCCCCTGTTGCTTTTGGTGGGTGCTAATGGGGCCAGTCTGCAAGCGCCCCTCCCGGGTTAAAGCAGGTGGTAAGAAAGCAACACAACATGCCTGCTTTACCTTTGTGTGCTGTATTGCACAAAGTTGCAGGGCACTTGCACAGCGGCCTCATTAACTTGAATGGGTCATGCTTGTCAGGTGCTACACCCACTAACCATAGTCCTGCTGCTGCTGCGGTGATATTACCACCCCTCAAACTGAAAATGTAAATGAACCCTTACTGTTCTGAGCCCCCCTTAAGGCTGCTTTCACACTGATGTGCTGCTGTTTATCTGTACATTTACAGTGCATCTACGACTTTCCTGAGCTAGCTGTGCTTTGCCATAGACTTCTGTTATATCCTACAGTTGTGGTGCACTTTCTGAAATCTGTAGGTACACTGCACTGCACCCGTGGTGTGGGTAAACCGCATCACAACAGTGTGAAAGCAGCCCTATACTATTTTGCCCAGTGTATTGCTTCACACTGACCTGAAGATCTCTTCTTTCCTGCTGCTGGCACCACTCTGGAGACTGCTAGCCGGGATCAGAGGTGGAGTGCAGTTGATATCATTCTGCGCTGGACAGGAGCCAGCGCTACAGAAAAGGCATCGGAAGCTCTTGCTTCCTACTACAGCTCCAACTTTACAAGTAGTCCCTCTGCATTGCACTCTGTTTGATGATCTGGGATAGCAGGTCAGCAAGCCCAGACCACGATCTACCAGTCGCCTGCCCGTGTTTTACTGGTCGCTGACCCCCCGATCTATATGAAACAATGAATCAGCTGTGGCAGCATTCCATCCATTTAGCCTTGATTTGATTGGTGATAGTTGGTTTGAAATCACTGAAAAATCAGATCAGTTAATAGTGGATTTTTGTTCCTTAAAGCGGAGGTCCGGCGACCATACCTTTTATTTATTTTTAAGTCATTCTGACACTTTCCCAGTCATTAAATACTACTCACCTTTTTGGTGTTTTAAATCAGCTGCTGTCCATTTTCGTTTGCAAAGAAGATTATATATAAAATCCGATCCTGGCCATTCCCATCTTGCTTGTGGGCATGTGAAGCCCACAAGCATTGATTTCTGGGATGCGGTGAATGCTGTGCTCCCAGCATTCATCGCTCTTTGCCGCGCGTGCCCAGTGTTTACGGCGAGCGGCGCCGTAAACTTCAGGGTTGCCATCACAACGGGCGGCGGAAGTTCCCGCCCCGTTGTGATGGCAACCACACGAATATAAATAAAAAACATTTCACTGCCTGTTTAGAAATCCCGCGATAACTCGCGGCAGGCCTCCGCAATGGCTCCTGTGAACAATGCCACGAGCTCCCAGGAGACAGTGCGGCTAACAGGAAATTACCGAATACCCGCAGAATACCCGCCCATATCCGCAGTGGATGCAGAGAGGAACGGCACATAAACACAGATACACAAGAGGAAAAAAAAATTCCATTTATCACTGAATACATTGCTGTGATGTCATTGAGCAACAGTTTTAAAATAGGGTGGAGCTCTGCTATAAATGGGAAACTAGATTAAAATGAATTTATCTGATATACATTAGTGTGTGCACAGTCTCTGCAGGATCAATCTGCCGTTTTTCATTTGGGTCCCTGACATGAATCCTGTTTATATTTCAAATGTTTCTCTAACTACTTGGAATCCTCCTCTAAGTCTTTTTCAGTTTTCAGACGTTCTCACATTCTCCCCTGCTTGTTAGTATTGAGAAGTTCTTCTGGGCGCTTTTTCTGAAATCATATTCGGGAAAGCAACTCAATACCAGTCTGTTACACCTCCCTTCATTACCAGGCCATTTTCTTTTCAGTTTTCAGTGCTGTGATAGTTTTTACCGACAAATAATCCATTATGCAACACTCTACCCAAATACATTTTATATTACTTTTTAAGACAGATAGTCTGGGGCTAAATTGACCCTTAATGGTACTCAAAATGGCATATATTATTCCAGACTAGACTGGAGAATTTTAAGGATTCATAAATCAAAAATCAAGTACCACACTGAAAAACCACCATAAACCAAATCCAATGAATTGCCAAGTAATCAGCAGTCATAGCAGTTAAAGCCAATCATTCCTGCGAAAAGTCTCAAATATTAACAATAAACTACTAAATATAAAACACTTGTAGCTGTAGAATAAACTCTATGGTGAAGGATTAGTGCTACATACCAATATAAAAATAAACATCCATAAACGTACATAAAAAAGCCCATCTTCCCAAAAGCTACTGAGGACAAACAGTGAAGAAAGGTGCAGTATTCCATAACCATGGTGAATGAAAGGACAGACTGTGTTTGACCCTTGAATTATAAAAAGTCTAACCAGGCTAACTCCCTTTCTAATAGCCAGGATCAGCTGCAATGGAGGAATGAGGATCTTTTATTCTCATGGAACATTTGAGCCAAAGGGTCTTCTGCATGTACACTGAGAGGGGTCCCATTCTGGATATCTGGTATATAAAATCCACAAGCCCATCAACACAGTAGAGTAGGGCCACAGGCATGAGCTCTGGTTGCTTGAGGACAGAGGCATCTATTAGGATTATTCCAAGGTCTGAAGACAGGTGTTAGATCAAACGCCTAAGACTCCTGAACACTGCAATAGCCTGTTTTAGGGCAAGACCTACAGGAGAGACTATAGCTTTGGATATAGTCTTTTATCCATTTGGTCTTTAAACACTGGGATGTCCTCTACAGGGACAGTCAGAGTCTTGTTGAGACAGAAAATTGCTGGGTCTATTGCAGGGACGGCACACTTTTTTAAGGACCCCTCGTCAAGAGGGTATTGCTGCACAAAATATTTACATAGTTGGTAAGGTTGAATAAAGACACCAGTCCATCCAGTTAAACCTGTGTGGTGTGGGTGTGTGCATGAGTATATGTCAATAATAATTCCCATATCCCTGTATTTTGCGTTCATTGAGATGCCCATCTAATAGTTTTTTTAAACCACTGCTGTCACCACTGGGAGGGAGGGGTAAATCATTTTTCCAATTTAGAGTTATTACATTATGAGAGGAATCATATTAACCAGCTAGGGTTTTTTAGGAGAACCCGGGTTGGTAACTTTTGGTACTGTGGATGCAGGTAGCTGCAAGTATAGGCTAGAGTGAACTGGGCCAGTAAGGACCTAGATGGTATCCTTAAGCTTTGGAGTTATGTTCTAAGTCAACTAACATCGCTGAAATTATTTTCCCACAAGCTTCGATAGCCAGGAGTTTCTCCTTTGAAATGAAAGGAGGATAACCACCCAAAGGAGTTCAGATAGGCTCAGAGGTTGTAGGCAAGTAATCTGACATCATTAGTGTGGAAAGTGCACATATGTGGGTGTTTTCCACATATGAATGTGGCTTAAAGTAACATTATAACATTGTCAGTAGGTGCAGTGCAGATTGTTTGTGAAGTATAACATATGTTTAAACATATGTTTATGGTGGTGGAAGACTCAAGAGTTTGGGGGTTATTTACTAAAGGAAAATCCACTTTGCACTACAAGTGAAAACTACAAGTGCAAAGTGCACTTGAAATTGCACTGACAGTGCACTTGGAAGTGCAGTCGCTGTAGATCCGATGGAGACATGCAAGGAAAATAAAAAAGAGCATTTTAGTTTGCACATGATTGGATAATAAAATCAGCAGAGCTTCCCCTCATTTCAGATCTACCCCTCAGATTTACAGCGACTGCACTTCCAAGTGCACTTTCATTGTAATTTCAAGTGCACTTTGCACTTGTAGTTTGCACTTGTAGTGCAAAGTGGACTTGCCTTTTCGTAAATAACCCCCATTGGGTACTTAGCAAGTGACTTGTGCACCCAGATTGCCCAGGCCTATAGATTCCACTGCCCTAAAATCATTTGACTGGGACCACCATGTAGAAGTTGCTGTATTGTATGTTATTGGATATGGATTTTATGTTTTCACATTAAGCTGGGTGACTGTGACCTAGGAGTACAAGCAGCATCTTTTTCAGGGATCTTTATACTTTTGTGGATATTTAACATCACAAGTAACATTTTAATAGTGGTATTAGTAGCAATACCATATGGCATTTAGTCAACCAATAAAAAATACGCAAGGGCTTTATTACAAACTGGAGTTTTTATGTTATGGACATTCAGAAAAAGAAAACACAAACACTCTTTAACAATTCTTAAAAGTGGTTTGGCATTTAGAAAAAAATAATTAGCAAACACTAATCATATATTAAGGCACAATTGTGATGATTAATAAGGTAGCAAATGGTTATATGGAAGCGTTTGTTACTTTCCTTTAACCCCATTAGATGTTTAATACAAATACAACATTTCTGGTGAACCTCTAGTACATCACTAATTTGTGTGAGTAACATTCAGAAAACTACAGCCTAGGATGGCATTTGTTTTGAAATTGCAGAGCTGTATTCAAGCGATCAGGGACAGACATACTGCCTTTGTGGCTTGTGCTACAGCACAGATCCCTGAAATGATTGTAGAGCCTATTGTGGTACCTCATGTGAGTCATCACAAGGGAAGTCTAATGCCTTGTACACACAATAGGAATTTCCGATGGAAAAAGTCAGACGGAGTCCGTCTGAGTTTTTTCATTGGAAATTCCGAACGTGTGTGGGCCCCATCAGAGAAATTCTGATGAATTCCATCAGAATTTTAAAATAGAACCTGTTCTATTTTTTTCCGATGAAATTCAGTCGGAATTCCGATGGGAGTTTGGTCGGAAAAAGGTCCGATCGTGTGTACGCGGCATAAGAGAAACTCATTGCGGATTTGGTCACTTCTCAGTTTCCACCCCTCCCTCCATTGCTTATTATCTAGGATGTTTGTAGAGGGAGCAGGGGCACAGCCAAAAAGCTTTAGGAGAAACTATAGTATTTTCAATGTTTAAGATAAACTTTACATGTCAAAGTGATCAACTGAGTGAAAGTAATCGAATCACTGTGAGCTAAAACAAATGTAAATAAAGTGTTTCTATGTATACTTTGTTGTTATAAATGTAAATGGGTTCACTGCTCTGTTTCCTGCCTTGGTGGGCTAAATAATGACTGTGCCTTTCTGTTTATCTTCCTTAATTCAAGTTTCAGCCAGGTTTGACTTACGGAAAATAATACATACTTTGTGCCTGAGATCTTGTTCTTAGCAGCTGTTAACGAAGGAGTATGAATGATTTCAGTGAAACACAAACGATTTTCTAGTGAATATTCTATAAATCTGGAAAACGTTTTTTTGTGATAACTCTTTATCAGTTATCACAGTACTGCAGATACATTGTTGAGTGATAGTTTGTGATGTTCAGGATAGGCAATTTAAGGATTTGCACTTAGGAGGAACTTTTCGGTGGATGCCCTGATATTTTTTGGTTGAAATGGGCCAGGAGTTACTCTGAAAAGGCATCATTAATTTATGCAGGGCAACAGTGAGGGATGTTGGGATATTTTCAGGAGGTCCTCAACAGTCAATGTGGCCATATTCATACTTCTTGCTTTCTAGACCAACTGTCTTTCGCTGTCACTGTTCTTCCCCAGTTAACTGGCCAGCTTTTCTGCCTCCAGCCTTGATGTGCCCTATGATATTGTTAGTATTTTACACTAACAATATCATAGGGCACATCAAGGCTGGAGGCAGAAAAGCTAGATGAGACAGTTTGCCTACTATGCTTCAATACACCCAGAACTGATGATTAGGGCAAACTGTTGTTTGAGTCTGTTTGTAGTTTAATTCTAGCTATATAGACTAAAATTTAAGAACACAATACACTATTCTAGCAAACAATAAAAAAAATACACAAAGTTTGCAATGACAACTAAAATGGGGACTTGGATTGTACTGGTAGGACAGCAGTCTGTAACCTTTTATAATACTTGGAAATTCATTACTGATGATAAATAAGATTACTGTGTGCTACTCTTGGCAGCTATTCCATCCTAGGCTGTGGCCTATGTTGGCTATGCAGAAATCAGGCCCTGAATGTACCCCACTGGTAGTAATATTTCTTGCTGGGATTTAATAACGTAAAAACATAAGCAGCTCAGTAACCTTTTATCAAAATATGCCTATTTTATATGTAAACTTATATGATAAGGAAAACTTTAAAAACATTTGTAGAATTTAGATAAAAAACTATGGGTCAGCGTGGGACAGCCTAAAGTGGCTGCAAAATTGATTGAAAGATGCTGCAGAATACTGATGGTGTTTACAGCATGGAATGTATTACCGGTATATTTGACATAATAACATACATTTAGTGCTGGACTAGACTCATGGTATATTCAATATGCTAATATAATTTAGAACAATGCACGTGGCAAAATCATTTTGTAAACTATAAAACCACGTTGAACAGCGGGGAGCCTGGTTCTTTAGTATTACATTGTACATTATATATATATATATATTTAAAACATTTACATAAAAACAATCACAGTTAGTGTATACTTGTTTTATTTTAAACATAAATTACTAAAATATAGGATCGGTGCTAGAAAAATATATTTACTATAAGTGGGTTTTTCATTTGGCAAATGTATTTTATATAATTATAATAAGTGTTCTGTTATATGATGTAAGCGAATAGCATAGTTTTATTGCTGAGAAAAAAACTAAAAAACTTAAACAGAATGGAGCAATGCAGTCTTCTAGGGTTAAGAACCTGAATCAAACTGAGATTTTTGGTGGATGGCAGATATTTGAAAAGCTCCCACATATCTTTACTCTGAGTATTCTGGACCAAGTATGGCTAAGCAATATAGGGATTCATTACAGTAAAAAGAGGAAAGTATTCTGGAGGCCTGCAAGATCTGGTTTTAACGCTGCTATATTCAATTTGGTCATTCATTTCATTGATCATTTTTTTTAAATAAATGAATGAAGTAATTAAGAAAAACAGCTGGAATCCATGAGCATCCCCTTGAATCATATGTTCCTAAATTCACAGAATGAGCCCATCAGAAAAACTTGATGTCTGGACTGGTTTTAAGGAGGACATACCACTTTTTGGAACACTTCATGGAATGTCCACCGGTTACTGGAGGGTTTGTATGCAACCCATAAACCCTGTTTATCAAGGTTTTAATTTAGCGGAACAGGACACAGGATAATAAAATAACATTGAGAAAGCTGAATCTGAAGCCTTAATCTGAAAAGAAATTTCTCCTTTTCAAATATCTGGCTGTGATATTTCAAACTGACATTATGTTATGAAATCTAAAGTGACCTACAAAAAGAAGCACAAGTTATGAAAAAAAAAACATATGGAAGCATGTATTTCAGACGTGCACTTACATGCTATCGCTGCTGTCTTAAATTACGACAAATTGGTAGTTGTTTAATAAAGTACTTCTTTGTTTAAACTCCCAGCTACAGATTATCTCAGTCTTACTTTGTACAGATAGTGGACATACATCAGTTATTGAAAAAATTATACAAGAATTTCAAAATACTTATACAACGTTGTATCTATGAAACAGAAAATAAAATATAATACAAGAGTAGTAAGAGGAGTCAACAGCATAAGGCACTGTATATCTCCTAGCACCTTATGAATTAAGAAATCAGCTTCTGCTGCTGTAGGGAATCAGTGCATTATTTTATTTATTTTATAACATTTCAAAGTGCCATAAAGAGATCTGATTGTCTTTTCTCTGTAAGTAGGCAAATACCAGTAAAACAGAGTGAATGATGTGCTTTCCTATAATGCACTTTACTGTTTTCTTTTTGTACAATAGCGAGGTACATGGATATAGTATTTGGCTTTTCATGTTAGAAACATAGCACCATATTTTGTATTCAATTATTTTTGATGTTTAATTGGTGTTTGATATTATTAAGTCCTTCTCATGCATACTTGACAACGGCTGACATGTGTACGGAGATCTCCAGCTTTCAGAGTTGAAGGTATAGGTTTTCTAGGGATATAAAATAAATGTATCACATTAGTGAATAGAAAATGTTTTGCTTGTAACACAGGTCACAAAGGGATATTCTATGTACTATATAATCAGTATAGGATAATGCCTTTGTAACTTTACAAATAAGCACCTAGTAGAGTTCCTTGATTGTAAATGGTCCTGTAGATAGTGTCTGTGTGTCCCAAAGCAATGTTCAAACACTCCGAATTTTCTATTTTCCTCGGTCATGTTTTCTGCAGCTTAAAGGCACTTTCACACTGATGCGCTTTTGATGCATTCCTATTGACTTACAATGGAAGGTGCCTTTGAAAAACTGCACCGAAGATGCAGCATGCCGCACTTTTCAAAGTGTGAAGAGTTCCATAGGATTTAAAGGGATACATTTTTCATGCATTTTTGTTCCGCTTTTTAAACACCAAAAGAGCATCAAAAACTGATCAGTGTGAAAGGACACTACAGCATGTGAGTCATCTGGTACTTTCTAGCCTGGCTAAATTAAGCACTGCTAGTCAACTTTTAGCTAACATGAATTGGTGAGTAAGTGTGTTGATATTGTTTGGATCATAAGATTGATTTACTTTGTTTAACCACTTCCAGATTTACTGCTACAGGACGGCCCCCCTGTGCAGAATCCCATATACAGTGCCTTGAAAAAGTATTCATACCCCTTGAAATGTTCAAGATTTTATCATGTTACAACCAAAAACGTAAATGAATTTTATTGGGATTTTATTAGATAGACAAACACATAGTGGCACATAATTGTAAAGTGGAAGGCAAATGATAAATATTTTTTATTTCCATAAAAATCATTTAAAAAACTGTGGTGTGCATTTGTATTAAGCCCCCTGAATCAATACTTTGTAGAACCACCTTTCACTGCAATTACAGCTGCAAGTCTTTTTGGTATGTCTCTACCATCTTTGCACATTCTTCTTTACAAAATAGCTCAAGCTCTGTCAGATTGGATGGAGAACGTCTGTGAACAGCAATTTTAAAGTCTTGCAATAGATTCTCAATTGGATTTTGGTCTGGACTTTGACTGCGCCATTCTAACACGTGAATATGCTTTGATCTAAATAATTCCATTGTAGCTCTGGCTGTATGTTTAGGATTGTTTTCCTGTTGGAAAGTGAACCTCCACCCCAGTTTTAAGTCTTTTGCAGACTCTAACAGGTTTTCTTCTAAGATTGCCCTGTATTTGACTCCATCCATCTTCCCATCAACTTTGACCAGCTTCCTGTCCCTGCTAAAGAAAAGCATCCCCACAACATGATGCTGCCACCACCATGTTTCACAGTGGGGATGTTGCAATCAGGGTGGTGTGCAGTGTTAGTTTTCCGCCACACATAGCGTTTTGGTTTTAGGCCAAAAAGTTCAATTTTGGCCTCATCTGACCAGAACACCTTCTTCTACATGTTTTCTGTGTCCCCATATGGCTTCTCGCAAACTGCAAATGGAATTTCTTATGGCTTTCTTTCAACAATGGCTTTCTTCTTGCCACTCTTCCATAAAGACCAGATTTGTGGAGTGCACGACTAATGTTGTCCTGTGCACAGATTCTCCCACCTGAGTTGTGGATCTCTGCAGCTCCTCCAGAGTTACCATGGGCCTCTTGGCTGCTTCTCTGATTAATGCTCTCCTTGCCTAGCCTGTAAGTTTAGGTGGACAGCCAAGTCTTGGTAGGTTTGCAGTTGTGCCATACTCTTTCCATTTTCGGATGATGGATTGAACAGTGCTCCGTGAGATGTTCAAAGCTTGGGATATTTTTTTATAACCTAACCCTGCTTTAAACTTCTCCACAACTTTATCCCTGACTGTCTGGTGTGTTCCTTGGCCCTCATGATGCTGTTTGTTCCCTAAGGTTCTCTAACTAACCTCTGAGGGCTTCACAGAACAGCTGTATTTATATTGAGATTAAATTACACACAGGTGGACTCTATTTACTAATTAGGTGACTTCTAAAGATAATTGGTTTCACTAGATTTTAGTTAGGAGTGACAAAGTAAAGGGGGCTGAATACAAATGCATGCCACACTTTTCAGATATCTTTTTGTAAAACAAATTGAAAACCATTTATCATTTTCCTTCTACTTCACAATTATGTGCCACTTTGTGTTGGTCTATTACATAAAATCCCATTAAAATACATTTATTGTTTTTGGTTGTAACATGAAAATTAGCTACAAATTGGAAAAGTGTCAACTAGAACTTGTGCTTCAAGTGTTTTGCAAGTGTACAACTTGCCAGTGAAAATATGCAGCAAGTTAACAGACTTACAATTCAACACTGCCAAAAATTTGTGGAAAGTTATTCTTCCTATCTGGGATGATACAGATGTCTGGTGTGGCTACCAAACATAAATAGTCTGGTTCCCACCATGATTTGTCAAAATCCAGTGCAGACTGGGCAGTCCCCAGCTAATCTGCTCATGGAGGGACAAACTATTGGATGGGGCATCCGTCCACACTATCATCCAGACCCTGCTTATTAACACTTTTAAAAACATTTTTTGTAGCTGTATTTTAACATATTTCCTGACAAGGTATGGACTGTAACTTACTTGAACATTTCAGCTCTCTCAATTGTAGCCAGCCAAAAGCTGTATGTATTGGCATAGTAGTTACAGGTTCCTCGTCCATGACACTCGATGAATGGTACACTACGGAATTCCTCCAGACAAGAACCTGGAGATGCCAAAGCCTGGCCAGAACCTTCAGCACCAGCGCTGGTTTGCTAAAATCAAAAAAGGTTAGTTGTTATGAAAGTAACACAGTTACAACATATACAATGCAGTTCATATGTGAGATGACAAAACTTACCATTACAAATGAATATCCAATCCACAATGAAATCCACCCATCTGGACATGTAGGGATCTGAATTGTTTGACTGTGAACTGCCATCACCATGGCTGGTGCTTCACAAACACTGCATCTATAATATCAATGGGAGAATCCAACTTATGTCATCTTATGAACAAAGAAGACCATGGTACCAAAAATCACGTTTAATATGTTACCTTTTTGTATATGATTTGAAAAGAAAATGTAAGGCTTTACAAGATGATTTACACATCAGTCACCTATTTCTATAAGTGTAGGTTATAAAAGGCAACATCTATCTATCTATCTATCTATCTATCTATCTATCTATCTATCTATCTATCTGTCTGTCTATCTATCTATCTATCTATCTATCTTTCTATCTATTCTCAGATCATCTTCTAAAGTATAAAATATTAAAGATCTACTTACCTGCTAATGAAAGGCTTGATGGCTTCTCCTGTGATAGGAGCCATGCTCATTGGCATTGGTTCAGGTGTTGAAAGCCAGTAGGAATAATCGTTTCTTGATGCAAAGTTACATACGTTATTAATATTACAGAACAGAAAAGGCATTGTGCTGAATTTACGTAGACAGCTTCCAGCAGCACCTGAAATCAAACAACTGCATTATTACAGTGAAAGGGTTCATATAGTGTGATTTCAGGAACCATAATGATTACGGTATGTATTTTTGCAGTGTTTTAGTAATTATTTTGTATATGACTTTCATTTCTACATCCTTTTACTTTCTTGCTTTTATTATATTACATATAAAAATAAATCATCAATAAGAGTGTGCTGACTAAATGCAATAACTTTATTTGTATTAACAACAGCAGACGAGATTACAGCCACCCAGGAAGTGGAATGTTTTAAATATCTCATAGACTTGTATTGTGAGAAGCAGCAGCATAGCACAAGCAGAAAAAAATGTTTAAAACGATTTTTTCATATTCTTATACTAAAATTACATCAACATAATTTTGTTTTCATTTTCATGCTTATCCAAATACAGTGAAAAGACTACATATGCCCTGGCCTCTTGCACATGGCTAAAAATGACAGCGCATGAGCATACAGTGTAAAATACATCAGTTGTTGTGGTGCCTGGGAACCACAGCTGCAGCATATTTTTTCCATAGGAATACATTACACAAAACACAGTGCCTGCATAGGTGCAGGCACTGGCATTTACCCATGTATGGATGTATTTTTCAAAGTGTAAAATGGTACATTTACTTTCTGTCTTGGTGATAACAGCCCAGAAATGAAGGAAAATCTTTAAAAGCAACACAGAGAGAAAAAAAAAAAATCGGTAGAGTAGGGAAAGGCCAGCTTTGTGTTTTTAAGCAGTCAGTACAGTAGTAACTCCCTCTGTGACTGCTTTTTTCTAAGATCCCTTTCAAACTGATGTGGTGCAGTTTAACCACACCACGGGTGAAGTGCAGTGTACCAGTGAGTTTGGTATGGGTTAGCTGCACTTTCCTAAAGAGTTCTATTCGGTGCCGCGATTTTGGTATGCTTTCTGAAAGTACATCAAAAGTCCTGCATGTAAAAAGCAGCTTAAAATAAACATGTTATACTTACCTGCTCTGTGCAATTGTTTTGCACACAGGAGCCCCGATCCTCTTCTTTTCGGGTCCCTCGCCAGTGCTCCTGGCTCTTCCCCCGCTGCGTGCTCGCTCCCAAGCCACTGCGTTATGCCCCCCCCACTCTCTCCTCATTGGCTCCCTGGCTGTGATTGACAGCAGTGGGAGCCAACGGGCTCCCGCTGCTGTCTCAGCTAATGAGGAGGGAGAGTCTCCATCCAGCCAAGGCTATCGTGAACATCGTTGGATCAGAGGGGGCTCAGGTAAGGATTGGGGAGGGGGGGGTGCACTGCACACAGAAGGTTTTTCTGCATCCTATGCCTGAAAGGTAAAAAAACCTTCAGCCTTTAGAACCACTTTAAGGGTAATTACATCAAGCTTACCTAGATCTTGACCGTGAGCTCTTTCATTTCCTTGTACATAGAGAAGTGAGTAACCAGTGTATACTGGGGCTGTGCCTAGAGGACAAGATGGCTCCTCAATTGTCTGGCTGTGTCTTGTAACCAGGAATCCATGAGCCATAGATGGAAGTCCAGGTAAGCCAATGGGACCAGGTAAACCATCTGAACCTGGTGGGCCAGGATACCCTCTTGGGCCTTTAATATAAAAAAATTATTAATGTGTGTTTTTGCAGCAAATGTATTTAAAAAAATAGTAACATATTTGCCATTTATTTGTTTGAACACTTTACATTAAGGATAACATACCTGTTGGCCCATTGGGACCAATTTCACCTTTTTGACCTGGGATACCATGTATTCCTGGTGTTCCAGATGGTCCAGGCAATCCTACAGCACCAACAAAACCTACATAGGAAAGCGTGGTTAGTATTTATTTCTTAAAACTGTCAGGTGCGCTATTAGTAACTAGCTTAGTCTAATTTAGTCAATATTCTAACCTTGCTCTCCCTTAGGACCAGGAAATCCTGGGAATCCTTTCGGGCCATGGGGACCTGCTGGTCCTGGAGGGCCAGGATCTCCTTTAATTATCTGAAGTTGACCTGAAGGCCCTGGAAGACCCTGTAAACCTAAAAAATAAAAGAGATCATCAAACAACTATAATGCATCTTCAAACCATTTTTTTTAACAAATTAGTAATTCATAACGTAATGACCCTTCAGTAATTCTGCATTGTCTAAAAAAAAATGTAATAAATAAATCTAGAACTATTGGGAAAAGTTTTACCTTATCTTTATGCTTCTATAATAACAGTCAAAAACGAAATAATGGTTACAAAGTATACATTTTAAAGCTTCCTTGCAGACTACCATTAAAGCCCAGTTCCATGTTCTATGCCTCGAATATTCTATAATTTTTTTTTTCATACTTACCTTTTTCTTTTTTTTCTTTTTGATATATAATGACATGCTGGGTCATCTTCTGCTTTAAATGTTCTCTGGGCTGGTTGGTTCTCATTGATGGAAAGAATGATGCTTACGTCGTTCTCTGCACCATTACACAGTGAACCCACTGGACCATGGTGACCCCCCCTACAAGGAGAGGGTCTATGACACTCTACACTTGCAGTATGTCCTCAGTCTTCCCGGTGAGTGACGCTGGGTGTCATTTAACCCAACAAACTGAGGACATCTTGTAATGAAAAGGAATTCTCCATATTGAAGGTAAGTATTAAAACCTATGCTGTTTGGTGAGTTGGACTTCAAACTTACAGTTTGCCACTTTAGATGTTCTCTTAGCTGTAACATACATAGACAAACCATTGGCTCACTGGAAATTTCAGTGTGACGTATCAACATTTTAATATACATTGTGAAACTTTTTAGAGGTAACCTCACTTTTTTTTACCAGCTAGATCTCAACCTTTCATGAATCTTGTGTAGCCTGGTATACACCTGCACCACATTACCATTTCTACATTCTTGTATTTGTTAAAGAATATGTAAACCCAACATTTCATATTCCTGATATGTGCCACCTGTACCATGTACTTGTATGAAAAAGTATCCTGTTCTCTTTGTATTGCCTTATTTTTGTGAAATCCCTGGTGTTCCTGCCAGTCCCTATGCTTTCCTATTAAAACTGACCACACTAGGCAGGAGAACACACCATGTTCAATGCTCTAGCTGTGCTGGGAATTCAGTCTTCTCTCCTCCAATGATCAGACCTCCAATGATAGCCATTCACTGGGAAGTTTAGTGTTTCTTTCTCTTGCTCCCTTAGCTCTTATACAGCTGAGAACAGATGGAATGTGAACACTTATCCAAAAGGGGGGAAAAAAGCATTTATATATTTATATATCTATACACAAATGTTTTACCTTTCATTGCTGAATGGGCTGGTTTACAGGATGAGGGTTTACAATATTATTATTATTATTACAATACAAATACTATAAGTTTACCTGTGCACCGGTTCGTCTGCAAGTTCCTATACTCACCACCTTAATTTGACCTCTAACCCCTTATTTTCCTATTTTACATGCATTTGTATTTGTCACATATAACTTTTGAAAGGTAAGTAAAAAAATATACTCATGGATCCCCTGCTGAGCCGAGCAGCCCTGTTTGAAAGAACCTTCATGCTGGAAAGGCAGTGGAGGGGAAACTACATAGCCGCAATTCCAATGCTTTTTGCATAGCAAAAAATATCCACTGTCACCACCCACTATTTTGCCTGCTGAACGCAATACCATTCAACTGATATTAGGATTTTTGAGTAGTTAAAAGTGGTGGTGAGGAGGTGATATAATGCCTACTCAATGCCAGCCAAATTCTCTCTGAACAGTGATCTGGATGCAGATCATTCTTCAGAGAGCAATGCTAGTGTGAATTGGCCGGTAAAGATTTTAAATAATTATTGGAGTGCATGCTTTAGCTTTAAAGGCATAACAGGCATATCTTAAGATTTAGGGAAAATTTAGGCCCTAAAGTCATCTGCAGAATTATTATTAGCAGGGTTGAACTCAAGCTTGTTCAGATACCAGTCTAGTCAAATTTCTAACAGGCTACAGAAAAACGAATATCACTTGAAGCTGCATTTTTGTTTTTTGAGGCAGGTGATCAGGGGCGGGGTCGAGGGGCCCCACCAGGTAATCTGTACAAAGCCCCATGATTTTCAACAGCGGCCCTGCTGCTTATTACTGTATATGATTATTTTGTGCTTTTCAGTTGTCTTACTCTGCTCTTTTTGCTAACCAGCAAATACATTACATTCAAGAAACCATAATCCAGCTATTCGTTTATGTATTTGTAAATAATTAAGGGCTCTTTTACACTGGTCAGGTTCATTGTGGTGTGTTTATTACATAGTCATTATGTAACATGTCAATATGCATTAAGACAGCTCATTAGATTGACCACAATGAACCTAAAATCATACTTGCTGCATTTTTGACATCGCTGCACACTGCAACATATGATTGTAAAGGCAACATTTTTTTTGTTTGTTTTGGTTTTAGATGGAGTGAGGAAAGGATAGACCCTTAAGACTCCATTCACACAGGGGCAACGCGACTTCCAGCATGACTTTGGGAGGCAACTTGGACACGACTTGAGTATGAATCACAGCGCGACATGAAGCAACTTACAAGGCAACTTCAAGTTGCCTCCAGGACAGGAGACATTCCAGTGGCCAATCAAACAAGAATCAGCTCTGTGGGAGGGAGAGGTTTGCCTGAGAAATGTATGTTCTCTTCCTGTATTGTTGCATCTGTTAAGACAGTGATCGGACTTCTGAGGCGACTTCCATTGGAATCAATGGGTACAAGTTGCCTACAAGTCGCCTAGAAGTCGGATTGAAGTAGTACAGGAACCTTTTCTGAAGTCGGAGCGATTGCAGTAGTGTGCATTAAGACGGCTCCATTCACTTACATTGATTTTCTCATGCAGCGCGACTTGAGGTGACTTGGGGCGACTTGATGTCGGATCCAAAGTCGTCCCTGTGTGAATGGGCTCTTCGTTTTTATTGTGGTCTGTGTCCCGGTTTGGAAGATTTATTCCTCTACTTGTCCTAGTGACCAATATCATCAAGACAGAAAGTGAGGGGAAAATCCTAAATTTTACAGTTGTCATGATAGCAAAAGTTGAGGGATAATCTTCCAACCGGGTCACCTATTCTGGTGACAACTGCCTAACATTGAAATTGCCGTCAATATGTTGTGTCGCCAAGACAGGAAGTGAAGAGAAATCTCCCCAGTAAGATACAGACAGTCAATAGAAGCTCTAATCATCCCCTACTGAAAATAAAAGTTTTGTTTATGCAATCACTTTAAGCCTGGATTTCTCCTGTCACTTAGCCCTGTCTCTTGATGGTTACTTGTCAAATGCCAGAATCCAGAGTGAGTAGTGAAATCTCTGACTGCCATGAATGACTTAGGGCAAAATATTAAAAGAAATGATATGTAGTTTATTTGATTTGGATAACATTGATGCATCATTTGGTATATTATTTTATTATCTGCAGCTTACAGCTGCAACAGAAATTTTGTACACCCTGTAAAACAAATGGTTTTCTAAGAAACCACAGATGCCAGTGTTGGATGCCTCATTTTTTCTTGCTACAATAATATGTAGAACCTCCACTACATTAAGATATATTTCTAATACTAAAGTTATGAGAAAAATACCATCCCACATAAAACTCAAGCAGAAGTTATTAAAATACCTGTAGGCCCAGGTTCACCCCGTTCTCCTGTTTGTCCTTTCTCTCCAATGGGTCCTAGTGAACCTTTCACACCTTATAAAAAGGAAAACACTATTATATTATATGATTATAATACAGTATACCATACATACATACAAATCCAAAAGTAGTATAGAGGCATTTACGGGTCTTGCAGAGGAGGTAGATCAAAAGAGCAACATTTTTTTTTTTTTTTAAAGGCTGCTAATTCGATCTACCTCATCTGCAAGACCTGTGAGTGACTCTATACAACTTTTGGATTTGCATGGATCTCTTTGTGGGTAAGCACCCAGGCATTAATCTCAAACATAGAGTGCCGTGGCTAACCTTGGGATTGTTACATACATACAGAAATATAACTTTTTGCTGTATGTATATAAGACCGATAGATAGATAGATAGATAGATAGATAGATAGATAGATAGATAGATAGATAGATAGATAGATAGATAGATAGATAGATAAATAGATTACCTGGAAATCCTGGCAGTCCTTGAGAACCTCCATCACCCTTCTGTCCTTCTATTCCGGGAGAACCAGCATCACCCTAAATAATCAACAGAAAGGCATGAGGCCTCCTTCCTGCTATTGAAAGAAAAAGACTCATACAGAATATAAAATGTAAAGTGTTCATAACTTACAGAAAGACCTTGTATTCCAGGATTACCTTTCACTCCCGGGGAACCAGGAGATCCAGGCCAACCCTGTTCTCCTCTTTCTCCTTTCAATCCATCCTGTCCTGAAGGGCCAGGAACACCCACGACACCCGGAGAACCTTAGGCAATAATATATTGTTACTCACAAGAACTTCTGTATACATGTTTCCAAAGGTTATTCAGAATAAACAAACATCATAGAACAGGTAACACAGGCCCTAATTGAATATTCTGCTTTAGGAAAAATAGGGCAGGAATCAATTGCCATTCTGGTTTATACAATTGTTTAGGACCCAGGTCAAAATATATTGTGCACATAAAAAGAAAAGTTCAATAATGCGTACAGAGCACAACATTGCTGTATCATCCTACCCTACTTAACTAAAGATATTCAGGATATATAGAGAGTACAGTTGTGCCAGGTCAGGGGAGAGAATGCAATAAAGAATTAACACATGGGGTAGGAACCCAGTATAGGGATAGCATTGTGGGCACACCACTAATACATGTTGTACATCAGGAATCCTGTCAAAATAAGGTATTAGTAGAAGCAACTAGCAGATTTACTAAAACTGGAGAGTGCAAAATCTGGTGCAGCTCTTCATAGAAACCAATCAGCTTCCAGTTTTTTTGTCAAAGCTTAATTTGAACAAGCTGAAGTTAGAAGCTGATTGGCTACCATGCACAGCTGCACCAGATTTCCACTCTCCAGTTATAGTAAATAAACCCCATAGTATAACACAGTATAAACATTTTTAGTATTTCTTACCTGGAAATCCAGGTGGTCCCTGATTTCCTCTTTCTCCTTTTGGACCTTCCATTGCCACTCCAGCAGGTCCAGGAAAACCTGCTGGCCCTTGAGGTCCTTCCCTACCAGGAAACCCTTGATCACCTTTAATACCTGGAAAGCCAGGGAGACCAGGTGCGCCAGGTAAACCACCTTCGCCTTTGTAACCTGTTGCAAAACATAATCTCAGTTTCTTCAAAAACAACTCTATTGTCAAAAATGTTTGAGTACATTCTTACAAAAAGGCATTTGCTGATCAAGAAAAGTAGAGCTGCTTCTGATATTGGCCACTTTATGCTTATATGAAAATATTTCATAACAGACTGATACAATTTAAGTAAAGCAATGAGGTTCGGGTTTTCCGCCAGCATGGTGAAACCTGCAAGAGCAGCCAAAATGTCAGTGTATTGGAAGCTGCTGTAGGGAAAGCCGACAAACTGCATAGGGAAAAATGAAGGTCACTTAAGAAAATATAATTTACTTTTAATTGTTAGCTCTTTAAACAATCAACCCATTTGCTGCCTTTATAGTTTATTCTTATTATTGGCAACGTTTATAATTATGTCTTTGTTTTGAGGCTAATGCCCTGTACACACGATAGGATTTTCCGTCCAAAAAAGTTGGATGTGAGCTTTTGGTCGGATATTCCGACCGTGTGTATGCTCCATCCAACATTTTCTGTCAGAATTTACGCCGGCAAAAGATTGAGAGCAGGTTCTCTATTTTTCTGATGGAAAAAGTTCTTGACGGAAATTCCGATCGTCTGTATGCAATTCCGACACGTAAAAAACCACGGATGCTCAGAATCAAGCAGAAGAGCCGAACTGCCTATTGAACTTCATTGATCTCGGCTCGTCGTACGTGTTGTATACCACCGCATTCTTGACGTTCAGAATTGCAGACAAGATTTGTGTGACCGTGTGTATGCAACACAAGTTTGAGCCAACATTCAATCGGAAAAAAACATGGTTTTCTTGTCGGAATTTCCGCTCGTGTGTACGGGGCAATATAGTCACTTGTAGCTACTGTTCTGTCCATAGCAAACTTATTTTTTTTACCACAAATCTTCCTTTTAGAAATGCTTTTTCTGGAGTTGCTATTTTAGGGTTTTCATTTATATGTGCTTTTTTGATAATTTTATGTTAATATGGCTTTCTATATGTTTGGGGTGCTCAAAGCAGAGCATTCTCTTATTACTGACCAATGCTAAAATAGTATGCACCTAAACCACCTCACATTATATCACACACATTCACTGAACCCAGCCCTCCAACCCCATAGGTAAAATAAAAGTTAGACATACACCAGTTAGTCCCACCCATTATTACAATAGAAATTGTCCTGATACTGGCTGGTTTTAAACTACTGTATCCTCTATAGTATATAAATTATTTTAGTAAATCTCCAGTCTTTTTGTCTCTAGTAAATTTGGGTCTAGCCTCGCTTAATAAATCTGTTTTAATGATGGCCAATTTTGCACTGCGTCATTTGAGGATTCTTAATTCTTGTAGTAAAACACTTGCTTGTACTTTTTCCCTCTAGTGCCTTTTTGACAATTTTCTCTTATTAACGTTTTAAAGACCACTCACCGCACGTATACTGTGGCAAGGCGGCTCTATTGCACGAAATGACGTACCTGTACATAGTTTCATGCAATAGATACTGTGGGCACGCACATGCCGATCGCTGTGGGCAATCACTCCACAGAGAGGCAGAATGGGGATCTGCCTATGCAAACAAGGCGGATCCCTGTTCTGACTGGAGACAACACTGAGATCTGCTGTTCATAGTGATCAGGAACAGCGATCTTTGTGTTGCCCCATCCCCCTCACAGTTCGAACAAACCCAGGGAACACAGTTAGCCCTTTGATCGCCTACTCGTGTGAGCCCCTTCCCTGCCAGTGTCATTTATGCATTGATCAGTGCATTTTTATTAGCACTGATCACTGTAATAATGTCACTGGTCCCCAAAAAGTGTCACTTGGGGTCAGATTTGTCCACCGCAATGTCACAGTCCTACTAAAAAAAGCAGAACCCCGCCATTACCAGTAAAAACAATGAAAGAAAATAAAAATCCATAAATCGATCCCCTATTTTGTAGATGTTTGATAACTTTTGCGCAAACCAATCAATATACGCTTATTGCGATTTTTATTTACCAAGAATATGTAAAAGAATACATATTGGCCTAAACTGATGAATAAATTCGTTTTTTTATATTTTATTATTAGATATGTATTATAGCAGAAAGTAAAACTTTATTTTTTTCAAAATTGTCTGTCTTTTTTTATTTATAGCGCAAAAAATAAAAACCGCAGAGGTGATCAAATACCACCAAAAGAAAGCTCTATTTGTGGGGAAAAAAGGACATCAATTTTGAGTACAATGTCGCACGACTGCGCAATTGTTAGTTAAAGCGACGCAGTGCCGTATTGCAAAAAATGGCCTGGTTATTAACCTCCCTGGCGGTATGATTCTGTCTGGAATTTTGTACCAAAAACGGTACAATTATTTTGCATGGAAATTTGGTGTTATGTATTGTAGGCCTGCAATTTTTAGTAATTACTTACTTAAACCTGACCAAACAAGAGTCTAGTAGACAACCCGGGTATGATAAAGTTTGAAACACAAAATCATAAATTATAATATAATAAATAACTCTAAATAATTATAAGAAATAATAATATATTAATAATAAAAATTATTCACTAACGTAATCAAATCAAAAACACTGAAATTTGGTAAGTTACATAATTGTCGCTGTCATTACTTTCAGTGTTTGATGACGAATTTCCCCACAAATCGCTATCGCTCAATTCTGCGAGTGATTCTAATTTATTATCGCTGTTTTCTAGCTAGTCTAAAACCACTTTTGACGTAAACGGACACTTTTTGTTTGCTATGGACAATCTCCAGTTTCCAGCAGAAAGAACAGTTTTTATAATATAAAAGTGCATGTAGGGCACTGGACTAACCACTAGGGACAAAGGGGATGTGTATTTTTTTTATATAGTACTGTAATCTGTAAGATTACAGTATACCGTATGTGTATTGTGTTTTTACTTTTTTGAATTTGGCGCCGATCTCCGCCCCCATGCGCCGCAACGTCGCAGGGAACGGAGCTCGGCACTCGGCAGTGTGAATTGAGCGAGACACGGCTCGCACACACTGCGGGGAGACATCGCAGGATCCAGGGAACAAGGTAAGTAACTTCCCCTGGATACTGCGATGCAGCCCGGGTCAGGCTCGGGGTTACCGCTCTTAGCATGAAAAACTCACCCCGAGCCTGACTCGGGAATACCGTTAAGGGGGATAAGGGGGTAAATCCTTGTGGTCCTTAAGTGGTTAAAATTGTCCTGCTGCTTGACAATTTTACACTGCTGTATCATCTGTGTTTTTTTCATTCTCACTGAGAGTTTAAATCGGCAGGACAATTTTGCATCAACGAAAACAGTCAAAGTTGGTCTATTGCCATTTTTTTTTAAAGCATGTCACGCTGATAAGTCTACCTTATTTTCAAACTCAAATAATTAGATTAGGATGCTGCTGCTGTATGTAAGCCAAGATAATTCTAAAAGAAAAATTAAATTGCACAGCTAAATATGGCTGCCAGCACACACTGGGCTAAATTCAGAAAGTGATATTTATCGTTTTAAGGACTGCAGTAAAATACCTTGTAGCGTTTTCCAAAAATGATTTGCAATTCACAAAAAAAGTCTGTGGGGGGCTTATCGGAATCTGGAAGCCCACTTTAACAAGAGGGCTCCCAGATCCAGCCCCCCCTCACCCCTACTCATTCACCCAAAAAAAGTGCAAAGTAAAAAAAAAACACAGCCAGTTTTTGACAAGTCCTTTTGTGAAACCCCCCCTCCCCCAAAAAAAGAAATTTTGATCCAGCATCGATCATGATGAACACTGCCCACTGACCCAAACGAAAAAAAAAACCTGACCAGCACAATGCCGAATGACAGCTCCGCCACCTCCTGTCGCTAAATAAACCCCACCCGATGTCATCAATGGGTGACCCCGCCCCTTATGACATCATCGGCCCAGCATGCCCCGGACAGTGACATCATATGGGGGCGGGGTCACCCAGTGACATCATCTGGTGACCTCCGCCCTTTAGTTTAAATAGCAGTGGAGGAGCAGCAGAGCTGTCATTTGGTGAGAGCCAAGCATCAGTGCGGGTCCTTTTTTCTTTGTTTTTTTTGTTCGGGTCGGTGGCCGGCATTCACCATGATTGACATTGGATCTACTTCGGGGGACATTTTTTGGGGGGGTGGGGTTTAAATAAAGGTCAATAACTGACTGTGTTTTTATTTATTTTGCACTTTTTTGGGAGAATGAGTAGGGGTATATACCCTACTCATTCACATGGGTCACAGGATCTAAGGGCCCCATCACCCCCCCATGTTGAGGGCATGTAGCCTGGTATGGTTCAGGAGGGGGCGGGCACTTACTCATCCCCCCTTTCCTGGCCTGCTGGGCTGTATGTTCGGATAAGGGTCTGGTATAGATTTTGGAGGAGACTCTACATCATTTTATTTTTTAGATTTTGGCATGAGAATCCCCCATACCAGACCCGAAGGACCTGGTATGGATTGGTGGAACCTCTGTGCTATTTTTTTCTTTTTTTAAAAGATGCAATGCCGGTAATTCTTTTGTTTACATTTGGAGAATCCGCTGACAGCAGAAGAGGCATGGCTGTTAAGGATGCAGCAGCTACCCGCACCTTAACAACCATGCTGTTTACTGGCTGTTAAGGATACCGGCAGGTGCTGGCACCTTAACATGCAGTACTAATTGAATATATTCCCTAAATAACATGTGGCTAGACCATGACTTATTCAACAAATGTATTTATTTTGTTTATTGAATTTACCTTAGAGTTAGTTTATGCTGTATTTATCAGGCATTTTTTACTAGTGCGATAAATACCGGCAGTGAAGACATTTTGAATATCGCATGAGATAATTGTAAAAAAATATGTCACGTGATCCAGTTATACCATGCAATATTCTTTAGTGAATTAAGCCCACTGTCACTAAGATTGTCTATGAAAATTTTACTGTTCCCTAAAACCATTTACAGCTTAAAGATATACATATTGGTACATGTCCTCTGTGAGAGTACCCAGCTTCTCATGCATTTTTTACAGTGAGAATTAAACACTTTGGTTGCCACCAACCCGGCTCATGTCAACAGTAACAGCTGGGGGGGGGGGGGTATTGCTTTTTTCAAGCCTGCAGGTATGTGCACGTGTCAAGCTGACTGTCAGCTTTCTGATAGCAGTGATTTGGGTGGGTGTGATGCACTTCTGTAACTACTAGAATGTTCAGAAAATATATAATATATAATATGTTTGCAGTTTAACTAACCTTCAGGTATAAAATGTGCATTTTAAAATGGCTCTGGCAGCAAAAGTGTTAAAGTGATTGTAAAGTTTCATTTTTTTTCTATTAAAATAACAAACATGTTATACTTACCTGCCCTGTAAGCAGCCTGGATCCTCCTCTTCGCGGGTCCCTGGCTGGAGCTCCAGGCCCCTCCCTCCTGTTGAGTGCCCCCACAGCAAGCAGCTTTGCAATAGGGGCACCCAAGTCAAGCCGCAGCTCCCTGTGTCCATTCAAGGACAGAGCCACGGTTCGGCCCCGCCCCATCCCCTCTCTCTTCTCATTGGCTAACTGAGTTTAATTGACAGCAGCGGGAGCCAATGGCGCCACTGCTGTGTCTCAGCCAATCAGGAGGGAGAGTCCCGGACGACCGAGGCTTGATAGAGAGGGGGCTCAGGTAAGTGTTAGGGGGGCTGTGGGGGGCTGCTGCACACAGAAGGCTTTTTATCTTAATGCATAGAATGCATTAAGATAAAAAACCTTCTGACTTTACAACCACTTTAACACCAAAATGCGTTCTATAGCACTCTTCTCTAAGATCAATGTTGGCTAAATTTTGAAGATACGACGAACTGTTGGTGAGTCAAACATGGTTGATTCACCCAAAACTATTCAAGTAATGAAAATTTTTATATATTTTTATGCAAATGTAATCAATAAAGTAATAATAAATAATAAAGTTTAATAAATAAAGTATAATTGAAAGCATAAATGAAATGTGAAGATTGAATATTTATATATGACTTTGATAGTCATTATGTCCAAATTGATGTTAACTTCTCTAACCTAAGACAGAGAAAAGAGAGTCATACAAATGTAATATCATTTTAGGTGTTTGTTTTTAAGAACTGTCTTATAGATAAGTTTAGGAGCATGTAAACTGACAAAACATGACAGAATGAGGACAGGTTACGCTATGTCAAGAGATCTATAGGTTCATATGCTTAAGGTGTAACTTTGTGACAGTTTTCTGCAGAAGCACACAGGAATGTACCATGCATAGAAATTGTCTGCGTAGGCACTTTGTTGTATCTGCGTTGTACTGTCTGAAACCTACTTCCTGTTTAATAAGAAACACCAAACTGATGATTATGAGTCATGGAGGCAGGTGATCATGCTTTAAATGACTCATGGCAGCCATGTTTAAGGGGTTGGCTATTTGATGTGTAATGACGTGTAATGATGTGAAGTGTACACCCCTGTATTTAACCACACCCCTTTTACTTTCTGTGATTGGTTGGAGATGTTCCTATATAACTTGTATCCCCGCCCTTTATTAAAGCAGATCTTTTAATCTTTTCTTTGTGTTTAGAATGAAGTTATCTCTTCAGTACTGAACGGGTCTTGTGAGTGTGGTAAGTGCTGTGATTACACCTAGGTGGTCTTTGTCAGGCATACAGGAATACCGTTTAAATTGCCTACAGCTACTTGCTACCATCCCCACATAAATCCTTGGACAAGATCATCGTCCCTTCAAATATTATCATACCTTTCTCTCCCCGTTCTCCAGGAAATCCAGGCAGGCCTCTTCCTGGTAAACCTTAAGATAGGGTACAATATTACGTAAGTTTCAAGAGAAAGTCAAAACTCCCACTATTTTAATAACAGTGAAAAACATGCAAAACAAAAACAGTAAAATACAGCTGGTCAGTATAACAATATTAAATGGCTAATTTTCAGTCCATATATACAGTATATATATATATATATATATATATATATATATATATATATATATACACACAGTATCTCACAAAAATGAGTACACCCCTCACATTTTTTAAAATATTTTATTATATCTTTTCATGTGACAACACTGAGGAACTGACACTTTGCTACAATGTAAAGTAGTGAGTGTACAGCTTCTATAACAGTGTAAATTTGCTGTCCCCTCAAAATAACTCAACACACAGCCTTTAATGTCTAACCGCTGGCAACAAAATTGAGTACACCCCTAAGTGAAAATGTCCAAATTGGGAACAAAGTGTCAATATTTTGTGTGGCCAACATTATTTTCCAGCACTGCCTAAACCCTCTTGGGCATGGAGTTCACCAGAGCTTCATAGGTTGCCACTGGAGTCCCCTTCCTCTCCTCCATGACGACATTACGGAGCTGGTGGATGTTAGAGACCTTGCGCCCCTCCACCTTCCATTTGAGGATGCTCCACAGATGCTCAATAAGGTTTAGGTCTGGAGATATGCTTGGCCAGTCCATCACCTTTACCCTCAGCTTCTTTAGCAAGGCAGTGGTCATCTTGGAGGTGTGTTTGGGGTCCTTATCATGTTGGAATACTGCCCTGCGGCCCAGTTTCCGAAGGGATGGGATCATGCTCTGCTTCACTATGTCACAGTACATGTTGGCATATATATAGACAAATCCAAGGATTGCTGCACTTAAAAAATGTATTCAAGTATTTACATACAAGTAAATTACATATCATTCCAGTTTGACAGTTTCGAGCTGTAGGGCTTGCACCCTTCTTCAGGTCAAACAAGCTTGTTTTGACCTGAAGAAGGGCACAAGCCTTACAGCCTGAAACTGTCGAACTGGAACGATATGTAATTTACTTGTATGTAAATACTTGAATACATTTTTTAAGTGCAGCAATCCTTGGATTTGGATCTCTATATGGCTGTTTGGAAAGGCCTGATTGCTTGCACTGGAGGACTGCCTCTTCTCTGACAAAATAGTATATAGCCCTGTGTAAAATCTGACAAGTTGGTTTGGAGCTTACTCTGGGCTCTTTTTTCCCATTCCCGTCAGAGGAACAGAGCGACACAGGTCAAAAGAGTTACTTTAAACTTGCATTGTAACTCCTATTTAAAACTTTTCTCTTCAAAGTTTGTTGTGCCAAGATGTCAAGATTCGACTAGATTAGACTGATTGGCATCTGGAACTGCAGATACAGTATGTTCTGATCTAAAGTGATTTGCTAGCAATTAATCTGGCGGGGTTTCCCTTCAATTTTTTTTTGCCGTAAAATTGTAACAAACCCCACCTCCCACCAACACCTCCACACTACAGGCATACACCACTTTTAAGTAGACATTGGGGTTTATTTACTAAAGCTGGAAAGCGCAAAATCAGGCTCACTTCTGCATAGAAACCAGCTTGTTCAATTAAGCTTTGGTAATAAAACCTGGAAGCTCATTGGTTTTTATGCAGAAGTGAGCCTGATTTTGCGCTTTCCAGCTTTAGTAAATTAACCCCATTGTATACTTAAAAGTGGGGTATGCCTGTACAAAGATTTCAATGCAGCACACCAGGCACACAGGCTTCCAATGGTTGATAGCATTTTATTTCTTCATCCCTTTCAGCATAAGATTCCCATGCTTTGAGAGGTATGTCACATTATCTAGGCATGCCTCTTAAAGCCAACTGCTGAAAAGGTAGAGACGTTGTATGCTTATGGCAACCAAGACTGAGATGAGGTGGTATATTTATTGTGTGGACAGTATATTTATTATTTTTTCATTGTCCAAAGACACAATTATTTCTTATTGGTGATTTAGTACAGGGCCATGAAAATGGGTCAGCAAACTGCTAGTGGATTGTAATTTACACTATTTGCTTTTTTTCCAATTGGCAGATGTGTTATATGTTGAAAATAACAGATGTCAACTTACCGTGGTCACCCTTTTCACCAGGCGCTCCTGGGATTCCATCATAACCAGACTCACCCTTTTCTCCAATTGAACCAGGAGGTCCCTGGATTCCAGGTTCACCTATAGCGATATAAAACCATTTGTGTAATGTGCATATTTCTTTCAATTTACTAAATAACAATTGAAATCCATTAAATAAAAAACAGGCATCTATAAATTTGAAACAATATGCTTAAAAAAATAGGTATCAATAGGGGTTAAAAACACATAGGCAGCACATCTCTACCAAACAAGCATCTTTCTTCATGTTTTATTCCTAAAAATCTGCAAATACAGAAAAATACATGGTAATGTATCAGAAATCCACTCAGCTCTCCTATTGTAAGTTAACAGAACAGCATTTTGGTGGACAAAATAATGTCAGCTCTGCCCAGTTTCCATTTGATAAATGAATAAATCCCTCCCATTGTTCTAATCTACAGAATATATGTTCTAATTGTTTTGTAAGAACTAGGAGGGCTAATTAGAAAGTGTGAAAAGAACACGGGACAGCTCTGAATTTCTGAAATGATTAACAGGCATTTTTTGCACCTATTGAACAGATATACTATAACTAAATTCTTCCAATTGTATATTTAACGGCCCAAAAGGATGCAAATAAGAGAAGCTCATTGTTAGAGTTTACATACACTTTAATGCACACTGCACCTACACTGTCACAAAGCACCTACTAGGCTGCAGTGGAAGCAGTTATTTCCTAGCTCATGTGCACATACTAGCTCTGAGGCACTCAAACTAAACCTGATTCACTGCAATGGAACTAGAATGCAGCATATGAATTGGCGAAAAGGTGCTTCTATGGTTAGAAGGTGAAAGGTGATTGCTTACTTTAGGTTATTGCACTTAGTATAAAATGAATACCTCAAGCATACACACAGTCATCATGACTAATTGCCGGGATTCAGCTAATATGTTTGTTTCTGTGATAAGCAGCTCCATCTAGTGGTCAATATGCAGTATTTTCCTAAACTACGCCATATATCGGGAAAATATTGCATTATGGGCACTAGATGGCACTGATGACCATAGTAGACAAATTGCAGGGAATATTTGTGATGGCTTCTGTTTTAATGCCTTGAAGCAGGTATTGGCACTAGTTAGTTAGCACTGACCTAGGTGCTGTATGCTGACACAATTTAATAAATATGGTGCCATTCAGTAAACAGTACTACATATGGTACATGGGCTACTTATATGGTCTGACTAGTTAGGATGCATGTTTTAATTCTTATCAAAGTAAACAATGGCTTTAAAAAGCTTTATAAAACAAAATGTTGATTAATCCCACTTTCCAATCTATCACCTTCATTGGACCCTTGGATTGTATCCTGTCACTTATTACAGTGTTGCCCATATGTTGGTTAGAAATGCTTGACAGTCAAAAAAAATTAACAATGAAATAAAAACATTCCAGAAAACAAAAGTAAAAAAATATCAAATTAGCCCAAAAGACAATTTACCAATGTTTTCATGGATATATAAAGATTTTCCTGGATCGTGTTTTTTTTGTTTTGTTTGTTTTGTTTTTCTGGACTGACTTGCATGGTCACAGCTATTTTTGTATAAATACGTTATAATATGACATCACTAAATCCATAGGTGCCAACAGGCAGGGAACATTTGGAGGACATTTTCCTGCCACAGCAAATTACATGACTATAACCCAAAAAGGGTCATAGGCATCTATGAATATCTAGTTACTTTTTCTTTTGATTAACAAAAACAGACAGTTAATAGTATTTGAATATGTACAGTACATGTCTATACAAATCAACAATTGTTATAGATTGATTGATTGTTATAGGCATATGTATTGTCAGCCAGGACAACTATAGGCTTAATGGCCCATATAAATGCTTATTCCATCTCATATGCAGTGACATAACAATAACCATAGTGGTACAAACAGTTACTATGACACCAGGGGTAAGAGGGGGGCCTCATCACGGAGGGATTTTGAGGGAAAAGTTTCCAGGAGAGGAGGACTGAAATCAGGCTTCAGGATAGTCATCACGGATTCATCTTTGTGCAGTAAGCTGTCTTACAAGCCCCATGATGTATAGTTACGCCCCTGCTTATAGCCATACTAAAATGTTAGTTGGTTGTAGGTTGGGCATTAGATGGCAAATGTACCAGCTATCAAATGATCACAGTAATGTTAATTTGATTTGATGGAAGAAATTACTTTACCTGGGTGTCCTTTTGATCCAGCAGCACCATCCAGTCCAGGGAACCCTTTAGCCCCCTTCTCTCCAGGAATTCCTGGGCTACCTGTAAGATAAAACATGGTTCAAAAAAGTTAAACTATATTATTTGTGCTGTCTATATTATTATTCTCCTGTATGAATTATTCGTATGTTATACTGTATATTATTTGTTTTATTTTATGATTTATTTTATGATTATTGAAAAATAAAATATTTTGAAAGAAAAAAGTTAAACTTCCACCACATGAATAGATTTTCCTTATTATTTTGAAAGACAGAAAATATAACGTACCTGAATGTCCTGCAGGACCTGTTGATCCCTTTAAACCTGGAAACCCTGGCATCCCAGGGACACCGCCGTCACCTTTTTCTCCCCTTTCACCTGGAAAACCTTGTTGACCTGGGACTCCAGAATCACCCTGTAGTCAAATGTATTGATAAATATGCTTTTCTCAATTCTTTTTCAGATAGGAAGTAAATCATAGAGAATGTAGTGATAATACATAGACATTACAATTACTGAAATTATTGTTTGGTGTCCAACTTATTTTAGGTTTTCTCAAAAATAACCTACAAATTCAATCCTGTAAACAAATATATTTTCATCTTTAAACAGTCTTTACCCTAGCGTGTCCCCTAATTTTAGTTAAAAAAAAAAGAAAGAAAACAACAATTAACCAAAACTCAAGTTTGTCAAACACTGGAACAGATAGAAATGGGCAAAAAGTGGATCTGCCTCAGTAGTTAATAAGTTACAGGCACATGCCACAGAATCACAGTCCACCACTACAGTAGGTATGTTGAGAAGAGCAAGTGCAAGTAGAAGAAAAAGTGGGCAGGTCATTTGGCCAAAATATAAAAGTTTATGTAATCTCTTGACGTTTTTTTCAGTTTGTTTGACCTCACAGTATCCATTTTTATTAAAGTTTATGTAAATTCTAACAATTAACTTCTCCTATTTGATAAATTTTGGTCTGCATACTATTAAAAACATTTTTCGTATTTGTTGGATAAGTGCAGAAAAATGCCTGCTGATCACGTAAGGCGTTCAAAGCTGTCACGCTTTTTGTGTTTTCTCTTTTTGTGAGTCTGATTAGACCTCCTAGTTGTTACATTGGACTACAGAATGATTAGTGTTTATGTTTCAGAGATTGGGAGAGAGGAAGGGTTTGAGTAGTTTACAAAATATAACCAGGGAGAGCTGACACCACTCAGTTCATAAAAAGGCTGTGTGTTGTTAGCCCACAACAGGACTTGTTTGCCGAGTGCATTTCTGGCAAATTTTTTCAGGGTCTTTAAATGGATAAAACATGCACATATTTCAGAAATGTGTTGAATATACTTTTTTAAATTTTGCCTTGAATTACATTTTTGGGCTTTTTTTTTGTGAATCTGTTGCAATGTTTCTTAGCTGGAGATTCTGCCTGTGAAAAACTTCCTGATGATGACTGACAATGCTAAGACGCTACTTCCCAATTAGCAGCACCATTGTCAGCCTACCGTCTGAGGTCATTCCTTTGGGCTGAATATCACAGGCAGCCCAACGACCAGCCAAAAGCGGTTGCATGGCAGGGTGACAATGTTGCTGATAACAAGGCAGTGTCATAGCATTTTCACTTTGCAACAGAAATACACAAATTTACTAAAACTGGTGCACTGAAAATTTGGTGCAGTTGTGCATGATAGCCAATCAGCTTCTAACTTCAGCTTGTTCACTTGAGCTTTGACAGTGAAACCTAGAGGCTTGATTGGTTTCTGTGCAAAGCTGCACCAGATTTTATACCATGAAGTTTTAGAAAATAACCCCCAAAGTATTGCTAATGGTATTCAGGTGTAATAAACTGCAATGGATTCACAAAAAAAACATTTTGCTTAAGAAAAATGTGTATATTAAGACATGATGTCAAACATACTGCAAATAGATTTTGGGTTTACTTACACTTAGATTACCACAGATTCAACTCCTCAAATCTTTCTGTCGTTAATCTGACATGGCAATATGAAATCAGTTTTTTTTTATGGGTAACTGGACTTTGAACATCGATACTGCTCTTTGCACTAATAAATAAGCCCAACAACAATGATCCTGTGTATTTTCTGCTTCTATTTTTTGCATTGTATGCACAAAGTTAAAGTTTAGCTTTCCAAAAAAGGTACCATGCGTTCAAGTGTCCCCAGTAGATTAAAAAAAATCGTTAAACTTTGAAATAAGGAGCTTAGTTTAAAAGTCATGTAGGTTGTGTGAGGTTTTTCTCAAGACTGTCAGAAAAAACTCCCAATATGAGTGACCCTCCCTGTCATGCCTAGATTGCAGGATGCACTGGAGGCTGGGCGCACACCCCCAGCATTGCAAGAACATGTGCACTGCCTTTTAAAACCCCCCCAGATGTGTGGTGTGCTCTGTCACACAGCGCTGAGATTGGGCACTACTGCAAGAAAGGGATCACAGTGGATAGAGTATAGAATGCAGTAGAGCAGGGATATGCAATTAGCGGACCTCCAGCTGTTGCAGAACTACAAGTCCCATGAGGCATAGCAAGACTCTGACAGCCACAAGCATGACACTCAGAGGCAGAGGCATGATGGGACTTGTAGTTTTGCATCAGCTGGAGGTCCGCTAATTGCATATCCCTGCAGTAGAGTATGAACTAGTGCAAGTCATGGGCCAGGAGAAACGTTTGCAGCAAAATGCCTAGATAGTGTGAATGTCAAGGAATTGGCAACAAGTATGAAGCAGTGTCATAGTTGATCAATACCTGAAAAGCAAAAGGTAGAAGTTTCCAGAGAGAATTTGTGGTTGAAAAATGTGAAATTGCCCATAAATCTTCTAAATGGTTGTCGAGTAATTTATCTTCTACTCAAATGTGAAACAAAGAGATCCATCTTATGAAGTCCTAGCCGAGCGAGGGCGAACCTTGGCACGCCAGATGTTTTGGAACTAGATTTCCCATGATGTTCATGCACCCTGCAGTGTACTGGAGCATCATGGAAAAAGTAGTTCCAAAATGTCTGGGGTGCCAAAGTTTGCCATCACTGCCCTAGCCTAACAATAGCATTGGACTAGTATGGAATACTGGGTATGTGGCTATTTTTCATACAGTGCTTTCTGCCAAACCTGTGTACTATCAGTAGCCAAATAGTACAAGTAGGGACTCTTCTTACTTGCTTCTGAATACCTTTTAAGGCCACTAAGAAGACTGATATAGCATATAATGTGTCTGTAAACTATGATTCATTTTTGGTAAGGCAAGTGTTTTAAAGTTTATATCATTGTGGGATCGATTTACTAAAGGAAAATAGACAGTTCAATTTACAAGGGAAGTTGCACTTTGAATGAGAATTTTCCCAAGCGCCTAATGAATACACTACTGCAAACAATGTATATTTTCTTTGCACATGATTGGCTATTCTGTTCAAAATGAAATTTCACTACATTCAATAATATTCCCCTGCAAATTGCAACTTTCCTTGGAAAGTGCAGTCAATTTGCCTTCAGTATATCAACCCCTAAATATATATCATTGTATGTACCTTTAATTTCATATCAATATTTCAATCTCACTGTATTTACCTTTAAGTGGATGTAAACCGAATTCATGAAATTTGAGTTGGGCACATATATCTGCAGTATTTTGTTATCTCTCTTCAATGAGCTAAGTCCCATAGCTCTCTCCTGACCCATTCCTCTGTTATCAGCCTGATAACTTCTGACAAATTCTCTGACACGTTAGACAAAAGCAGCCTGAAATTTCTGTCAGGGGAGGTTGCTAAAATAGTTTAGCAGGGAGCAGGCCCTATTACAAAACACCTCTGAGAGTCTCTGCCTATGATGAGAGGGGGTGTGTGCCTTTCCTCCAATCAGCAATGTTAGCTATCTTGGTTGTATGCCCAGACATCACACTGTGTTAAACAGGAAGTGAAAATCTCCTAACACGATCTAACTTTCTAAACAGTATATAAATGTAAAGACAGCAGATATACACGTAAAACCTATGTAGGGAGATTTGGTTCATCCCTGTGTATAATCTGAGGCTGTTCACTTCACTGGGTGTATGGAGGGTTTACATCCACTTTAAGGTTTGTATCAATATATGTATCTTACAGTATTTACCTTTGACCCTGGAGGTCCAGGAACGCCAACACCTGGAGGCCCATCTTCACCTTTCAGCCCCCTTTCACCTTTGATCCCAGTTACACCTGGTAGACCTGGATTGCCTTGAATACCATGTTCTCCCTTTGGTCCAGTAGATCCTACATATAAATTTAGTTTCAGCAATAAACCATGACATAATACCACCACTGCTCCCCTAACACTTATGTTAAAAATAAAAATCAAGGTACATATATACATTTATGTATTATACAGTATGTTCTACTTTTTATACAAGATAATATTGCCTTATAATGCTTAGTTTACAATTATACTTTGATAGTAAATTATCTCTACCTGGTAAACCCATTTCTCCCATGGATCCTTTTGGACCTGCAGTTCCTGGACTTCCTGGCACACCTTGACTACCCTTGTCTCCTTTGGATCCTGTAATTGTATTACATTCCAGTAAAAAAGAGTAAGCAGACATTTAGAAAAACTGCTTCATAGAAACTAATCTGACAGATAACAAATGGACATAATATTAAGTAAAAAATAAATATACAGTGTTAAAGAAATGTAGTTCACCTGGTTTTCCTGGCATTCCTTGATCGCCATCTTTTCCAGGCATTCCAAAGCTTCCTATTTCACCTTTCGTCCCCTTTTGTCCTTCAGTACCAATGAGACCTAGAAACAAAGCAACATTGTACTGTACAGGCAGGGTTACAACCAAGATAGGTTCTGTAGGTTTGTTCTTAAAGCAGAGTTCCACCCATTTAAAAGACAGCAGCCACAAAAAGTGTATCTGCTAACTTTTATTAAACAGACACTCAGCTGTCCAACGGTCCAGCGATGCAGCTGCCCGAAGCCTCGCTTCTCTCCCCCTCCTCTCTGCGGTGCCATCATTGCAAGTGTGGACGCCCGCCTGTGGCTTCACAGCTGGGTGCACACTGCGCATGCGCGAGCCATGCTGCGCGTTGTGAATGGCCTGGCAATCTTCTGGGACCTGTGACGTGTCCCAGAAGATTGCAGGGAGGGAGGGGGGGGAGAGGTGAACTTCCGCTCAGTGCCACGGTACCAGGAGAGGAAGTGGGAGCTGGGTACCTGTGAAAACTAGGTACCTGCTCCCCCCCCCAAAATTACATGCCAAATGTGGCATGTCAGGGGGTCACAAGTACAAGTACGGAAGTTCCATTTTTGGGTGGAACTCTGCTTTAAGTTGAATTTGTATGTAAGTTGGAACAGGTAATTTTTTTATTTGTAACTCCAACCAAAACAATTGTTTTTAACTTTTGGTTAGCATAGGGAAGGGTTAACCCTCCTGTAATGTTTGTTTTCCTAGTCTGGACCTGTTTAGTTACTCTATGAAGCTTTTTATCCAGGATAGGCCACAGCCTGGTCTTAATTTTTTTTCTAATTTTTCTATACCTGTTATAAATACGGGGAGCACATAAAGTATAACACTGTTTTTTTTTTTTTAGTGCCCAGTTAGATGCAAATAGTGCTTTGTCAGATTATTTATGGTGTAGAGTGCCAAATTTGTGAGCACATATAAACCTATATACCTTTGTCTCCCTGATCTCCTTTTTGACCCTTCATGTTTTCCATGGATGGAAGAGATCCTGGTGGTCCTTGCAGTCCATCTTCACCCTTTTCACCTTTAAAACCAGGAAATCCTGGCTCGCCACGGATCCCGGGAGAACCAGAATCACCTGAATACCATAAGAACAAACAATTCAGTTTTCATGATCCTACATCAGTTTACACACATACCAACATTCACAATACGCATGAAACTGAAAACTTTGCATCAGTTTTATTCCCAGGACCTTGCATTTAAAAACGATTAAAATAAACTGAAATTTTAAATTCTTACCCTGCTTAGCTAGTACATAAACTTTGTTTACAAGTTTTGATATAGGTTTTGTTTAAAGCCCTCAATGCAACAATATACACTCACCAGCCACTTTATTAGGTACACCTGTTCAATTGCTTGGTAACACAAATTGCTAAACAGCCAATCACATGGCACCAACTCGATGTGGTGAAGACGACTTGTCCCAAAAATAGATAATATCCAGTGAGCGGCAATTGTGTGGAGGAAAATGACTTGTTGATGTCAGAGGTCAGAGGAGAATGGTTTGAGAAGGTAGAAAGGCAACAGTAACTCAGATAGCCACTCGTTACAACCAAGGTATGCAGAATACCATCTCTGAATGCACAACACATTGAACCTTGAAGCAGATGAGCTACAGCAGCAGAAGACCAACCCGAGTGCCACTCGTATCAGCTAAGAACAGGAAACTGAGGCTACAATTCGCACAGGCTCACCAAAATCGGACAATAAAAGATTGGAAAAACGTTGCCTGGTCTGATGAGTCTCAATTTCAAAAATCTGCAGCAACTGCATGATGCTATCATGTCAATATAAACTAAAATTTCGAAAGGAATGTTTCCAACACCTTGTTGAATCTATGCCATGAGGAATTAAGGCAGTTCTGAGGGCAAAAGGGGGTCCAATCCGGTACTAGCAAGGTGTACCTAATAAAGTGGCCGGTGAGTGGATTGTGAAATCAGTGAGTTCTGTTAGTGTTATTTATATTATCATGTGTAATTATATTATGATTTTCTTCAAGTCAAAAGCCAACTGACTGATCGAAAAAAAAAAAAAAAAAAGTTTATTTTTATTCAACCCAGCAGGCTGAACAAAAAAACATACAGATTGTCGTACTAACACATTCGATGTTAATGTGGCGATCTCCATGCTGAGCTAATATGTTCTGAAAGGGGGACTGCCCCTGCCAGAACACACTGATCAGCACTCACAGGCATTGGCTTCTCTTAAACGAAGAGCTGTACACACAGGCTGAAAGTCGGCCAGTTCCTGCTGAACCAGCCATTTTTTGCCGATTTTTGGCCTGTGTGTATCCCGCTTTAATTTTGACACAGCTTGTTTTTACAAGTTTATTTATATTTGCTATTGCAATAATCACGTAGATAAGCCACTAAAGGGTGCTTTAAGCCCCGTACACACGATCCGATTTTCCGATGGGAATTGTGTGTTGACAGACCGTTTGTACGCTCCATCGGACAATTGTTGTTGGATTTTCTGCAGACAAATGTTGGATGGCAGGCTAATAAATTTTCCGTGGATAGCGGTCTGTTGTCGGATTTTTCAATCGTGTGTACACAAGTCCGTCAGACAAAAGTCCAAAGTACAAACACGCATGCTCGGAATCAATGTTTACCAAACACGACATTAACAGAAGGTGCCCACAGGGGGGCGCTCAAGAGCTGAAAAACCACGTAGTAGGTCACTACGTTCGTGTTTGCTGGCTGACAATTGTGTGGCCGACAAAATCCAGGCACACGCCCTTCGGACAAAAGTCTGACGCTTTGTCTACGGAAAAAGACGATTGTGTGTACGAGGCTTCAGTCCAATTATTCTGTCTCTGTCTTACCGACTGTTAAATATCAGTCACATGGGAATGCATTGTTTTTAATGAGTCGGCTGTCTCAGAGACTTGAAGAATGTCATATTGAGCAGCAAATCACAACTATTGCTCAGCATTGTTAAGCAGGAGGCATAACCTGTGTATGCAATGAGCAAATGTGACTGCCCCCATGTACATACAGTACAGGCATACCCCACTTTTAAGTACACAATGGGGTTTATTTACTAAAGCCCGGCTTGTTCAATTAAGCCTGGTAATAAAACCTGGAAGCGTGTTGGTTTATATGCAGAAGTGAGCCTGATTTTGCACTTTACAGCTTTAGTAAATAAACCCAATTGTGTACTTAAAAGTGGGGTATGCCTGTATATATCCTCCTATATTGGATTGGATTGTAACTATTTTGTTTGCCCTCATGTTATATAGCACTGCACAAACTGTTTGCTCTATATAAATCCTGTATTATAATATTAAAATTACAAATAAATAGAGAAACAAGGTCTTCAATAGATTAACAAATAATACTATTAATAGCTACACCAAACTGATCTCTTAACGTGTTTAGCACATTTCTTTTCATATGAGCAATCTCTGTTTTATAGCTGTTATATTGTGGACCAAAACATCATTCAATAAATATGAAGATCTAATTTACCTTTTTCTCCTGGTAAGCCTGGATTTCCTGGGGAACCTGGCTGCCCAGCGATTCCTGGAACTCCCATAAAACCCATTTCTCCTTTTTGGCCTAAAATGAAAGACAAAAAAGTGAACATTTTCTTTACATCACATCAACACAATGGGCCCCAAATATAAAATATTCATACCAATAGACCGCAGATTTTCAATCCTATATTAATGCACACCATGCAGGTATGGGAAGCTCATAAACACTCTGCTGCTTTGCAATCCCCATGCAAACCTCCTATGTCATTCCTTAGTAACCCGGCATTTGGCCCTGCTTTCAATTCTCACTCCTGTTTTCAGGCATGGTCTAAGGTTGGGGTTACCCAAGTTTCACAACTTATCTCAGGTCATAAAATTCTTCAATTTTCTTCATTACCGCATACCTTTTAATTACCTTTAACGGAAACATATAGATATCTTCAAATACATTTTTTTTGGAGCATTATATCAAGTTCCCTATCAGTCCATTGCTTTTGTCTCCATTCAAATGTACGTGTAAAAATTACCCACACTCCCTGGGAATGAGATTACTTATTTACACCATGCTACTTACCCCGCTTACATCTCACTCCCAACTTATACTCAACATGAGTGAGAGACCTGGGGATCAATTAAGAAACACGAGACTAGTCCCGTATACGGGAAACCGTGAAATCTTGCTCCCAAAATGTACTTGCAATAGAAACTACTTATAAAGTTATGACTCGCTCATCTGTGGTTCCTACCAAAATTGCGCACTTTGTCCCTGGTTATCCACCCACCTGTATTTGGGGTTGTGGACAGATGTGGACTTTCTTTCACTTTTGGTTGTCATGCTAGCTGGCTCAGCAATTCTGCTCTGCTGTTTTTTTTACTCTTGACTACACTAATGGGACAGGAAATCCATCCCAAGGAGGAATACGCTCTTCTTTGTAATAGCCACCCCAGAACATTCAAGGTGCAATTCAAGCTTATGATTCATGACCGCAGGGCTTATGCTACATGAGAAGTTGGAGGCTACGATATCTGATACAATGCAAAAAATGTCAGCCATTTGATATCCTTGGTTCGCGCATTTTCTTCCATTCGGAAGAGACAGTGGTCTATTTATGGAACCCAGTTTTTTATTTAAAAATCGATAAAATGACTAGTCTACACAGAAGAGAACATGTATACTGCATATCCCAATTCAACTTTTCGCATGTTCTTATTAAAAATCTGTGCAGCATAGAATTTTTTTTTAAATGAGCAGAACCACGTTAGAACCAATATTTTAATCTGCAAGCAGTCTTTTAAGAACGAGAAATAGAAGTATCTGCTCCACATGTTAAAAATAAAGAAATTAAAACGTTCTTCCGATTATGAGCTTGCAAGCTGTACCGATAAAAGAGTCATTGGCAGTAATGTGGAGCTGTGCTTACACCTGAACCTGGCTTGAAAATTGTATATTAGCATATACACATAATATATAGGATTTATCAAAAGTTTAGCTAAGTGGCATGATGTTCCAGCTGATTATCAGTATTAAAACATCAGGTTACCTTGAAAACCTGGAGCCCCATCTTTTCCTGGTGGACCCGGTTGTCCAAGCAAACCTGGCATACCCATGGACCCAGGCATGCCTGCTTTTCCCTTATCTCCTTTCGCTCCTGGCATATCTGCTCCAGGGAATCCAGGATATCCTCTATCTCCTTTCTGTCCAACAGGGCCTGTAAGTAATATTGCATGGGGATATTATGTGCTAAATAAACAGTATCTGATTTTCAAATCTGTGACAAATTGAGTAAAAGACACCATAAATGTATCACATACAGTACACAATTATTAAAGGTGTACTAAACATCAAAGAAAAGTCATACTACTAAAATGAGCAACTAAAACATTAAAATCAAAATACACTGGTGAAAATGTACAGCAAATAGAAATAGAAATTTTAATATGTAATTTTTTCTAGGTACGTTTTGAGTTGTAATACACATTGCATCAATTTATATAGATTCAAGTTTTAGCATAATTTGTGTTTTTGTTTGCTATTAAAAAATGCAGGCTAACTACTTGGAAACTTTGAAATATGTCTTTCCAAATTTTTTGAAGAAAATTGAGAATCCTTACAAAACATAGTATAAAAAAAATGAAAAAAGCATTACATGACATCGTTGTAAAACCTTTATAAAAATTGAAAAACTGGTGTTCACAAGTGTTCTGTAAACCTTGTTTTCTTTTCATATAAAATAACACCCATGAAGCGAAGAAGAGACCAGGTCAACCCACATCGTAAGAATAAAGAGTGAAGAATGTCTCTAGCATGCATCACAACTGACAAATTTTAAGGACAGACCCACTTATTTTGAGCTCTGGTGAACAGAGTCCAACCTTGGAATGCATCAGTGGTGATGTACACTAGAGAGAGTGGCTGCTTGTCATTTGCAAATGCCGTTTTTTATTTTGCATTATGCAATGCTTGTGTGCTTTCTGTTCGTTCTATAGTGTTACATTAAAACAACCCTGGTATCATACTAAGGGTTTCATTGTGTGCGGCATTTCCCTGCAATACCCAGCATGAATCCTGGAGAACTGTTTGGCTGCATTAAAGATACTATACATAATTTCAGCCCAGATCAGGTCCGTTATGAGTAGCGCCTGAAATAAATTAGACAATTTTGCTTTAAAACAAGCTTGTACTTTACCAATACTAGTCAAAAGAACTTTTTTTAAATAAAAAGCACATAGGAAGACTGCTAATGCAGCGCTAGGTGCCCACACAGCCAATTGCCTAGAATAAACAATCTAAAAATTCAAAATAGGTATTGCAATTCCATCTCGCCATTATACGGCATATTTATGTAAAACACTGTTACTATTATAAAATAGTAATACAGTGATTCAGTTTCTAGTTTCATTAATACCTACCTTATTATGTAAATGTCTCAATCTGTGGTATGTTTTCAGCTTGTAACTTTTTAATACAGTTTTCTCCTGGGTGCACTGCAAATGTATCTCTTAGCACCAGTTTATCAAATTCCATGTATCCCTCTTACACAGCAAGTGCTCACCATTAAACACCACATCATCTATGCATTTTCCTATTCACAAACCCAACACTTTTCAAATACCTGATTATTGTTCTGCGAAAAAGAATGAGTTTATTGCGGAGTTAATCCGGCCATACATAGATTGAAACACGGCCAGTTTAGCAGGGACTGGCCGAATTTCGATCCATGTATGGGCACCCTGATTGTACTCAAGTTGATCTATCAATCGACTTGTGCACAACCAGCCTGTCAGGTTTTTCCCACACGATTAATGCCACTGGCTATAGCCGGCAATGCTATTTATTGTGTTCTGCCGGATGTGAAGGCTTCCCATTGGCAGAATACAATAGCGTTGCTGGAGGGATTCCCTCCAACAACACAGTGGGGGAATTTTCTTTTCTTCCACCCCCACGTTGGAAGGAAAGAAAATTGCAACATCTCTGGACTGCCTTAGAAGAAAGGTATTTATCTGTGTGTGCTCCCCCGGAAGTACTGTGAGGCTGACATCTTGTATGGAGGAGGACACTATGAGGTTGACTCTATTTACTTTGAGTGAATTTTCGCTTTGTAAGGAATTATTCTTTTAGCTTTGTGAATGAGGTGAATCTCTGCTGACTTCCATCACCTTAATCACCGTAATCATGTGCAAGCAAAAATATATATATTTTTTAATTTTCCTTGCAGGTGAAACACATTTACTAAGCTATGGGGAAATTCCACAGCCTTTGCCCTTAATAAATCAACCTCAAAGTATATGATATGCTATATTGTTAAGCTATTTTAAAATAAGTGCAATACTATTCTTTTTTAATAAAGTGCATCTTTTACTACAGGACAGGAAGTATTTTTTTTTCTCTCCCCTTATTTATTACAATATACTCAATCACTGTATGGATATTAGGGGGAAAATAATGGAATGTAATAGATAGAAAATAAGATCAGGTGACTGGGTCACTTGATCAAAGTTTAAAAGAACCAGGAAGTGCTCCCAGGATAGAGGAGTAGGAGGACAGGAATACATCTTCTCAGCTTGGTGCCACTTCAGGGATCTGGAGGCTGGATTATAGACAGTATGATGTGGTGCTAATTGGTGAGCATTTTCTGGGTAATAAAGATACAATCTATTTCCTTTAACCCTTAAGGCCCGGTTCACACAGGGGCGGCACGATTTTGGGGGTGACTCGGCGGCGCAATCTCAAGACGACTTGAGACGCCCGCCTGAGGCGATTTGCATAATGACTTCTGTATAGAAGTCAATGCAAGTCGCCCTGAGTCGCCCCCAAAAGAAGTACAGGAACCTTTTTCTAAGTCGGAGCGACCCGAGTCGCTCCTATTAGAACGGTTCCATAGTACAGAGCGGGATGCGACTCGTCAGGCGACCGGGTCTTTTGACGAGTCGCCCCTATGTGAACCGGGCCTAAAAATCTTTTAAAACCATTCAACTGTCCACTACAAATATGTAGTTACCTGGAACTCCAGGAGATCCCTGTGATCCTTGAGGCCCTGGTTCTCCATGTGGACCAATACCTGGTACACCAGGATTACCTCTCATGCCTGTTGCTCCAGCAGGGCCAGTTTCACCTTTAAGTAAAATATAACTGTTATTTTCTTTGTACCACAACATATAACAAAGATACAAAGCTTTAGAAGATTAAACAACATATGTCACCATTGTAAAGGCTCTGTGATACAGTTCAAAGTAAGATAATTGATATTTTCTATAGATGCAAAATAATGTCTCTCCCTCTCAAATGTTTGCTTTTTGCAAATTGGCATTGCGTGCTGTTATTACGTTTGTGGTCTAAAAGGACATTGAATATGTCTCTATCATTGATTACACCCAATGCATGACTTCACATTTATCCAAACAGAACCTCAATCGCCATGTAGTTGCCCAATCAACCAGTGTGTCTTTGACACATTGGTTGAGTCATTGACCAAGTCATTGACCAACTGAGTACATAAGGTCTCTAAGGGAGTTCTCTATTCAGTTATAAAATTGTTTTCAATTTTTTTTAAAACCAAGATACCTTAAATGACATACTTTCCAGCTATAAGGAATTGCTATATGGCTTTATCATAGTCCGAATAAATGATATACTGTATGTTTTTGCTTACTTCCACATGAAAATATAGATTTGTTGGAGACAAATAGCAAACAAACGAAAAACATAAATCTATGCTGGCTATTGATTTTTTATTGATTTTTTACATACTCATAAAACCCCAAATATATGTTTCCTGCAATGAAAGCTAAACTTTCAGGTCTATAGCTACTGAGTGGAGATCATTATTTTTTTTATATAGGTGGAGTATTTGCTTAATGCCAACCTATTGGTACCAAGTCAGTTTAGTTTTTTTGTTTTTTATTTTTTGTAACTTTGTTAATTTTATGTTTAGTCAAATTACAGTTTCTGGTAAATATTTTTTTTTAACACTAGATGTCACGTGTTTTACTTTCAGTCTTTCATACCGTTTGCACATATAAATAAATTGTTTATTGTTTTTAAATGCATTTTATACACTCCCATTTATTTATTAAGAATATTTTATGCATTGGAGAATGGCAGGCATTGGGCGGAAAAAAAATGTCCTTAAAGCTGATACATTTGTTTTACATTAAAGTGGTATTAGACCCAAAAGCAAAAATGTTTTGTATTGTATCCTAATTTTTAGATGTGATGGCTGCATTCATTTTCTTTTTCAGGTTTTCTTTTCTATTTTTCACTGGATATCCTGTAAATAATTCTGTTATTTTTTAACAGAACAAGCTGTGGATGTAGCAGTTGGAGGGTTGAGACAAAGCATTTAACAGAGACAGGGGTGCTTACAATGATCAACTTTTATTTATTTAAAACCTTTATCCCGAAAATAAAAAAAGCTGTTTGCTGTAACTGCTTATAAAGCATTAGCTGGAGTTTGACTTCAATGTGTTAGTGTATTTAAATATGCTAGTACATTTAACACTACACCCCCCCCCTCCCCCTAGACTGGCAATGCTGCTGTCCAAAGTTGCCCCCTGTGCTCATTCATCCTGAGTGGGGACACTCTAATACAAGAGGTATGTTACTGGCCAGATCAGGGCACAAAGCCTAAAAAATATACCTAATGCAGCCACTACATCTAATGATTGGTAAGCTGCAATGTATTACATTTTAGTTTTGGATTAAATACCATTTTAAATGAAGTCAGGTCACCACAACCCAGATTTCCCTAGTATGGACATTCAAGCTAACATAAAACAGAGCAACATTTCTAGCTGGGGATTCTATAAACCATCCTACAATAGGGGTATAATACGTAACATACATCAGTTTTGAATATATTAGTATTGGCACCCAAATACCTTTTTCATGCATAATACCTGATCATCATCTCCATCAACATGAATATCTTATGGTATTGTTAAGAGGAAAATACTGTATATGATTTGATTATTAGATAAGCTGGCTGTACTAGGCTGTCTGGCTATGTTTCCCTGTTCCTTTCATGTCTTGTTTTTGTTGGTGAGTGTTGGAAGGCAACATGGTTTTTGTGTTTTAATATCAGATGTTTCTGGAAGGTTGAAACCTGATTACACCTAGCTGCGTCATTCTTGGGGGCAGCCTGGAATGCCATTCAGCAGGTTACCCAGCAGGGTGTTGATAACGAAGAGTCATAAATGGGAATTCATCTCCGACAGGATGTTCCTGCAGACCCCCTGGAGAGGTGCGAATTAAAATGTCCTGAATTACAGAAGATCAAAGGCCAGTTGTCACTGAAAGATGACCCGGGTCAAATAGCTGTGATTCATGGACGAATGCTGCCCCTAGTGGACACTACAGCATGCTTCCTGGAGGATGGACAGATATTAAGAAGGACTGTCTCTTAAAGATTCTTATTGGATACAGATGGCTATATAGGCTGGCATTGGGGGCTGTCTGAGTGGGCTTTAAAAGTACTGACCGGCTGGAATTACATGCTCTTTTCATCTAGCGCAGCCGAGACAGCATCTCGAGGAGGACCTTGTCTAAAGTATCTTTATGTTCTTTTGTTTATATGCTCTGTAATATTTTCTTTTAGTGTTTTATGTTAGCATTCCTATTTTCTTGGTAAATAAATAAGACCATTGTTTAATTAAGCAGTGTGTTTATTTTTAATAGCTAACCTTATTATTGTACCATCACCATTAAAGTGGAGTTCCACCCAAAAAAAAAATGTCATTGATGTGCATGAAATAAATAAAAAAAACATTTGGATATTTTTTTTTTTACTCACCTTTAAATGGCTGTTGCTATGCGGTCCCTCAAAATCTTCCTCCTTCATCACCAAGGCTCCTTTTGTCACTTTCCTCTGCGCCTCCGCTCACTACTGTTCCTGGTAGATGTGTGTCATCATTTCCCAGGAGTCAGTGGGAAGCGCTGAGGGCTAGGTTGCCATAACAACGGGCGGGCACTTCCGCCGCTGCCGCCTGTTGTTATGGCAACCTGTATACTTTACAGCGCCGCTACGGTGCGTTACTGTGCATGCGCGAGAACGGGGCACAGTATCCAGGAACTAAATGCTTGTGGGCTTCACATGCCCACAAGCAAAATGACAACAGCCAGTAAGGAATAATATAACTTTATTTTGGCTATTAAACGTGACATCGGAGGACGAATTCATCCAAAAAGGTGAGTATTAAATAGCAATGTCATTAACTAATGAAATGTTGTTTTTTTTTTTATTACTAAACGTAGTTGGAAGTCCGCTTTAACTATAACAGAGCTTTGGTAATCTAGCTAATCATAGGAATAGACAAATTAATACATAGTTATAATAAATAGGTGGAATCCATAACCCCCAATATTTATTTCAGTGAGATATGTTAAGGTGATCTTATATGATGGTGTATTATTTATTTGTGTTTAGAAGTGTAATAAAAAACACTGCTACATCATCTATTTTATGTAACTTCCATTCAATCTGAGTGTCCTTCAAGCACTAGAACTTCAATCTTGCCAGGCTTCTTACCTACATGAACATGCATTAAAAAATTTACAGTAGGTCAAATCTGTACTGTCAACTTTTGCCAGCTCTTTAAGGGGTTCTTAATGCCAGAGACGTTTTCCTGGGATTCCTGGTCATGTGATCACTATGATTGTCTGTTTTAGTGTTGTTTTAATGTTTTGTAACACCTGGATTTCTTTATCATTACCTATAAACCTTTTCCCATTATGTAAGATTTGCTCCCTTCTGATTTATGGACTTCATAATAAATAAATAATAATAATAATCTTCCAGTCATCCCAGAGACCTCTGTTTCAGGTGGAAAGTCTTTAATGTATAAGATGTCCGCAAAAAACTTTTAAATATTTGAATTAATTATATTTTTATGGCAAAATCTAGTCCAAACTTTTTGATTTGAATATAAGATTAGCTACTCTTAAAGTGGTAGTAAACTGCAGTTGACAAAAAAAAAATCCCCTGCAAAAGGAATGTTATAATGTGCTAGTATGCATCACATACTAGCACGTTATGAGAGACTTACTTATCTCAAAATAAAGCCCTTCAGCGCTGCGCTGTCACTGCTGAGAGGGCTTCCATCCTGACACGGTCTCCCTTCCGGGTTTGCGGCCTCCAGCTACATGAGATCACTACCGGGCATGCACGGGCTCTGAAGGTAAGGCATATAGTGATGTCTTTCCGGCTGCATGCACTCTGAATATCTCCTAAACAGTGCAAGTTTAGGAGATATTCACAGTACCTACAGGTAGACTTACCTGTAGGTATAAGTGGTATAACAGAGTTTACTACCACTTTAGCATGATTCAATTATCATGATGTATAAAAAGGGGAAAATCCAACATGCTTAGTTTATGTAACCCTTATTCCAGCAATATCATTGGCACAATGTGTTGTGAGGTTTTAAGCTTTTCTTCTCATCTCAACCACAGCTGACTGACATAGTTTAAACTGTTTCCCAGTTTTGAATGATCAAATGTTTTAAAGTGGCATGAAACTGATCCAAAATGCCTTCTGAATGGTACTCTACTGGTATTGCTCTGCACTCTCAATTACTACTGTAGGTATCTGATGGAAAACTAAACAATAAATATGCCAAGTGTATGACTAGCATTAGCTTCCCACAATGTTCTTTCATTGCTATGACTGAAATAAATTCAGGCTTTTTGCTCGGTGTTGCACTAAAGAAAACAATTTTTATGTACCAAAAATGTTTCTGTAGCACAAGATTTATTTTATGTTACGTTACCTTTAGTGCCCGATTGGCCAGGAACCCCTGAAAGGCCCTGTTCACCAGGGACACCTGGTGGTCCTGTACTTCCTTTTTCTCCAGCAGGGCCAGAAGGACCTGGTGATCCTTGCAATCCTTTAGGGCCTGGAAGACCCAGTCCTGGTTCACCCTAGATATGTTAAAACAATGTTGTAATTTTTTTTGTGAAGAATAAGTTGAACAGTAAGTTTGCAAAAGAACCACTTATTATATGTGACAGGAAGGTTGCAAAACAAAGATGTTAACATTTTTTTCAAACAATACAACAGTATGCCTTTGCTTTAACACAAAGCCATTGAGTACATTTAGACATTTTTAACAATGCCCATATATTACCACAGAAACATGCACTGTTGCCAGTATATGCTGTTACGATTCTGACCTGAAGAAATGTCTGTGACACATGCTGTCACATCAGATAGTAATAGGACAGAGAATAAAATATAGTTGTGCTCTTCAAAGGCACAGGGTTGCTTTAAGTTCTGGTTTAGAGAATTTTCGAGATAAAGCCTAATATATTTAGATATCATTTAATGAAAATTCAAGAAAACCAGTGCAAGACAAATATTCACAGAAAAAGATATTACAAAAATTAACAAACAATGACAACAGTTAAATAAATGGCAATAAAAGCAAAAAAAGTAACAAGGATTTGCCCAATATGTAGTGCTGGCAGAGTGCAGTTCAATTCAGCGAAAATCTGATCTGGTATGTCAGAGTCACTGACCCACAATGATAACTCTGAGTGCTTGTGTAGCTAGCTATGATGGAAAATTGAGAGCTCCAGCTGCCAATTACAGCAGCTTTTTGTGAAGCTTTTAGAGAGTGTAACCTCCACCCAATTAAAAGGGCTTAGGGGTGTGAGATGGGAGAGCTGAGAGTTTATGATAAATTCTGCAGACACAATGTCAGTTTTTCTAGCTGTATCAGTATTTTCATATGACTGTGTGGTACAATCTGATAAACCAATATATGAAAATTATAACAAAATTAATTATCCAAATTCTGAAATGAATTTGAATTCTAAAATTAATTTAAAATGGAAACATATTGCAATAAATACAGTAAGATATAAAAGTGAAGTAAGATGATAATTGCTTTTTCGGCTGCTTAATAGAATAGAAAAGAATAGAATAAAAAAGAACAAATAAAATAATAGAACAGGATTTAAATAAAATTGAATAAAACAGAATAGAATATAAAATTAAAGACTAGAATAAAACAAAACAGAAAAGAGTAGAAAATAAAAGAATAGAATATGTTTCCTATTATTTTCTATTCTATTTTATTATTTTATTTTATACGGTATTCTATTCTGTTTTAATCTATTATATTCTGTTTTATCCTATTCCATCTTATTCTTTTCTATTATATTCTATAAGGCAGCCTAAGCTGGAATCCTCTTATTTCACTTTTATACCATATTTTATACCATATTTTATACCATATTATATTTATTGCAATATCTTTCTATTTCATTCCCTTTGGAATTTTAATTAGTTTTGAAAATAACAAATATATTAAACAAATCCAAATATACAAAATGAATTCTGAAAACAAATCATTCTAACATAACGAATATGAGGAAACAAAATTATTACCTAAACAGACGAATATGAAATGAACCAAATGTTTCCGTTGTGCACATCCCTATGTCTAATCACCCTCCTGCACCTCAAAATATGGGGGTATTTGGTCCTAAAATGATTGTAATTCTTATACATTTGAGTGTATGCTGTTTATTAATATAATTTTGTCGGATAAGGATTTAATAATTAAATGTAGATGTTGGTCCTGCCAGTAAAACAAACAAACAAGAATTTGGATTTATTTTCAGTACTCGTTGCTGCACTTTTGCTTTCTACAAATTATTTATGACAAGCCATAAAGCCTCTCCTAATGGAGGCTTAAGATGCTACTAGTGGGCTGTTGGCTTAAAAAATATTTTGATAATGGGTTCAGTTACTTGGGTCCAGGTCATGTCAGAGATGCTGTGAATTGTAGTGTTTTTAATGAGTAGGTTTATGATAGGCCCATTAAATCTCTCTGGTTTTTAGATTCTACTAAGTGCTGTTAACGATAGCCATTTAGCTGTTTACAGTGGGCTCATTGACAGCTATGTAAATTCTGGCTAAGTAAGATTTATATAACCCTATCTCGAGCTGTCTCAATGGAATTCATGATACTCTGCTTGTGTCTGCACAATTCTTTATGCTAAGCTGCTCAATCTTGCAATTTGGTTGCATGATTACACATTTTGGGTATAACACCCTATTCCAGCTTAATTTGGGATCCTCAGACCTCATTATCATCATGTATGGGTACCTTTGCCTATTTGACATGATGCAAGGTACCCATCTATGAGTGATACTGCCTCAGCCTTAGATAACATGGTGTCTAGTGTCCACCACCAAAGGTGTTTGAATTAATGAGGGGCTTTTAATGTGTTGGAGCAGTGAATGAATGAGAGAGCCAGCAAAATTAATTCCAGCACACAAACTGAACAGCTGATTGAGCCAATAAACATTTCGAACTGTGGACCAGGGAGCTGTGTTGTATCCATAATGACATTATTATACAGTCTGTAAATAGCACTAGCACAAAAGCTTTGTTTTCCTACAGAAATTGGAAAAAGTAATAGATCTACTGACAGTATCAATGGGTAATAAAACTTTGTTACAGTTGGGTCTCAGAAAAACTAACTGCTGCGTGATTTCTAGTGACATTTTTCTTAATTAACTATAGTTACACTTTCCCCCTGTGAAGGATGACTTTATGTTATTGTTTCAAATAATAAAATGTGGGTAGGAAACAAACTAACATTTTTCAGTGGACTTTGTCTGTGTGTTCCTGCTCTCAAATTGTGCGGAAAAGGTGTGCTTGGACTGTTCAGCTAAATTCTTTGCCTTCTTTCCTTTGTCATTTGATAGAAATCTTCTAAACCGCATAGACTTATAAAGAGTTAATCCTATGCACCCGGTATACAGTAGCTGCCCTCTAGATTACATAAGGGAAATCTTCTACTTACTTTCTCTCCTGATAGACCTTGAACTCCAGGTAAACCATCACGACCTGGCTGACCAGTAATGCCATCTACTCCCCGCGGGCCATCCATTCCAGGGTAACCTAAGTGCATACAATGCAAATTAAGATGCTTCAAGCAGAAATCTTAAAATGACAAATGACTGTTTGCACCATAAAAGATGGTATTCACAAAGATGTACGTAAATGTACCAGAAATAATTACTGAATAAGTTATAACCTAAACTGATCTTCAGAGATGTATACAATGTCAACTGTAAAAAAAATATGTTTTAATCTAATTACTGTTTTATTTAACATGATATATGTTTGTATACAGGCATTTTAAAATGACAGTGTCACTCCCTCGTTACCTCCTATATATCAACAATACCATGTGAAAGATATTAGGAATGTATATGTGTGCAGGTAGCTGCAATCATCAAATAGTGTAGCCACAATTGACTAATAAAGCAAATAAATTATAGGATGCTGCGCTACCTATCCATATCCAAGTCCTTCTATCCATATGCAAGTCCTTCTAATTACATAAATACCATGCATGTGTTTTGCATACCAGTCTTAGAGACTCACATAGATGAAGAGTTAATTTTAAAATTATATTTCTAAGTTTGCTCATGGTCGAAGAGAAACAAGACCTTATATTTCCAACTACTGTATTTATTGGCGTATAACACTCACTTTTTTACCCTGAAAATAGAGGGTAAATTGTGCCTGCGTGCTATACACAGGGGGCTGTGGAAAGTTTTTTTCCTGAAACTTCCCTCTTAAATTTAGGGTGTGTGTTATACGACTGTGCGTGTTATACGCCGATAAATACGGTAATTGATGCAAACAAGATATTAAAAAGACATGTTTAAAGACTAAAAAGCATCACAGAAAAATACAGTTTCTTACCTTTTTCTCCAGGGGGTCCAGGAAGTCCTTTACCCTCTATACCAACTTCTCCTTTTTCTCCTGGGATCCCAGGTCTTCCTGGAAAACCTGCAGAACCCTTCTCACCTGCAGTGAAAATGATATATTATTTTACACACAGTTTATGTTTTTATTTTATTTTATTAATACCACTAGTAATCCTATATAGCAAACATGAAAATTGCTTAATTTATCTCTTCTAACTGGAGTAAGATGTCTAAGTAAGAGATATGAGTGGATGTGAGCGTTACATGATGGACTCACAAGCATTAATGTGACCAATTCCCAACTGTAGCACGGATCATCAACAAATAGTTTTTAAAGGAGGGTAGATTCAACACTGGTGCTAAATTAAAAAACAAAAACAAACAAACAACATGGCATACCTTGCTCCCCAGGTAATCCAGGAGTACCTGCAGGTCCCATTGAGCCTGGGGCTCCAGCTACAACTAGAGCTTTTCCAGGTTCACCTTTACTTCCTTGTAAGAAAACAAATAATGTATTAGTTCCACTTGATTATCAGTAAGCAATTTTACATGGGACAGTTAAGAAATATGGCAATATAAAAGCAATTTTGTTTACCAGGGTTTCCAGGTAATCCTACAAAACCAGGGGTTCCTGGGTCTCCTCTGTCTCCAGGCTGTCCTGGTTGCCCAGCTCCTGGAGCTCCTGGCAAACCTCTGCCTCCAGTAATTCCAGGAAATCCACTGTCACCAGGTGGCCCACGCTCTCCTTTTGTACCAATTGTGCCCTAAATAGATTAATATGACATTGATTCATAATACATTTTGAAATTGCAACTATATTTACACTTAAAACAATAACATACAAATGCAATATAATTTAACAAAACAGTTGAGATCAATTTCTCACTATATAATCAGTGTATCATGCTGCACCTATGGCGCTCTTATGCCTCATTTCCACTAAGCTGATCGGTTCGGTACGGTACGCTATTTTGGGTGTTTCCATTATGAAAGCGGCCCATACAACCAAACCATACTGCACCATTCTGGGTCCTGCTTCAGATGTGGGGCCATAGAAAATGGAACGATTGGGTTAGGGCGGAGCTTCAATACATTCCACTGATTGGTGAACACGCTAGGCATTTTTTCTAAACCCTGTATGGCCCCTGACGGTCCGTCTTGCAGTGGAAACGTTCACCAGAATAGACCGGACCATTCTAATTGTTCCAAGCTGTACCAACCCGAACCATTCCGCTCAGTGGAAAACGAGGCATTAGCTCATACTTATTGATCCATTGGACTTTTTATATCTCAGCCTATTACACTTTTATTTAAAACTGGTGTACAAAATATACATAGACAAAATGAAAGCTACCTTAGCTCTATAACGCTGTAATCTAAGGGCTTGAAAACTGGCAGTAAATCAGCTTTCAGATCCTGGCTTTTTACCCAACCCAAAATACTTCTCCCACTGGAAGGTAAAAAAGACAAATAATTAAAAGGAAAAGTATAGCCAATGTTCCCCCGTGGAGAGCCCTCAGCAACTGAGGGGGAGGAATCACAATGAGAAAGCTGAGAGGATCTGGACATGCTTCAGGTCCGAGGCCCATAAGGGATAAAGACAGAGGACAAGACCCAGAGGTGTAATAAGGATGCTATTCATCTCTGCCTATATGTAAAGTTAACTGAACTTGGGTTTGCCCCAAAGATACCAACACTGGAGTATGCCTCTGAACGACTGTAATTGCTGGACTAGATCTTAGCAGATATACTGGGGCAGCACTGGAGCCTGCAGTTAGAGCAACAGAACTAGGAATGCAGGTGCACGCAGCGAGGCTTGCAATAGGAGAAACACCTCCATATCACCATATTGTATATAAAAACAGGAGAGCGGTACATGTCTACTTTTGGAATGCTATTTATAAACAACACTTCAGAAATAGCCCATTGATAGCTAGTTCAACCGTTAACGAATTAAGCTATCATTGTATGGCTTGGCTTACAGACACAAAAGTTGATGAACTAAGACTGTATTCACACCTGAGTAGAGCGTTTTTCGGGCGTTTTTTTTTTTTTTTTGCAAGTGTATGCAAGCATTTTACTAGTGTATTACAAGTGTTTTACGTGTGTATTCAAGCTTTAAGTGTTTTTATTTTAGCCAATAAAAAGCACTAGGGGAGGAGATTAGGGGTAGAGAACTGCTGTTTGATCAGAAAATTAGCTACAAAATGTAAGTAAAACGCTCATGTCCATTGAAGTCTATGGGACAAAAAATGCCTCTAATCTGCCAAAAATAAGCTTATGTACTTTTTTGAGCAACATGTGTTTTGCTACAGCCGACAAAGCGTTCAGATGTGAACGGGGCTATTGAAATTAATTGGATTTGGCTTGTTGAGCAAAAGCTTCAAGCTGAAAATTGCTCAGGTGTAAACAGGGTCTAAAGGCACATAGGCATATGTTTACTTTGCAAAGGGAATTTATTTGAATGCAGTGAAATTTCACTGTAGGGAATAACCAATCATGTGCAAGGAAAGGAAACTGTATTGTTTGTTTGCAATTGATTGGATGGTGGAAGTCAGCACAGCTTCACCTCATTCACTAAGCTCTGGGGATAATTATCTTACAAAGTGAGCAGTCTATTTGCATTTAGTAAATCAACTCCATTATGTACAGAGCTGATCTGAGTGGCTCTGTACCATGCAATTGCTGTGATGACCAATTAGCAATATGAACAATTTTTCAGTGTTTGTTGACAGTATTAAGGATTATATTTTTCTTAATCCTGACAAGCTTTTAGTTTTGTGTACATTATAATTTTTACTTATTTTTTCGATAAATCAAGTCTGATCCTGATTTTTAAGATCACCCCAGGTTATCTTTTATACAGCTAGCATTAGATAAGTTCTCCAACATTATTGAGATTCCTCTTGATTTGCCAGCTATGTTGTTACTATAAAACTATTTATTATATATTTTTTAAATAATTATTGACTAGGATGGAAATCCCTTCAGTATATTTGGGAAAACAGAGTGATAGAAACAAAAGTTATCATCTGTAAGTTAAAGCTGAACTCCAGGCAAACAGCTAAATACACAGATGAAACACATGTACTGTAGGTGTAGAGCTATTCCCAAGGAGCCATTGGATGTATTGGGTCCCCTTCTGCCCTGTATCTATGATGACCCACCCTGACCTACCCAAAAATGTCTACAGTGATTATAAATGTTTTTATTTCTTTTTAAATAGCAAACAAGTTTATACTTACCTGCTCTGTGCAATGAAATGGAGCAGCCCAGGATCCCCTCTTCTTGGGTCCCCTGCTGGCGTTCCTGGCTCCTCCCTCTCCGGCAAGTGCCCCTAAAGAGAGACACTTTCTATGGAGGCACCCATGCGGATTCGCTCCTGAGCCTCACTGTCTGCGTCTATTGACAACTGCCCCCCCCCCCCCCAGCTCCCTTGCAACTGTGCACATCGCTGTATCAAATGAGCGCTGAAATAAGGGAGGGTGAGGAAGGATACCGATGCCTAAACATTTTTTACTGTAATGCAAGGAATGCATTAAGGTGAAAAAATATTTAGGCCTCAGAACCACTTTAATATACTAAGCCAATTAAGGGTTACATAATAGGTAAACTGCTGTTTGAAACACTGACATTTTTATTACACAAGGTATCAAAAATGAACAAAATATATCCACATCTCTATGCCCTATATAAAAATGACAACATTGTCATAAAACACGGCTACTGATGGACTGGACCTAGGTGATACCCCTGTTTCATGCAAGTAAGAACTAGTAAACCCCTTGAATAACAGTAATAATATAGGGGAAAAAACGCCTTTTGAATTTATTTTTGATGCCCTACTTAACCACTGGTCACTGGGACAATGTCAAAATTTTGCAAGCTAAGAGACTCCTGTGTTGGATTGCGGAATTAGGTAAACAAGATGATGGCCACAGGCCACTCACAACTGATGGCACCAGTTCAGGTCCTAAATGGTCCTTTGGTGACTGGTAAAAGGTCCTTTCACTCAATCTTGCTCTCTACAGCTGTAGCGGACAGTCGTAGCTGGAAAAGTGCTGCTCTGGAAAACTGGAACACTAAAACGCAGAATACAAATGGAACACTCCAAAACAACAGTGTAGTACATGCAGAATGTAGTCCTCTCCCAGCTTTCTGTCCACAACCCAGAAAAGCAACAGACAGTCATTCTGGCCCAGAGTCCCATACGCAGGCTCTCAGGTTCACAGTAGTCTGCACATGGCCCTAGGGGGACTAGCAAGCACAGCAGAGGCAACAGTTCAGTCTAGCAGCAGCAATTTCTCTCCTCAGCTCTTTGCTCTCCTGAGCACACAGGGAAAATCTCAAAAGGGGAAGCTCCACTTGTTTGCTTCCTCCCCCCCTCCGCTGCCATATTTGGCACCTTTTCGGGGGGAGGGGGGACTGGGTACCTGTTTTTGACAGGTACCCATCCCCACTTCCAGGAGACCTTGGCGCATGCGCAGTAGGGAACTGGCTGCTGAAGCCGCAAGGCTTCACTGCCGGTTTTCCTTAATAGGAATGGTGGCGGCAGCACCCAAAAGCCAGGTGAAATATCGGCTGGGGTGCCAACATCGCCAGACCCCTGGACAGGTAATTTTTGTAGCTGCTGACCTTTAATGTTTGGAGGGGGAGGGGCTGGTGCTCCGCTTTAACCCACACTGCACAAAGAAGATATCTTTTTAGGTTATCAGGATAACATTTTAGGAAGGGTACCATCAGGGAAGGGTTAGTAGACTAGGACTCCCCTTCCTTCTCCAAAAGCCGAACAAAAAAATTCAATGCAAACTTTCATTTTGTAGATACTTTTTGTTTTAAAAGATGATTCATAAGTCTTGAAAACAATAAAATAATAAACATGAAAAATATAATTTCAAAACAAACATACCAAAGCACCTTTGGGGCCAGGCTGACCCGGTAGTCCATCTCTTCCAGGTCTTCCTTCTTTTCCAGGAGTTCCTGATTGTCCTGGGAAACCTGGATCTCCCTTTTCGCCCTTTAATTTTGGTTCAAAAAAAACTTCCCCGGGTTCTCCCTTTGCTCCAGGACTCCCTAGCAGACCTGAAGTACCTTGTGTTCCCTGGAAAAGTAAAGTAAAGTAGTTTTATTTTATTAGCTTAGGACCTCATAGGCCTCAGACCTTCACTGGACAAAGACTTCATTTACTTGCAGTGAATGAGCAGGATACAAATGCTGACTGCAATGAATATTAGTCTACGTTTTATATAAGAGCAATAAAGTGAATCTTAATGTAGCAACCCCCCAATTGTGTTCAAGTTGTTGTTCTGCTCGGGTGTGATACTGCCCGGCAGTGTTATTCTCCTTTGCCTGCAGGTGGCGCTGTCACCGCCGATGCAGGTTGGATTACGGGGGTATAACAGCACCTTGGGTGTCCTCTTTCGCCAGACGTGCAGTGGGCGTGGTCTACCCGCTGTGCATGATGGGAGAGGGTACAAAAGGGGCAGACGCCTTTTGGCGTGAGGCGATTCCAGGGGGACCCCAGGGCTGACAGGGGGACCTCTGGTCCAGTGAGTGTGCCTCGTGGCCCGCATGGCACGAGGTGCGCTAGAGTGCTTAGGCCTTGGGCACCTTCAGCCCGAGGCCCTGTTGCTGCATTGTAGGCCCAGTTCCTCTGACTAGGGCCTACGCTTCAGAGAAGATTCCCAGGCTGCCCATTTGTAGGGGACCCATCTTTAGGAAAGGAGTTCCAGGGGAAGAACAGTCCCGGCGGAGATAGCGCTGGCACTGCTGTCTCGGGGAGAGGTCTGGAGGCCTACCTAAAGAGGAATTCATAATCTCTGACGTCCGTGCTCCATCCCGGCTGCTAGGACTGCTCTTATAGGGACTATCCGGGTGAGCAATACCCACTCAGGCTTGAGTGGCGACGAGTGTAGATATTGGACTTAAGTGTTGCGTGCCTGAACCTTTCCCCACATCTTTCAACTTTTCAACTCTTGCTCTTCTTCAAGTTTAACTCAAAGTGCAGAAAAAGAATAAAGCCTTGCTGATTAGGTTTTACTCAAGTGTGGACATTGGCCTTATTCCAAGGAGTCGTCGGTGTGCCTAGACAACGGAGCTAAAGTATCCACTCGTGGGAGGTATTTTGCTGCAGACCCAAAGTAACTAAACCAGTAGATCCCATTAACAAATCGGGGTCTGCGGGTGTGTGGCATACCGGGGAGTAAGGGAAGCAACATTAACGTCACACTGAACTGAGATTTATTTTTCTGGACAAAGTGAGTTTCCAACGCTCTCTGACCTTGTTAGAGAGGTTTCTTCTCACTCCTGTCTGAGCAGAAGTCTGAACAGAAAGTGACAAGCTAACCTTTCAGTGAAGACACAGACAGCAACAAAACGCTTCTTTTTTAATTAAAAGAAGAATCCTCCTGTGGCAGTGACACCTGCTCTGCTCATTTCTTGTCATTTTGTCACAGGCTCTCACAGGAAGAGGAAATGAGCTGAAATCTCCCCAACAAGGTCACCGACAGCAATAAAAACTTAACAGAGGTACAGTATATACTGTACTAACCAAGGTAAAAAAATAAACCATTTTCGCTGGAGTATGACTTTATTAAATTATTATTCAGCCCTAAATTATAGTCTTTAATGGTGTATTTCTAACCATAATAATGACAAATCTATATGGTCTGATTTAAGCTAAAAAAAAATTAGTGTAAATTTAAAAATTTATATCTGACATTTTGACACTTTCAACACTATACACACTACAAAAAAACAAAACAAAACAATATTGCCATACTGTTACAAACTTTATAATTTTTGTAATAATAACTTATATTTATAATAAAAAGCCACTTACAGGTGCTCCTGGTAAGCCATCAAAACCTGGTTCCCCTCTGTCTCCTTTGCTACCTTGCTGACCAGGATATCCTTAGGAAAAAACATATAATGAAGGCAAAATGAGCCTTTAAATAAACAGTGCAACCAGAAGACTGCTTCCTCTAGAGTTACATTTTTTTTTTTTTTTTTAATACAAACGTTTTTATTGAGATAAGTAAGGAATGAACACAAAAGAAAACGGGCAGTACAGAGCACACAGTGTCAGCAAACATGCATTGAATAACATTTGGAGATAGCCATTGAGAGAGCAAAGTCCTGTAAACTAGGGGCTTTCCAGGCCACTCCACTATCATTTTGCCGCAGCGACTCATAAAGAGAATAATATACTAACCAGCCAAGAAAAATAAAAGTAAAAGTAAAAAAAATACAGCAGAGCACAAAGAAAGAAAAAGGATAAGTAATTCAAATTGCAAGAAGCAAAACAGACCAGGTTACGGGAAGACATTCCTAAAGGTGCAAATATCAATACAATGTGAAACACAGATGAATGCAGGTATTGACCTATGCAGTAAGAATATATTCAAGGGGACCAGAGCTCCCACTTCAGACCATAAATGGGCATGGTATCCATGATGGTGTGGAAGACCCTCTCCATGATCTGAATAGCCGCCATACGCTTGAGGACCTGATCCCAGGGGACTCCAGGGGTACGCCAAAACAGGGCAATGGACCAATGTACCGCACTAAAGAGTGTGTGTGCCAATTTTTGTTCTGGGGGGTGGCCCCGGGGATGTCTGCAAAGAATAGGCACATCTGATATGTAAGAGTAGGTAAAACCCCTATGATCTCCGCTACCTTATTAGCCACCCTCCTCCAAAGTTCCTTTAAGGCTGTACAGCTCCAAAAGATGTGAAGATGAGTCCCCTTCTCCGGACAACCCCTGAAGCAAAGCTCGGAAACCCCAGGGGAGAATTTGTGTAATTTGGCAGGGGTGTAATACCACCTGGTGTGTAACTTCACCACCGTTTCCTTGACCGCCTCAGATCTCGTGCATTTGTGCATATTTGAGATCCGGTCAGTCCATTCCTCCGGAGAAGCAACCTCACCGGTTTCTCGCTCCCACCCGAGGATGGCTGTGGATTTATCCGAGAGGCCAAGACCACTTAGAGAGTCGTACAACCGGGAAATATTCCCTTTATCTCTGGAGGTAGGGCCACAAAGACCTTCAAATGTATTCCTGGGAGTAGTTGTGGCTCCTGTGCAGAGGGAGTCAAAGTAATGCCTGATTTGCAAATACTTATAGAATTCTGACCTGGGGAGGGAGTGGGAGGATTGTAGGGATTGAAATGAACGAATCACCCCATCCTTCTGCAACGAGTTCAGGGTGACTAAGTCATTTGCGATCCAGAGGCCAAAATTGTTTGTGCTAGGAAAAGCTGCGGGAAATGAGGGGTCCCCTATAAAGGAGGCCAATCCGGGGTTGGGAGGTAGTAGGGAGAGCCTATCCCTGTATATGGACCAAAGCTGTAGAGATTGGCCCACAACCAAATTCAGGGTGGAGACAACCCTGGGGCTAACTGACCTGGTCCAGAGCAAACCCTGGAGGTAATACGGGGTTATGGAAGTTCGCTCAAAGCGGAGCCAGGGGATTCTGCGTGAGGGGGAATGCCATTGTGCCATTTGCAGAAGTCTGGAGGAAACATAATAAAGCCAAAGGTTTGGCAAGCCCAAACCCCCCAAAGCCCTTGGTCTATATATCATTTGCTTACCCAAACTAGAGTTACATTTTTAAAAGAGAAGGGTATTTTTTTATTTTTTTGGTAATCATACTAACGTAGGTGGATGCTGCATCTGTCCTCCGCTGGCTCTAACACTGAGAACCAAGCGATCAAACACCGCCCATCACTCGGTCCTCAGAGCTCCCTGTGCAGAGAGCTGGTGACTGTCAGTCAGCAGCTCTCTGCTCTGTCCCCCACACCAGTGTTTCTCAACTCCAGTCCTCAAGGCGCACCAACAGGTCATGTTTTCAGGATTTCCCTCAGATGAAACAGCTGTGGTAATTACTAAGGCAGTAAAACTGAACAAATCACCTGTGCAAAATAATGGAAAGCCTGAAAACATGACCTGTTGGGGCGCCTTGAGGACTGGAGTTGAGAAACACTGCCCCACACTCACTGGAGCGAAGGGCTGTGGAAGGGATGGGAGCCAGATGCTGGTCCAGGCATGTGGGCAGATCCCGACCATATGGTTGCGGTCTTTTCCAAGCCTGAAACGGCTCTGTGACGTCAGCAGACAGCGGGTCAAAGGAGAAGGAAAGAACTGCACTCCTGTGATCCACAGGAGAAGTACAGCCAAGCGAGCTTTGGCTGTGCTTCTTTAATTTATAATCTCTTCTTGATCTCTGCTACAGTGTTTTTTTTTAGGGTGCAGTGGCAGATATGTTAGTTTCTAAATAGCTAAATCAAGGTCACTATCTACTGTATACACCATTTTGCATTTCAAGGGCTTTCCAAAGTATTCTGGATTAATGTCATTGGATCTAAGCACAGCTTGTCTCAGAGCTGTGACAACTATCCCATGTAATTTAGGGCTATTCAGGATCACTGGTGTCTTTGACTCAACACTCGGATATTGATCAAGAATAGGGATGGGCCCGGTGCTCGATTCGAACCCATGTTCGAATCGAGCACCGGGCGTTCGCTCGCTCGTCGAGCCCAGAACTATTTGGGCCGTTCGCATCACATTCGTGTGATGCGAGCGGCCCCGCAATGCATTGCGGCCGGCGCGGCCGGCGCAGTGCATTGCTGGCTGATGATTGGCCAAGCATGCACTGTGACCCCGCATGCTTGGCCAATCACAGCGCCCGAAACTCGGAGAGCAATAATTGGCTACAGGCAGGACGCCTGTAGCCAATTACAGCTCAGGGGCTTTAGTACATGCCCCACCATTTAAAAGGCCGCCACGCCATCGGCCCCGGTCACATGAGTTCCGGCTTTAGGAGAGATCAGTCTGCTGATTCTGTCTTTGCTTGATACTGAAAGATTTGCTCTTCTTTGCTAAACCATTGGCTATTTCTTTGCTAAACCATTGCTACCTAAGTCATTGATCGTTCATTGCTGCTGATTGCACAGTTAGCGTGTTATTAGCTGCTGCTGGGGATTAGTCTGGTGCGTGCTTACTGTTAGTACAGTATTGCAGTAGTACCAACCGCAGTGCTGTTAGCACAGCATTGCACCCCAACAGCACCCATAGGACTTCTAGTGTGTTAGTGGCAGCAAACAGAGCTCCTATATTTTCTTCTCAGCAGCACCCATAGGACTTCTAGTGTGTTAGTGGCAGCAAACAGAGCTCCTATATTTTCTTCTCAGCAGCACCCATAGGACTTCTAGTGTGTTAGTGGCAGCAAACAGAGCTCCTATATTTTCTTCTTAGCAGCACCCGTAGGACTTCTAATGTGTTAGTGGCATCACACAGAGTTCCTATATTTTCATCTCAGAAGCACCCATAGGACTTCTAGTGTGTTAGTGGCATCACACAGAGCTCCTATATTTTCTTCTCAGAAGCACCCATAGGACTTCTAGTGTGTTAGTGGCAGCAAACAGAGCTCCTATATTTTCTTCTCAGCAGCACCCATAGGACTTCTAGTGTGTTAGTGGCATCACACAGAGCTCCTATATTTTCTTCTCAGCAGCACCCATAGGACTTCTAGTGTGTTAGTGGCAGCAAACAGAGCTCCTATATTTTCTTCTCAGCAGCACCCATAGGACTTCTAATGTGTTAGTGGCATCACACAGAGTTCCTATATTTTCATCTCAGAAGCACCCATAGGACTTCTAGTGTGTTAGTGGCATCACACAGAGCTCCTATATTTTCTTCTCAGAAGCACCCATAGGACTTCTAGTGTGTTAGTGGCAGCAAACAGAGCTCCTATATTTTCTTCTTAGCAGCACCCATAGGACTTCTAATGTGTTAGTGGCATCACACAGAGTTCCTATATTTTCATCTCAGAAGCACCCATAGGACTTCTAGTGTGTTAGTGGCATCACACAGAGCTCCTATATTTTCTTCTCAGAAGCACCCATAGGACTTCTAGTGTGTTAGTGGCAGCAAACAGAGCTCCTATATTTTCTTCTCAGCAGCACCCATAGGACTTCTAATGTGTTAGTGGCATCACACAGAGTTCCTATATTTTCATCTCAGAAGCACCCATAGGACTTCTAGTGTGTTAGTGGCATCACACAGAGCTCCTATATTTTCTTCTCAGAAGCACCCATAGGACTTCTAGTGTGTTAGTGGCAGCAAACAGAGCTCCTATATTTTCTTCTCAGCAGCACCCATAGGACTTCTAGTGTGTTAGTGGCATCACACAGAGCTCCTATATTTTCTTCTCAGCAGCACCCATAGGACTTCTAGTGTGTTAGTGGCAGCAAACAGAGCTCCTATATTTTCTTCTCAGCAGCACCCATAGGACTTCTAATGTGTTAGTGGCATCACACAGAGTTCCTATATTTTCATCTCAGAAGCACCCATAGGACTTCTAGTGTGTTAGTGGCAGCAAACAGAGCTCCTATATTTTCTTCTTAGCAGCACCCATAGGACTTCTAATGTGTTAGTGGCATCACACAGAGTTCCTATATTTTCATCTCAGAAGCACCCATAGGACTTCTAGTGTGTTAGTGGCATCACACAGAGCTCCTATATTTTCTTCTCAGAAGCACCCATAGGACTTCTAGTGTGTTAGTGGCAGCAAACAGAGCTCCTATATTTTCTTCTCAGCAGCACCCATAGGACTTCTAATGTGTTAGTGGCATCACACAGAGTTCCTATATTTTCATCTCAGAAGCACCCATAGGACTTCTAGTGTGTTAGTGGCATCACACAGAGCTCCTATATTTTCTTCTCAGAAGCACCCATAGGACTTCTAGTGTGTTAGTGGCAGCAAACAGAGCTCCTATATTTTCTTCTTAGCAGCACCCATAGGACTTCTAATGTGTTAGTGGCATCACACAGAGTTCTTATATTTTCATCTCAGAAGCACCCATAGGACTTCTAGTGTGTTAGTGGCATCACACAGAGCTCCTATATTTTCTTCTCAGAAGCACCCATAGGACTTCTAGTGTGTTAGTGGCAGCAAACAGAGCTCCTATATTTTCTTCTCAGCAGCACCCATAGGACTTCTAGTGTGTTAGTGGCATCACACAGAGTTCCTATATTTTCATCTCAGAAGCACCCATAGGACTTCTAGTGTGTTAGTGGCATCACACAGAGCTCCTATATTTTCTTCTCAGCAGCACCCATAGGACTTCTAGTGTGTTAGTGGCATCACACAGAGCTCCTATATTTTCATCTCAGAAGCACCCATAGGACTTCTAGTGTGTTAGTGGCATCACACAGAGCTCCTATATTTTCTTCTCAGCAGCACCCATAGGACTTCTAGTGTGTTAGTGGCATCACACAGAGCTCCTATATTTTCTTCTCAGCAGCACCCATAGGACTTCTAGTGTGTTAGTGGCAGCAAACAGAGCTCCTATATTTTCTTCTCAGCAGCACCCATAGGACTTCTAGTGTGTTAGTGGCAGCAAACAGAGCTCCTATATTTTCTTCTCAGCAGCACCCATAGGACTTCTAGTGTGTTAGTGGCATCACACAGAGCTCCTATATTTTCTTCTCAGCAGCACCCATAGGACTTCTAGTGTGTTAGTGGCAGCAAACAGAGCTCCTATATTTTCTTCTCAGCAGCACCCATAGGACTTCTAATGTGTTAGTGGCATCACACAGAGTTCCTATATTTTCATCTCAGAAGCACCCATAGGACTTCTAGTGTGTTAGTGGCATCACACAGAGCTCCTATATTTTCTTCTCAGAAGCACCCATAGGACTTCTAGTGTGTTAGTGGCAGCAAACAGAGCTCCTATATTTTCTTCTTAGCAGCACCCATAGGACTTCTAATGTGTTAGTGGCATCACACAGAGTTCCTATATTTTCATCTCAGAAGCACCCATAGGACTTCTAGTGTGTTAGTGGCATCACACAGAGCTCCTATATTTTCTTCTCAGCAGCACCCATAGGACTTCTAGTGTGTTAGTGGCAGCAAACAGAGCTCCTATATTTTCTTCTCAGCAGCACCCATAGGACTTCTAATGTGTTAGTGGCATCACACAGAGTTCCTATATTTTCATCTCAGAAGCACCCATAGGACTTCTAGTGTGTTAGTGGCATCACACAGAGCTCCTATATTTTCTTCTCAGAAGCACCCATAGGACTTCTAGTGTGTTAGTGGCAGCAAACAGAGCTCCTATATTTTCTTCTTAGCAGCACCCATAGGACTTCTAATGTGTTAGTGGCATCACACAGAGTTCCTATATTTTCATCTCAGAAGCACCCATAGGACTTCTAGTGTGTTAGTGGCATCACACAGAGCTCCTATATTTTCTTCTCAGAAGCACCCATAGGACTTCTAGTGTGTTAGTGGCATCACACAGAGCTCCTATATTTTCTTCTCAGCAGCACCCATAGGACTTCTAGTGTGTTAGTGGCATCACACAGAGCTCCTATATTTTCATCTCAGAAGCACCCATAGGACTTCTAGTGTGTTAGTGGCATCACACAGAGCTCCTATATTTTCTTCTCAGCAGCACCCATAGGACTTCTAGTGTGTTAGTGGCATCACACAGAGCTCCTATATTTTCTTCTCAGCAGCACCCATAGGACTTCTAGTGTGTTAGTGGCAGCAAACAGAGCTCCTATATTTTCTTCTCAGCAGCACCCATAGGACTTCTAATGTGTTAGTGGCAGCAAACAGAGCTCCTATATTTTCTTCTCAGCAGCACCCATAGGACTTCTAGTGTGTTAGTGGCATCACACAGAGCTCCTATATTTTCTTCTCAGCAGCACCCATAGGACTTCTAGTGTGTTAGTGGCAGCAAACAGAGCTCCTATATTTTCTTCTCAGCAGCACCCATAGGACTTCTAATGTGTTAGTGGCATCACACAGAGTTCCTATATTTTCATCTCAGAAGCACCCATAGGACTTCTAGTGTGTTAGTGGCATCACACAGAGCTCCTATATTTTCTTCTCAGAAGCACCCATAGGACTTCTAGTGTGTTAGTGGCAGCAAACAGAGCTCCTATATTTTCTTCTTAGCAGCACCCATAGGACTTCTAATGTGTTAGTGGCATCACACAGAGTTCCTATATTTTCATCTCAGAAGCACCCATAGGACTTCTAGTGTGTTAGTGGCATCACACAGAGCTCCTATATTTTCTTCTCAGAAGCACCCATAGGACTTCTAGTGTGTTAGTGGCAGCAAACAGAGCTCCTATATTTTCTTCTCAGCAGCACCCATAGGACTTCTAATGTGTTAGTGGCATCACACAGAGTTCCTATATTTTCATCTCAGAAGCACCCATAGGACTTCTAGTGTGTTAGTGGCATCACACAGAGCTCCTATATTTTCTTCTCAGAAGCACCCATAGGACTTCTAGTGTGTTAGTGGCAGCAAACAGAGCTCCTATATTTTCTTCTTAGCAGCACCCATAGGACTTCTAATGTGTTAGTGGCATCACACAGAGTTCCTATATTTTCATCTCAGAAGCACCCATAGGACTTCTAGTGTGTTAGTGGCATCACACAGAGCTCCTATATTTTCTTCTCAGAAGCACCCATAGGACTTCTAGTGTGTTAGTGGCAGCAAACAGAGCTCCTATATTTTCTTCTCAGCAGCACCCATAGGACTTCTAGTGTGTTAGTGGCATCACACAGAGTTCCTATATTTTCATCTCAGAAGCACCCATAGGACTTCTAGTGTGTTAGTGGCATCACACAGAGCTCCTATATTTTCTTCTCAGCAGCACCCATAGGACTTCTAGTGTGTTAGTGGCATCACACAGAGCTCCTATATTTTCATCTCAGAAGCACACATAGGACTTCTAGTGTGTTAGTGGCATCACACAGAGCTCCTATATTTTCTTCTCAGCAGCACCCATAGGACTTCTAGTGTGTTAGTGGCAGCAAACAGAGCTCCTATATTTTCTTCTCAGCAGCACCCATAGGACTTCTAATGTGTTAGTGGCATCACACAGAGTTCCTATATTTTCATCTCAGAAGCACCCATAGGACTTCTAGTGTGTTAGTGGCATCACACAGAGCTCCTATATTTTCTTCTCAGAAGCACCCATAGGACTTCTAGTGTGTTAGTGGCAGCAAACAGAGCTCCTATATTTTCTTCTTAGCAGCACCCATAGGACTTCTAATGTGTTAGTGGCATCACACAGAGCTCCTATATTTTCTTCTCAGCAGCACCCATAGGACTTCTAGTGTGTTAGTGGCAGCAAACAGAGCTCCTATATTTTCTTCTCAGCAGCACCCATAGGACTTCTAGTGTGTTAGTGGCATCACACAGAGCTCCTATATTTTCTTCTCAGCAGCACCCATAGGACTTCTAGTGTGTTAGTGGCAGCAAACAGAGCTCCTATATTTTCTTCTCAGAAGCACCCATAGGACTTCTAGTGTGTTAGTGGTATCACACAGAGTTCCTATATTTTCATCTCAGAAGCACCCATAGGACTTCTAGTGTGTTAGTGGCATCACACAGAGCTCCTATATTTTCTTCTCAGCAGCACCCATAGGACTTCTAGTGTGTTAGTGGCATCACACAGAGCTCCTATATTTTCATCTCAGAAGCACCCATAGGACTTCTAGTGTGTTAGTGGCATCACACAGAGCTCCTATATTTTCTTCTCAGCAGCACCCATAGGACTTCTAGTGTGTTAGTGGCAGCAAACAGAGCTCCTATATTTTCTTCTCAGCAGCACCCATAGGACTTCTAATGTGTTAGTGGCATCACACAGAGTTCCTATATTTTCATCTCAGAAGCACCCATAGGACTTCTAGTGTGTTAGTGGCATCACACAGAGCTCCTATATTTTCTTCTCAGAAGCACCCATAGGACTTCTAGTGTGTTAGTGGCAGCAAACAGAGCTCCTATATTTTCTTCTTAGCAGCACCCATAGGACTTCTAATGTGTTAGTGGCATCACACAGAGCTCCTATATTTTCTTCTCAGCAGCACCCATAGGACTTCTAGTGTGTTAGTGGCAGCAAACAGAGCTCCTATATTTTCTTCTCAGCAGCACCCATAGGACTTCTAGTGTGTTAGTGGCATCACACAGAGCTCCTATATTTTCTTCTCAGCAGCACCCATAGGACTTCTAGTATGTTATTGGCAGCAAACAGAGCTCCTATATTTTCTTCTCAGAAGCACCCATAGGACTTCTAGTGTGTTAGTGGTATCACACAGAGCTCCTATATTTTCATCTCAGAAGAACCCATAGGACTTCTAGTGTGTTAGTGGCAGCAAACAGAGCTCCTATATTTTCTTGTCAGCAGCACACATAGTACCTATAGTGTGTTAGTGTCAGCACCCATAGGACCTACAGTGTGTTGTGAGCACACATAGGAGTTCTATTTTTTATACTATATACACTACCGACTACAATGGCTGGAAGACCGCCAAGGAGAGGCAGAGCGTGCCGAGGCAACAACACAGGGCAGGCAGGCTCTGTTTCTAGAGACAACAGTGCTGGCCGTGGACGTGGTCGTGCATCGTCATCAGCACGTGGCCATGGGACACGCTTGTCTTTGTTTTCGGCAGCTGGACATGTGGAGCCGCATCATGCCGAAGGCTTGGTAGAATGGATGACCAAGCCCTCCTCATCCTCTCTCACCCAGGCTCAGGGTACTGGCAGAGCAGCTGCCAACGCGTACTCAATGGCATCATCAGCCACCCCTTCCCTAGACCCACCATGTCCTCCTGAGGAGTCCCCCGAACTGTTTGAGCACAGTGTTGGGTACATGCTCCAGGAGGATGCCCAACGATTCGAAGGCTCGGATGATGATACCCAGCTTGAGGAAGTCAGTAGTGTGCGCGCAGAGAGAGGGGATGCTGAAGGACAGCAATCTGGCAGTAGTGTTCCACCAGCTGCAGCTTACTGCCAGGTTTGCTCTAGTGGTGAAGAGGGAGGGGATGATGAGGTCACTGACTCCACGTGGGTGCCTGAAGGGAGAGAGGAGGAGGAGGAGGAGGATGCAGCGTCACATGTCCAATGAGGCAGGATGCCCCCTGGAGGCCAGCTAGAGGCCAGCACAGCAACTGTACCACACCGCAGAGCTCCGCCTGTGCAGGGCGCTGCCTCTGCACGTTATCACAAAAGTTCTTTGGTGTGGGCCTTTTTTGAGACGAGTGCATCAGATCGCACCACTGCTATTTGCAATATTTGTCTCAAGCGTATCTCGCGTGGCCAAAACATCAGCCGCTTGGGCACCACAAGCATGAGCAGACATATGTCGACCTGCCATGCAGCTCGTTGGCAAGCACACATAAAAGACCCACACCAAAGAACAAAGCGGACCTCTCCTTGCTCCTCATCAGCTGGGATCTCCATCCCCACTATATCTTCAGTCCTCTCTGAAAGCTGCTCTGAGAGGACTGAAGGTGTAGAATTAGGTGTGTCACAACCAAGTACTTGCAGTACACCGACGTCCGATTGTAGCAGGCAAATTTCCCTGCCCCAGCTGCTGGACCGTCGAAAGAAGTATACTCCCAGCCATCCACATGCCCAGCGGTTGAATGCTAGCTTGGCTAAATTGCTAGCACTTCAACTGCTGCCTTTTCAGTTGATAGACTCGGCCCCCTTCCGTGAGTTTGTTCAATGTGCGGTTCCTCAGTGGCAGGTTCCCAAACGCCACTTTTTCTCACGGAAGGCGATTCCGTCTCTCTACTGGCATGTGGAAGGCAATGTCCATGCCTCGCTGGACAGGGTGGTCAGCGGTAAGGTGCATATTACCGCTGACTCATGGTCCAGCAGGCATGGACAGGGACGTTATCTTTCTTTCACGGCCCATTGGGTCACTCTATTGGCAGCTGGGAGGGATGCAGGACAAGGTGCAGTAGTGTTGGAGGTTGTTCCGCCACCACGCCTCCAAAATGCTACTACTGGTTGTGACACACCTCTCTCCTCCACCCCCTCCTCTTCTTCTTCCTCCATGTCCTCTTCGAGTGCTCTGTCCTCGGAACCAGCGGTGCTCCGTAGGCGTACAAGGGGCTACGCGAGTACGCAGGCAAAAAGATGCCATGCCGTGCTTGCGCTGGTGTGTTTGGGGGACAGGAGCCACACTGGGCCAGAGGTTCTGGCAGCTCTGCAGGGGCAGGCCGAGAGGTGGTTGACGCCACGCCAGCTTAAGCCAGGAATGGTCGTTTCTGATAATGGCACCAACCTCCTCTCCGCCCTGCGACAGGGGCAGCTCACCCATGTGTCCTGTATGGCTCACGTCCTCAACCTGGTGGTGCAGCGGTTCTTGGGCAGGTTCCCAGGCTTACAGGATGTCCTGAGGCAGGCCAGGAAAGTCTGTGTGCATTTCCGCCGATCTTATAATGCCAGTGCTCGGCTGACTGAGCTGCAAAAGGAGCTGAACCTGCCCAAGAACCGCCTAATATGTGACATGCCCACCAGGTGGAACTCAACGTTGGCCATGCTGCAGCGACTGCACACGCAGCAGAGGGCCATCAATGAGTACCTTTGCGACTACGGCACCAGGACAGGGTCAGGGGAGCTTGGCTTTTTTTCCCCACGCCAGTGGAGCATGATCAGGGATGCATGCACTGTCCTCTCACCATTTGAGGAGGCCACGAGGATGGTGAGCAGTGACAGTGCATGCATCAGTGACACTGTACCTCTTGTCCACCTGTTGGAGCATACGCTGCGTGGGATAATGGACAGGGCACTTGAGGCAGAACAGAGGCAGGAAGAGGAGGACTTCCTTGTCTCTCAAGGCCCCCTTTATCCAGACAATGTTCCTTCTGTCCCACCCATCACACAGGAAGAGGAGGAGGAGGAGGAGGAGGATTGTGTGAGCATGGAGGTGGAGCCTGGCACTCAGCATCAGCAGCAGCAGTCTTTTAGGGATGATGTACAGTCCCAACAAACCAGTGGACTTGTACGTGGCTGGGAGGAGGTGGCTGGCGATCATGTCATCCTCAGTGACCCAGAAGACTCCGGACCGAATGCCTCAGCTAACCTACGCTGCATGGCCTCCCTGATCCTGCAAAGCCTGCGGAAGGATCCTCGTGTTCTTCGGATCAAGGAGAGTGACCATTACTGGCTGGCCACTCTCCTTGATCCACGGTACAAGGGTAAGGTTGCGGACCTTATCTTGCCGTCGCAGAGGGAGCAGAGGATGAGACATCTCAGGGAGGCCTTGCAGAAAGGTCTGTGCAACGCGTTCCCAGAAACTGGGAGGTTACAAACTCCTGGTCCTGGACGACGAGTTGCTGAGGCTTCGGTCAGTAGCAGAAGGAGCGGTGGGGAAGGTGGACGTCTGACCGATGCGTTCAGACAATTTTTTAGTCCGCAGCCCCAAGGTATGATCGGTTCCAGCAACCATCGCCAGCGTCTGATATACATGGTGCAGGAATACCTAGGGGCAAGGTCAGACTTGGACACCTTTCCCACCGAAAATCCTCTGGCTTACTGGGTCCTGAGGATGGATCACTGGCCAGAGCTTGCACAGTATGCAATTGAGCTACTGGCCTGTCCTGCATCCAGCGTTCTTTCCGAACGCACATTCAGTGCTGCTGGAGGATTTGTCACCGATCATAGGGTGCGCCTGTCCACCGACTCGGTTGATCGACTGACCTTCATAAAAATGAATCAGTCTTGGATCACCACCAGCTACCAGACACCTGAAGCGGATATAACGGAATAATTTATAATGTCACATCCCTTCAAGACTGCCTATGCTGATGCTGAGTGACTGTCCTGTTATGTTCACTGACTATCCTCTTCCTCCTCCTCAATGATCCATGCCACCACACCAGTGCCTAAGGCACAATTTTTCAGCCCCTGTATAACAGGGGCGTGTAATTACAATTTTTTAAAAAGATGCTTCGCAACAGGTGTGACTGCTGTGCTCAGAGTACAGTATCTGTGAGGGGTTGCAGTGTTGTGGCACCAGCACCAGTGCCTAAGGCACAATTTTTCAGCCCCTGTTGGGGCGTGTAATTACAATTTTTAGGCAATGCTTTGCAACAGGTCTCATTGCTGTGCTCAGAGTACAGTATCTGTGAGGGGTTGCAGTGTTGTGGCACCAGCACCAGTGCCTAAGGCACAATTTTTCAGCCCCTGTATAACAGGGGCGTGTAATTACAATTTTTTAAAAAGATGCTTCGCAACAGGTGTGACTGCTGTGCTCCAAGTACAGTATCTGTGAGGGGTTGCAGTGTTGTGGCACCAGCACCAATGCCTAAGGCACAATTTTTCAGCCCCTGTTTAACAGGGGCGTGTAATTACAAATCTTGATCTAATAGTTCACAGCAGGGCCCATTCCTGCGCCCACCAAGAGTAACTATGAGGGCCTACAGTCTTGTGGCAACACCGTCCACCACCACCACCACCACCAAAGGCCCAATTTTTCTGCCCTGTTCAACAGGTGCATGCAATTACAAATCTTGATCTAATAACTCACAGCAGGGCCCATTCCTGCACCCACCAAGAGTAACTGTGAGGGCTTACAGTCTTGTGGCAACACCGTCCACCACCACCACCACCACCACCAAAGGCCCAATTTTTCTGCCCGGTTCAACAGGTGCATGCAAGTACAAATCTTGATCTATTAACTCACAGCAGGGCCCATTCCTGTGCCCACCAGTCTTGTGGCTACACCAACATCTAATAGGGCAAATTTCTGCAGAGTATATACGGCAGGCCCCTACTTTCAAACATCCAACTTACAAACGACTCCTACTTGCAAACGGCAAGAGAAAACAGGAAGTGAGAGGAAATCTACCCCTAGGAAGGAAAATTCTATCCTGTTAGATTTAATTTGGGAAAAAGGTATCTCCTCTCTACTGATGCTTTATCACCAATCCTTGTTTCAATTAAAACCCCACTTTTCCAAAAACATTTGTCATTGGGACGGAAAGTGAGGTGACATGTTCTGAACAGATGTGCAAAGACAGCAAATGTTACAGGGGTGATAACCCCTCCCTATGTTCTCCAAAAAGCTTAAAAATAGATTTTTTTGGGATGTAGCTACACTTCATAATGTACCTGTTCAGATTCTACTTAAGAACAAACCTACAGTCCATGTCTTGTTTGCACCACCTATATACTGCTGTTCAGAGTATATAGGGTTGTAGGTATAGGGTTTTATTTTGGGTGCGGGGTCCCCCTTAGTATCCATACAAGACCCAAAGGGGCTGGGGTGGGGGGGGGGGGTGATGGGGTAGCCATGCCATTTTTCTCAAGGATTTTCAGCCATATGGCGGCCAGGACAAGACATGACATTAAAGCCGCAAGTGGTTTTAAATGGCTTCTTTTTTTCCTTTACAAATGTCATTTTGTGCAAGGACAGTTCTAAACACGGGAAACACATGCCACTTCACAGGCATACTTTAGACACCCCCCAGGTACCATATTTAAAGGAAAATTTCACTTTTTTTTTTTTCACTTTATGCATCATTAAAATGACTGCTCCCGAAAAAACTTTAGTTTTTAAAATTTCTTTTTGCATTGATATATGTCCCCTGGGGCAGGACCCGGGTCCCCAAACCTGTTTTATGACATTAACATGCATATTGGCCGTTGTAATTAGCAATTTTGATTTCGAACGTTCGCGTCCATTATAACGAATAGGGTTCGAAAATTTGCGCGAACTTTCGGTCCGTTCGAAGGTTCTGGTGCGAACCGAACCCGGGGGTGTTCGGCTCATCCCTAATCAAGAACACTGGCATCTTTGATCCACACTCAAAGGGCTGGCACGCCTTACAATACTGGGGTTCTGGATTCTCCCCCATTCTTTCTATTTGCATACACTTCATCAGTAGTATAAATATTAAATGTGTTGGGCTCGCTTAAATTAATAAGACTTATATATAAATCAAATTGACTACATTATAATGTGTGATCCTTAACCACATTCTGCCTAGGCCAGAAAATTAGTTAGAACCCCAAAACATGATATATTTTCTGAAAGCAAAGGCCCCAGAGAATAAAATAGTGGTTGTTGTAATTTCGCACCATATTTGTGCAGTGGTTTATTGAACACAAATTTTCAGGAAAACATATACTTTATTGAGTTTTAGTGCACAAAAACACAGTATAATACCCACTTTTTGGTAAAAAATTAAAGGTGATGTTGAGTAAATAGATACATAACATGTCACGCTTTAAAAATGTGCATGCCCATAGAATGGCAACACTCTAAAAGCATTTACAGGTTACCATTTTAGAGTTAAACAGAAGGTCTGGTGCTAGTGTTATTGCTCTAACTCTGATGTTCACAGAGGATACATCATATTTTTTTTGCGATTACCATTACAAAAGCGTACGTGAGCACAGGGGGACAAGAGTGCTTAAAATCTTTTATTATTATTTTTTATTTTTTCACTGTCTCTTTCTATTTTTTAAGTTTACCTTTATTGCCATCACAAGCAATGTAAACAACATTCCTTGTAATAGCATGGGCAGTGACAGGTAATATTTATGGAGAGATCTGGGGTCTATTAGACTCCTGATCTCTCCTCTGCTCTCAAAAGCATTCGATCAAACTGAGATCAGTTTGATCAGATACTTGCCTGGCCGGTAACAGCTAGTAAATAGCGAACCGGATCTTGAAGTGATGAAATCTTCCTCGATTATGGCATCATTTGTCACAGAAGAACACATGTTCCTAATTTTTATCATGTCTGCATCTGGCTTGAGTGTGTGTGGTGGTCCTTTGTTCCCTTTTGGAACAGGAGAGCCCGAAAATGGCTGCGGCAGAAGGGGGAACCCTTCTGCGCCCTGTAGATTAACTCTGATCACTTTTACAGGAAAGCCCATAACCAGTTGCTGCAGCCAAGATCCTGGTATAACCATTTCCTTACTAGGATGTACAGTATATATACATACAGCAGTTGGGATGTGATTTAATAAAGCTTTGGAGATCATAGAATGAACTTCTGTGGTGGTGTAAATAACTAGTAAGTGGTCCGAAAGATTCCATCACCAGTTCACTTTACTGACGGTAACATGCTATATGATCACCTGTTTACTAAATTATTGATTCTTTTCAATCTTCATTGCACATGTTTACTAATGATTTTGTTTCTTTCTAATCTTAAATCTTTTCTTTTCTGGATGTTGTAAATACTTAAAAGAATATGTTTTTTAGTATGTTCTAAATACCAAAAAGGCCATATGATATCTCTGCACTAATTAATATCAAATGCTTTAAACATACAAATATATTAAGGAATGTTGTTTCAGACACCATCACCATTCATTTCGTAAAAATAATGTCTTACCTGGTTGCCCAGCAGGGCCCTGAGGACCTGGTGGTCCAGGAAGTGGTGACGGCATTGTTTCACATGTTGCACATGCATCTCCTCTGTCACCTAAAACAATTGTATGTATAGTTAAAGCAATGTACAGGGGGTGACAAATCTATATATAAATCTGTGTCATATTTACAGATTTTTTTTCAAGGAAAGTTCTTTTAGAGTCAATGCTTAAAGACTAAACAGAAATAGTTCCAGAATTGTGGTATCCAAACTACAGACTGCTACAAGATTCCATCCAACCTACAAATAAGGACAGTTGCATATCCTCGATGTGCACAGACTGAGGATTAAGGTCAGTGACGGCTATCTATGTTAACCTCCTTCCCCCCAGTTTCCATAGCAGGTAACACCCCCCACCCCAACTGTGCTGTCATAATCCCAGTTATACCCCAGCATTGACAGGCAAATGAAACTTCCTCCATTCAGACCTTTTACACCTCCAGACTCCCACCCTGCTGCTACAGCCACACTGTGAGCCTTACATTGGTGAGGAGAACTCTGATGGGGGCACTGATTTAATGGGGAATTCTGATGGTAACCTGATATAAGGGTGTCTCTTATTGGGACCAGATGTAAGGAGGAACCTGATGTAAAGGGGGACTCTGTTGGGGGCCCTGATGACCCTGATGTAAGGAGAGACTCTGATGTGGACTCTGGTGTAAGGGGGACTCTGATGGGGACAATGATTTTATGGGGGAATATGATGGGGACCCTGATGTAAGGGGGATTCTGACAGGGGCCCTTATTTAAGGGTGGGACTCTGATGGTAACCCTGATATAAGGAGGTCTCTAATTGGGACCAGATGTAAGGGGGAACCCGATGTAAGGAGGGGGATCCTATGGTGACCCTGATATAAAGGAGGATTTTGATAGTGCAAGGGGTAATTCTGATGTAACAGGGGCTCTGAATGGGACTTTGATGTTAGATATGATGAGGCCCTTGTGACGAAGAGTTTGGGGACCCCTTGTCAAGCACAAATGACATTGCAGGTAAGACAAAACCTAAAATAATCAATGCTGTAAAAGAAAACATACCTTTCTGTCCCCTTTCCCCTTGGAATCCTTGTTGGCCTGGGTTTCCATCGGATCCACGATCACCAGGGTGCCCCGGAATGCATTCTTGGGTTGGATCTGTTGTTAAGTGAATTCAGTTTTTAATAAAGAAAGCAATTAACCAACATAGCTCAATAAACAAAAAGTAGAACACATTTTCTATGGATGACTGGAAACAGACAAAACCATAGAGAAGCAGAAGTCTAGAAGGAACCAATGTTAATCAATGTAATAGAAATTATGACAGACCTTAGTAGTTCAGTGTGCCAAAGTACACCTTTATTAATTTACTTACTGAGACACCTTATATAAGACAGCTTAGATGGCTAATTGAATTCAGTCAGTACTGTATCTGAATTTAACAGTTGAAAATGTGTTATGTTTGTTTTTCAGTAACTAAAAATCCAGCAGGACAAATACAGTTTAATGCTAGGATGGTAGAACTGCTTATCTGTTATCTGTTTAAATTGCACCTGCTTTGGATACGTACTTAAAAGAAAACCTTCTAGAAAGATCACTTCCAGTACCAGCTATATACTCTGTCTTGTGATGCTGAGCTGTGTACCCTGATCTGTGAGGCTGAGCTGTATACCCTGAGCTATATTCCCCCAATTTGTGAGGCTGAGCTGTATACTCTGTCCTGTGATGCTGAGCTGTATACTCCTAACACTATGGGTGGAAGCAAGTGCAATACAGGCGACAGAGTGGGTGGATTCTATAAGGGGTGGGGATTATGAGACGTTGGAGGGATCAAAAAGGAATGGCGGGGTCTGGTGCCCCCCATCCTAAAACTTTACCAGCCGCCACTCTATTTCAATTCAAATCTAAAGGCTACAAGGACTAATTGGTTTAGTTATATGTTCAAACAATTTCCTACAGATAATTAGAAATGTATACTTTATCAGAAATCCCAAAATCTTTTGTCTGAGAGATGCCAACTGTTTGTTCCAATGGACACCTCTTCCTTATTAGATTTTTCTGTTCTTTCTTCTCTCAATCTATTCTCAAACTCTTATGCCCCAAAGAAAATTGGCGTGGATTTGCTTTCCACATAATCAATGCTATCAAAGGATGTCTTATTTACTATTTAACCATGGCACAACTGCCTAAGGGGCAGTATTGGACTCATCCACACAGCTGTACAAGGGGCTCTGAAGGTCTCTGAAGGTTTATGAAAGGCTTTTGGGTGTGTACATGTAATTTTAAGAATAGAACATCACAGTAGTATGTGCATAAAGAGAGGGATTTTTGGATTAAATCGCTGGTATTGGAGAAACCAAACATCTGATTCTCCTCTTCTGATCCTCAGTCCTTGATGGTTGAACTCAAACAATACTGATGTTCCCGTGCCTTCCCTTTACCAGTAGCTTCTAGAAAGATCACTTCCAGTACCAGCTATATTTTTAAGTATTCCTGACCTCCAATTACATTGAGGGGTCCACATTATCAGGTGATAGCATACCCTGAGGGGATATGGTGATGGGCATGCTGGTGTTTTAAACTGGTGGAGATTTCCTAGTATTATTTAAGAAGATTGGATGGAATGATATGCACGGTGGAATTGGATAATGTATGGACTATTTTATATAATTGGACATTTATATTGGAATATTTCCACACATATTTAACATGGATTTGTTGAAAAGATCTGGGATTTTTTACATATCACCTCTTACATTTTTTTATGTTGTCACTTTTTAGCAATTCATGTTTTTTTATATATATATATATGATATGATATCTGATTATTAAGTATAGACACTTAGTTTGCATTTTTCGCATATATTTATTTATTTTATATATATTTTTATTTGATTGGGATTCACTTTGAGAATTCATAAATACACTTTTTTGGATTTACTTTATATTTTGGAGCGCTTTACTGTTTTTCCTTTTGTATACAGTAGATATAGAGGAAGGTTGCACTTCACATTCTATCACATTTATTCTGTCAGGTGTGGGAAGCACATATCAGTAAGAGCAGCAACAATGGGTGTTCTTAGTTTTCTTAGACTTTTTACATATCACCTCTTGTATATTTATATGTTGTCACTTTTTAGCATTTCATGTTTTTTTAATATTTATGATGATATGATATTTGAATATTAGGTATAGACACTTAGTTTTCATTTTCATATATATTTATGTATATATATATATATATATATATATATATATATATATATATATATATTTATTTATTTGTTTGAGATTCACTTTAAGAAGTCATAGATGGAGTGCTTCACTATTTTTCCTTTTGTATTTTGTGTTTGGTATGGTGATTGCACTATTTAGTGGCAGCTGCTCCATTATATTTATTTAACTTTTAGGTGTGTTTTTTACCTTGGTACTTAGTCACTTTATTAGCGGGTGGATTTTTTTCTTATTTATATCTACTGTATGTCTCCAGTCCAAACATATACTAACTAAAAAGCCTATTCTCTTTGTGCATGTATATGAATGTGCTATACAAAACTATACTAGCAGAAAAGAACAAACACGGTATAAAACTTATTTGCGGGGGCGCATGCGTGGAGTCTAGCAGAGCAGACATGCACAGCTAGAGCTCTGCTCCGCTGAGGAGAGAAGCCATTATTTCTAATGGCGACAACGCTACAAAAAGGTACTAGACGGAAAGATAAAGTACCCGGGAACCAACTGGGAAAATTTGGACCGGAAAGATGGTTAAGGGAGGCGGACGTGGCAAAATGAAGAATCACCTCACAAAGGACACTCAGGCGCGGACTGCAGCTAGAATGGTGCCTGTCACCTCACCACCTCATACACTGCCTCAGTGCGCACACACAGACAGAAGCTTGTTCAGCCAGACTCCCCAGGTGAGTCAGAAACAGAACAAACTCCCTCACAATTCTCCTCACAAGCCTCATCAGTACCACCAGCCATATTGCAGCAATTTGAACATATGTTGCATAAAGCTCCGAAACAGACATCAGAACAAATAACTAAAAGCCTCACAAAAGAATATCAGAGAGCTGGGAAACCGCACAGCGACACTGGAACTCAAAGTAGAAGAAATTGAAATTAATTCACAAGACTGTATGATGGAATTGGAAAACCTAAAAGAAGAGAACCTGTCACTTCAATCTAGATTGGAAGACCAAGAGAACAGGGACAGACGTTTCATTATCCGAATAAGAGGAATCCCTGAAACAATCACAGATTTGCAATCTACAGTCACTGCACTGTTTCAAGAGTTACAACCTGCTATCCCCATTGAGCGCTTGGAACTTGACAGAGTGCACCGTGCACTCAGCCAAAAAAGTGGATGGCCCTCCACGTGATATAATCACAAAATTACATTACTACAGGTCTAAAGAACAGCTAATGTCTGCTGCAAGAGAAAAAAAAAGATTTAACATTCCAAGGACACAACTATCAAATATTCGCCGACATATCACAGCTTACTATAGCAAAGAGAAGATCTATGAAACCCCAGCTTATGGAGCTGCAAAGGCACAACATAACTTACCAATGGGGTTTCCCCTTTTCAATTCGATTTACTTACCAAGGCACCAGAAACGTATGTAGATCTGCTGAAGAGCTACAACAGACTTTGTTAAAATTACTGTATTTATTGGCGTATAACAATCACTTTTTTACCCTGAAAATAGAGGGTAAACTGTGCCTGTGTGTTATACGCAGGGGGCTGTGGAAAGTTTTTTTTCCTGAAACTTCCCTCTTATAGTTGGGGTGCGTGTTATACGCCGATAAATATGGTACATCTGACAGAAGATTCAACTAATGCCCCTTCAACACGAAGAAGAGCAGCCTCATCATCACCTCCAACCAATGCCTCACAAACATGGCAGAAAAATGAGGCCATCATTCTCATAAGAGAAGCCACTACGCCTTCCATAGTAGGGCCAGAAGATTCCATGGATTGAAGACATGCACCAGTTACATTCTCCTATTATTAAACTGACGCATAGTGGTTCAACAATAGTCTGACTGAAAGACAATATCAAGCCATTCTTATAGTCGCATGGCCTAAACAAGGTTATGCTTACTATAAACACAAAACTTTAAATTAGTTACCCTCCTTTGAGACCCCTAATGTCCCCTGAGGTATCCCCTTCTCATGTATCTATATATTCACAACAAGTTTTAATGATACACTAACTGTAGGATTGTAAAATGGAAGTTGGATGTATATGAAATTACCTCCTAACTGCATCCCTTACCCCTTCATTATCACAATTAACTTGTATTTACCCCCCACATTCCCCGGAACACTAGAATTACTTTATAAGGAAAGGTTAACTTAAGTATTATTAATTTAATCGTTGTTCTAGATAAATAAAATAGGTACTGAGTATATTGTGCTCACAAACAAACTACTTAAATCCTATCAACGGGTTATCTAGAGGTTAATTTTAGTTTATAAGTTAGTTATTGTAATATTATAATAATAGTCAAAATTCCTTTCCCACCATGATTTCAATGGTACCAAAATATGCTGATGGACGCAGTATGGGTTTAGCCCTCATACCTATTTAAATTAGCATAATGTCCATTGGCTACACTGTAATAAATTTACGCAAGCATCATTTAGATGCTTTCTTTATAGTGTTTTTCTCCTGTAGGCAGAAGATCCGTGTGCCCTCCTTTGCCTCCCTCATACACCCACCCATAATATGTGGGTGTCCGACGTGGGCATTTTTCCCCCTGATGGAGTTTCAAACCCTCTATCACGGGCTATTTTTGAAATTTTTCTTATATTTGTACAAGCAATGTATTTATTAATTTTCTCTGTTATTATTTTTTTCTTTACTTCAGGCGTCACTGGATTCTTCTCTACTCTCATATCTTTCAAGTCCACACAGGTTGATCCACCCAGTCAGAAATGCAAGGTACTTGGTAAGTTCTATATTTTTGATCAGTTGCCATGGCAACATTGAACATCCTGTCCCTGAACATTCAGGGCATTAATGTTCCACAGAAAAGGACTAAGGCATTTTGCATGTTCCAGTCACGTAGGGCGCACATAGTGTGCTTACAGTAGACACATTTCACAAAAGAATCCACCCCCAAATTCATGTCCCCCTCATATCCACAATTTTTCACTGCTTCTGCCAACACTAAACAAAGAGGAACTCTAAAAGCGTTCCATAGATCCACTCCATTCACACTCGCAAAATACATCATAGATCCAGAAGGGAGATATATATTATTGATAGGTCACATAGTGGATACCCCTGTCACGATAATCTCGTGTTATGCCCCCAATAAACAACACACCTAATTTCTCTCCCACCTCATGCAAGTGATCAATGACCATAAATTCGGAACAGTAATTATGTGCGGGGATTCGAACCAGGTCCTCCTCATATTCCTGGATAAATCACCTTATGTTCCACCCGCAAGTCCAAACAAACTGTCTTTCTCACAGCTCCTCTCGAAATATAATATGGTAGACTCATGGAGAGAAAGCAACCCGACTAAAAAAAGAATCACCTATTTCTCTCACCCGCACCAATTATTCACCCGTATCGATTATATCTTTTTAACTATCGGAATGATGCCAAAAATTATTGAATCCGACATAATTCCGATACCATAGTCCGACCATAATGCAGTATGCACAACTATTGCGTCCACCATACCAAAAGCACAGGATCCAACCCGGTATCTCCCTGACACATTGCTTAAGCACCAAATCCACCGCACTAAAGTTGAACAAGCTTTAAAGGAATATTTGCTCCACAATAGAACCCCTGACATATCATCCCCTTTAACACTCTGGGAGGCCCACAAACCTGTGTTGCGTGGTACCCTACAAAAACAAATGGCTACACTTAAACAGGAATGAAAATCCTTGGCCCGCAAGTTAGAAATTCAATGCTGCGTTCATAGCATTTCAAGAAAATCCATCGACATTAACGAAAACCCACCTAGAAAAAACTAGATTAGAATACAACCTATTTCTCACGGAATCCGTAGATAAATTTAACAAATGCTCTAAACACAATTTCTATACCAGAAACAACAAACCAGGTACAGCTATGGCACGGGCTCTAAACTCAATAAACAAAAAGTTCAAGCCAATTCGTTTAAAACTAGCAAAAGACATATATACTTGCAACCCCACCAAAATAGTCCACAATTTTCATTCACACATTGCTTCTTTATATGACACAACCAATGAATTTAACCTCTCAGAAGCAGAATCGTTCTTTTCCCAGATCACCCTACCAAAATTATCGCAAACCCAAAAAAATATGATGGAGGACCCTATAACAATTGAAGAAGTAGCTTCTTCCATCAGAGATTTAAAAATAAATAAGCGACCTGGTTCAGATGGATATTCAGCATTATATTATAGAACATTTTCAGAGATCCTATCCCCCATGTTAGCTGAGGCATTTAATACATTACTAAATGGACATTCATTTACACAAGAATCATTATTAGCAATTGTTTGTATGATTCCAAAACCACACACCGATGACATCTCATGTACAAACTACCGTCCCATTTCTCTCTTGAATCTGGATATCAAGCTGCTGGCAAAAATTATGGCTAAACGCCCTAACAGTATCATTAATAAACTTATACACAAAGATCAGGTTGGCTTTATGCCAAACAGACAAGCGGGTGACAATGTCCGCAAAGCAATGCTTCTTGCGCATATAGCCAGAAAGTGACGTATTCCCTCATGCTTTTTATCCCTCAACATAAAGAGAGCTTTTGATACGGTATCCTGGCCTTATATGTATTATTGTTTACAAAAATTGGGTTTTGGTCCTTATTTTATAAATTGGATAGAGGCACTCTATAACAATCCAAAAGCATACATAAAATATGCCGGATACATATCAGAATCTTTCAACATCAAGCGAGGTACACGTCAGAGATGCCCATTATCTCCCCTTTTATTCGCCCTGATATTAGAACCTTTAGCCCAATATATTAGAACAAATCCCACAATTACCGGCATTGATATTGGAGGTTATCCACATAAAATCTGTATGTTCGCGGATGACATCTTGCTATTCATGTCATCACCACAAGTATCAGGACCTAACCTTCTACCTATTCTAGATAAATTTGCAGCCTTTTCTGGCTCGGTCATTAACCCCAAAAAATGTTTAGCTCTTAATATTTCACTTACAGATGCAGAATTAATCCCAACAAAAGCAGCACTCCTCTTCTCTTGGGCAGAGAAATCATTACCATATTTAGGAATACACCTAACAGCCTCCATAACAGAATTATTCTCAGCCAATTATCCCCCCCTATTGAAACAACCTTACAAAAACAATGGTCCCATCTCCCACTATCCTGGATAGGTAAGATCAATGCGTCTAAAATGACTATCCTGCCCAAACTACTTTATTTGTTTAGAGCCCTGCCTATCCCAATCCCTTCTATTATCTAAGGTGGAACCAAAAAAGAACAAATACCTTTATATGGGGTACCTCTGAACCGCGCATACCGATCCGCACATTACATCTCCCTAAAACACATGGTGGTCTAGGCTACCCCAATTTTGATGCCTATTACAAGGCTGCTCACTTAGCTAGTCTTCCAAAGTACCACGCAACACAGGAATGTCCCCTATGGGTATCGATAGAGGCCTCAGATAGTGACCCTCTGTTGATTTCCAATTTATTATGGATGAGGCCCAGAGATAGATGTGATTTGAGTAATCCAATAACAAAACACTTCTTATCCCTTTGGGATAAATCTAAAATTAAACATCATTTGCAGTCGGTTCACAACCCCCTCTTATCTTTCCTTAAAAATCCGGCCTTCTATACAGCTTGGATACTCCCAAACACTTTTAAAGCTTGGACAACTTCAGGTATACTGACATTACATGACTTGGTCACTTCAGAAAATTTTGTACCTTTCTCTACACTCAGAGAGAAGCACAAATTACCAGAATCAGAACAATTCAGATACCTCCAAATCAAAAATGTATTTTCCCCACTCACACTAGTTGCAACACCCTTGACCCACTTATTTATTTTTGAGAAAATTTGTAAAAAAGATCCACTAACCAGAGGAATGATATCAATCCTCTATAACCAAATTCTAGTAGGCCCTAATTATGACAAACCAATCTATGTTTGAAAATGGGAGGAGGACCTGGGATGAACCCTAGATGACACTGAATGGACTAAGATTTGGTCAACCATAAAATCATCCTTGCCCAATGTCATCGCGATGGAAACAAATTACAAGGTCCTGACAAGGTGGTACCTGGTACCAACAAGAGTAGCCAAGTTTGCACTTACACATTCAGCTCATTGCTTTAGGGGCTGTTCAGACTTGGGCACTCACTTGCATGTATGGTGGACGTGCCCGATAACACAACTTTTCTGGAAAGAAATCTTTGCAATGGCATCTAAAATGTTCCGACAGCAGATACAGCCTGACCCATTTATGGCACTACTTAACCAAAAACCGGAAAGCTTAACATTTTTTCAATTTAAACTCTTTACTCCACTTTTAACTGCAGCAAAACAAACGATAGCCAAAGCATGGAAATCCCCAACATTAGGGTTGGCAGAAACAATTCACAGAATGAACACCACAATGTCACACGCCAAAATGATAGCCACTGATGGAGACCAATTCCCAAAATTCAAAAAAACTTTGGCTCCCATGGATAAAACACTATTTACCTCTGGGTTTTAATGATGAGGTCCTTTTGCCATGGTAGCGGATTAATAGCTTCAATGCAAATCCCATGTACCTAAGGAATGGTAAACCATACGCATCATACTGGTTCATGGACCGACCTTGTGGACTTTCTCTCTCACTATTTTCTTTCTCTCTTTACTCTCCTTTATTTTTATTATAAGTAATATTGTTCTTCACTACAATTAACATAAGTTATTATACCACAATCTTGTGTATAACGTAATGGCAATTTGTTACACGTTAAGACACGGTGGGCATGAATACAATGTTACCCACCGACTATCTAGTTAGTGAAGATCTACTTAATTTAATTTAAATATTTTATGTTATGTATTATTTACTTATAGAATATTATTATGTAAATTGTATTTATCTGTATCCTTGCATAAATAACCAAAGTATGTATTTATTGTTATGCAACCAATAAATATTATTGACAAGAAAAATTATTTGCATGTGACATGTGCATAATTCACATATCTGTGATACAATAATCATATACAATCTAAAAAGTCCTCATACAAGTATGTATCTATAGTAAATAAGACTGTGCTCCTGCCTGCCCTTGTGTAATGTTTCCCACATGAGTTCTATCCACCTTTCACTCAATGCGCTCTCCTTAAAAGATTGACCTAGGAAATAAATAGGTCACTATGTGCTTTCCACTTTAAGAGATCTCAGCTGTCTCCTTAGGGTATCTCCAGATTTACCATCAATCCATCTTTTTTCATCAGATACCAGAAGCTAGCTTATGCCAATTGGATAGTCTGGGAAACCTTGAGTAAAGCTGAAGTAAATATGAGTCAACTTTTCTACATGTGTTGTCACTGTCAAGAGAGCACTGGACAGCTGATGTCAATGCTTATTTAAAGGCTCAGTATTTTTGGAGGGCCTGGGTACCCAAAAATGTGAGGTACACAATTCAAGTTCTGAATACAAGTCCTATTAAAAAGCTCTGGTCCGCTTCTCCAACACCCATCTTTTGTGGCATTGTTGTGATAAGGAGCCTCACTAACAAAAAGTAAAGCATGTAAATTTGCAGACTACGGCTCAACTGTTAGGGCCCTTTTACACATGCGGACCGTATGTCCGTTTTTTCATCCATCTGTTTACGGCTGAAAAAGGCACATACATGTATCCCTATGGAATAGCGGGTGTCAGCGCATGAACATCCGTGGACACCTGATCTCATCAGGCTCCGCTATGCGCCGTTTCTGCAGACGGAGGAAAATCCTATTTTTCCATCCGTCTGCAGAGCGGATCGGATGAACACGGACAGACGGTCCGTGTTCATCCGATCCCCCCATAGAGGAGAGCGGAGATCTGACAGGGCAGTCCCTGCCCTGTCATCTGTCGGCTCAGCGGGGATCAACGGAGCGATCCCCGCTGAGCAAGGAATGGGTCATCACGGGATCCGCCCGTGTGAAAGGGCCCTTATAGTCTTTCCATGTTTTAGAGCTTCTAGGGTGTCCTAAACCAAAGCTTAACCTGCATGTAGAGGTACATGCTTTTCCGAGCAATTGTAGATTTTGGCACTTTAAATCAACTACAATTACTAAATAGAATTGTTTACTAATACTATATTTGGCCTTACCTTGAAACCAGGGTCAGTGTTTTCTAGACTGTAGACTGTAGCTAAGAGAATGTGTCTTTTTAGTTATTTATGTTTTTGATGAAGCTGAGTCCTCACTTAAAGCGGCAGCACTTAAAGCAGTATTATAGTGCACCATCTTAAAGCAGTTGTATGTACAAAATTAGATTGTTGTGTCTGTATAACTGCATAATCCTTTATTACCAATGCACTGCATGAGAATAAAATCTGAGCAATATAAATATATTTTAGTAATGCAGACAAATTATTTTACATAATTTTTTGTAAAAATAAACCTGTAGAGCAGTGGTTCTCAACCTGGGGGTCAGGACCCCCTCGGGGGTCGAATGACGATTTGCCAGGGGTCCCCAAATCCTGGGCTGTTCCTGAAGCCCGCACCGCTCCCTCAGACTTTTCGCAGCCACCCATTCAGTTCACGGCATGACTGGGGGGCAGAGAATAGAGGTCAGCTGACTGGTGAGGAATGTGAAGTGGGAGGGGCTGGAGGAGACCCTATCTCCTGATTTCGGCATAGGTGTCACTGCTGCGAGACACTACAAAGTCGGAGACACAGTGAGTAACACTACCTGTGATTATAGTTGCCATTAAAAGTCCCCACTACAGTTCTCGGATCAGCAGATGACCTTGATCAAGAGCACCTAAGTTGGCTGATCAGAACTCCCCCCAGCATTGCCACTGATCCCACCCCCACCAGCTATGCCACTCATCCCTACTCTCCGCCAGCACTGCCACTCATCCCATTCCCCCCACCCCCCCACCAAGGAGTAAGAGATGGAATAAAAATAGAGAATACATGGAAGGGAGAGGAAAAGAGGGGGAGGAACAAAGAAAAAGGGAGAGAAAGAATAAGAGAAAGAACAAGAAACCCGGCTAGAGAGAGGGATGGGGAAAAAAAAACAGGAAATTACGATAGAGAGAAATAATAGGGAAAGAAAGGAGAACAAAGAGTGGTACATCCTAAAATTTACCCTAAGGGTTTTTTAAACTGTATGAGTGTATGGGACTCGGGAAGCGCTAAATGTCCGTGGGTTAAAGGTGCAAATTACTTGTCTTGCCTTGGGTGCTGACAACCCACGGTACAAAAAATAATTCTGTTAGGGGTCCCCACAACTTGGGAAATGTTATCAAGGGGTCACAGCATTGGAAAGGTTGAGAACCACTGCTGTAGAGAATACTGTATTTATTGGCGTATAACACTCACTTTTTTACCCTGAAAATAGAGGGTAAACTGTGCCTGCGTGTTATACGCAGGGGGCTGTGGAAAGTTTTTTTCCTGAAACTTCCCCGTTAACATTAGGGTGCGTGTTATACGCCTGTGCATGTTATACGCCGATAAATATGGTACTTACATTACTGTAGTGAAAATCATGTACATCATAAATACTGAACAGTTTAAATGTTGATGACAAAAGTTGAACTGTTGTTTCCTGTCCTTACCAATGGGGCCTGGTGGGCCTGGAAATCCTTGAGGCCCAGTTGGACCTTGGCTGCCCTTCTCCCCTGGTAGGGATAAACCAGGCAATCCAGAATCACCTTTCTCACCCCTATCCCCTGTAAATCCATGTGCTCCAGGTGATCCAGGAATAGATAACCCTAAAAGAAAACACATTTTAAAGTTGTAAATAAACCGATACAATGCACTCTCCTATTTGTTTTATACCATTGAAAATATAAATACCTACCAAACCTCCTAAGAGAATTCGATAGATATGGAAGCCAATCTAATCCGAAGATTAACTTTGATAAATCTGCGGTGATGGGGATCAATATAACGCTGAATAGATTAAGCTCTCTACAATCCCAGTTTAAATTTAAGTGGTTCAATAGCGCCCTCAATTATCTCAGAACTCTCATACGAAGCGACTTAACACGCGACTTAACACGCACATAATTTCACACCCCTATTGACTAAGACCTGCTTGCTACAAGAGGGGTGGAACAAGAGACTTCACTCCTGGTTCGGCAGGTGTAACCTCCTTAAAATGAGTGTACTTCTCAAATTCCTATATTTACCACAAGCATTACCGGTCAAAAAATCACACCCCGATACTTTAACCAAACACATTCCCTCTTTACTAAATTTGTATGGGCACAGTCAAAACCTAGATTGGGTAGACCCTATCTAACGCTGCTTAAACACCTTGGTGGATTGGCGCTCCCAGACCTACGGAATTACTATTTAGCGGGTCATCTTGGACGAATTATTGATTGGAACCGACACGTCCAGAATAAACTCTGGACACAACTAGAGCAAGCCCAGACTACTGTCCCGCTGAAAGGGGCCACGTGGTGCTATAACCAGTTACCATCGGCTTTGACATCTCACGCTAATAGGTAATACTCTCCACATAGGATCGAAGATCTTACGCGCGGCAGCCCTCTCCACTAGTGAGTCGCCTCTTTTCCCAATCCTGGGAAACCCGGCGTTCCCCCCAGGAATGGAACAACCAGAATATGAGACGCTTCGGATGTCAGGAAAAGACTGTGCTTCACACTTCTTAGATGGCAATACATTTTTTTTTTACAGTTCTCCTTTAAGGGGGCATAGCAGGGAGTGTGTATCAGTGGCGGCTGGTGTTTTTTTTGGGGGGGGTGGCAAACAACCACCCCCCGGCGGCCGGCTGCACCTCAAACCCCCCGCCCGCTGTCTTATTCCATCTAGGTGGCAGGTGGCGGGTATCGGCCAGTTGGCATCAGCAGCGGGCAGTGGCAGCAGGCATTAGCAGTGGGCTCAGGCATTGGCAGAGCAGTTGGGCATTGGCAGTTGGATCGGGCGGTGGGATCGGGCAGCGGGCAGCGGGCATCTCCTCCATTCCTCCATCTAGGTGGCCGTGCGTCCTCTCCCCTTCTCCTAGGCTTCCAATAGTATCGCCTGTCCTTTCAGCCAATCAGGTGACAGGTCTCAAAACCCGTTTCCTGACTGGCCAAAAGGAGGATCTGTGTTACAACAGCGAATATTCATTCGCTGTTGTAACACACCTGGGTTGGCTCCGTTCGCATTCTATGCACCCCGAGCCCACCCTATTTTGAAGCCTATTAGAGCCTAATCAGGTGCTTCAAAAAAAACACCCACCCCGCATTGGAATCCATGCATGTAAGTCAGTTTGCTCCCCCATGTACGCCCTTGTTATGTTTCCTGAGGTCTGCACTCCCATCGACTTAGGACTGGCATGGTGGGTGCCAGACAAACAGAAAGACGCAATTTATTTTAAAAAATTATGGCATTTTCAGAAATTACCTGGTGATCCAGATAATCCTTGTATTCCAGGTTCACCTAAAAACAACAAATAAGGTTTTACCAGTAGTATAGCAAAAAATATAAGCTTTTTAAAACTTTAATATGCAGTGGTTGCTCTACTGTTAATAACAAGACACAAAAATAAAATAGTATAAAAAACACAAAGTGTACATTTTTGCAGGTATTAGAGTCAGGAAGAACAACTAACGTTCATTTGTACAATGTAGAAATTGTATTTATTTTTTAATTACCTGATAACAATGAATTGTGATCAGTAACTGCAGATTAAATTCAAGAAACCAACGCATACCCTAAATTTTCAGCATTAGAACTTATTTTGAATTTATTGCACACAAGTTAGACAGGTCCATACTCTCCCATGCCATTCTGTCTGCCACCACTAACATTTACTCCATCACTTCTTCCAAACTGGCACCTTCCCTTTTTGGCCATTAATGATTTAACTCCAGAGCATACCCGCTGGAGTTACATTATCTCAGTGCCCAGCTCTATTCTTACACAAAAATAAATGCTAGTACAAAGATAAAGCAGTTTATGACAGGTGAAACACAAGTCCTAACTAAAAAAAAAACTCTCATTGCCAGCATTTTTTTCACTTTAGTTACATATTAAATACATACTCCGGGGTAGGCAATTACTGTCTAAATGCAAGAGGCATGCGTATTCCTACTTGAATATTGGTGTGCTTTGTGTTTTTCTTCCATATTCATGTAGTAATACTGTGTTGTAATAAAGACCGGTCACTACTGCTCTCTCTCCTTGTGAAAAGTGACTGGTCTTGTATCTGACCCCTCCTGTAGTTTTTTGCAGACAGACTGTAGTGGGTTGACCAGTTGAGTCCCACCCACAGCTCTGCATAGGCTATGTGCAGCATAGTGATATGATGTCAACACTCATTTTACAAGATAATAACTGGGTATTAAATGGCATTTGGAGCACACAAAGTAGAAAATGTGGTTTTATATTATTTGTGACTAATGAGGAATAGTTTTTGTGGCTGGAGTTCAGCTTTGTAGCCATATACAAGGTTTGGCAAAATAATGGAAATGCCATATGCAAGAGGAGTTAAAGTGCATGTCCAGCCAAATCTTTTTTTTATAACGTGGGAAAAGGTTTAGAACCCCTGTCAGTTTTTTTCTGCTACCCAGGGCTCCCTTAATTGACCTCCACTTTCTGTCCTGCTGACAGTGTTTACAAGACAGAAAGTGTGGGAAACTCTCCAATGGCAGCAAAGAAGATGCTATTCTTAAGTAGAGTAGGGAAAGGCTAGAATCCCTGTTAGTTTATTATTTCTGTCCCTGTAACAGATTTTCCTTCACTTCCTGGCTAATGAAACTGCAGTCAGCAAACAGGAGATGGTGCATAATCTCTATAATGGTGTCCAAAATAGCAGTAAAACTTGCCAGGAGTTCTAATCCTTTCCCATTCCACCCAAAATATTTTGGCTGGACATAAACTGTATTATTACTACACCACAAATCCAGAGTTTCAATGGTAAGCCATAGTAGGTTGATTACCAACTAACACTGTTTTACTTCCTCCATCAGCTCACCCCCCACAGCTATTACCTTTTGTATCAATTGACCCTCCCTTTTTAGATTGTAAGCTCTAATGAGCAGGGGCCTCTGATTCCTCTTGTACCAAATTGTAATGTAACTGTAATGTCTGCCTTTATTTTGTTAAGCGCTGCGCAAACTGTTGGCGCTATAAAAAACCTGTATAATAATAATAATAATTACCAGTTAGCAGTATATGTCAACTAAAATTGAGATATGTTAACTTGTACTTTTATATGTGAGTTTCCAAAGCCACGGGAGACATTTAAAAAGTTTCAGAGTTGCCAAATGGTAACTGTGGGAATTACAAATAATAACAGCAACCACAAAACACAGAATAATGGCATCAAAAAATAGAAACAGATGGCATAAGTCAAAGCTTACTAACAAATATATATAGACAATAAAGTGGATCTTGCATGAAAATGCAGGGTCCACTTCACTTACTGCCTTCCATTCCCTAAATAAAAAATGCTTTAAAAAAAGTGGCAAATACAAAGCTTTAATATATATAAAAAAAAATAGTTTGGCCTCTGTCCTCTTCCTGGAGACAATAAAGACATCAACATGCCTTACCTTGGCTGCTCAAAACACTGCAAAAAATGTGCTCCTGCACTGTGTTGGCCGCATGTTTGAGTTAAAACACCCAGATCCCAGGGGGCAACAGTGAGGCAGAATGACGTCATCAGCATCTCCAGTAGACGAATGGCACAGCCAAGGATTTTTCTTTTTTTTTTTTTATAAAAGCTTAAGTAGGAGAGTTGGTAAATTCTCCAAAATGACAACCTTCAAAATTATCATAGAAGAGAGTCAGCACTTCTCAGCAACAATTGTAACCCATTAGACCATGGGACACTTGTTTATATCCAAGGCCAATGTACAAAGTCATATCCTAGGTCACATGCTATAGAGTTACAATTGAAGTCTAGTAACACTTCTCATGATATTCCAGGTGGACATTCTGACCAGGTCTGAGTAACCAGCTAGACAGGGATAACAAAGACTACTGATTGCTGAGCCAAAGGGGCACACAATAAGTACAATGGGGCTGCATGTGGCCATTGGGGCCACAGGTTGGAAATACGGATGTAGGTCCTTCAGTACATGCTCATCAGAAAAAAACTTTAAAGATTAACTAGTTGCTTCATTAGATCAAAACTCTACCTTTAGCACCCCTGTCTCCTTTGCTACCAGGATAACCAGGTGGTCCAGTGTTTCCCTTCTCTCCAATTACAGTAGGCTGGCCATCGCCTATTACCTGGAAATAAACAAATAGCAATAACATTTTAGATTTACTGATCAGGATACAGAGTTGTGCACATATTTATTGTGAAGCTTTTCAGTAAACGAAAAAGTAATTAATAGGGAAAACTGCAGTCCTTTTGAAAATATATTCATAATACTTACGGCTCCTGGAGGTCCTGGAAACCCACGTTCTCCTTTGTCTCCCTGTAAATAGGTGGTAATTTAAAACCCTGATAGATCTATTTCATGTAAAATATCTTCTTCAAAGTGTATAGAAAAAAAAACATTTGTACAGAAATTATGAGGGCAGGTGACTTATATGTACTGTTGCTTAAAGTGTGACCAACACTTTAGAACTGGTTGGAACTTTTGTCAGTGTGTTATTGCTGTCTTTGTCTCTCTAGGCATGATTTTCACCACTTCCTCTCCCACTAAAAAAACTGAAATAGAAACTAAGGGAAAATCAAAATCAATTGCCTTTGTTGCTTCTGTGTCCCTGTTGGAGAAGTTACTTGTTTTAGTGAACACCATTTCTGGTATAGGAAGTATGAGAAAACTTCTCAAACTGTCACAATGAATGCAATAAAAACCTGAGCAATTGTGCTGTAAATGAATTGGATGAATCTCCCAACTAGGATAATTCATGCTAGCAATTCACCACAAGCCTTTTGCCTGTTAAAAAATAGATCAAAGCATCACTTTAATATACATGGGTCCCAAATGTACACTATCTGCATTTGGAACCATTCAACTGCACCCACACAGATGTCAGATTGGGTCCGTACAGCCATTGCATCCCAATTGACATCAATAGGACTGCCTGCATAGGTATACATGGAAACCCTGTGCATCCCGATGTGAGTAAATGGGGATGCACAGTCGTATATGCTTTAGTACGCCCCATGTGAACAAGGCCTTATTCTTGTGTTTACATAAGTATTCAGGCTGAGCATTGGGATGTGACAAAAATAAGTCATATAAATGCTAAAGCAAGAACCTTTTTCGGTGTACAAAAAAAATTGTAACATTTGTAAAATATTTGTACTTTATAACTACATCTATCATAGTGTGTTCATTGCATGTGTTATTAAATGGAACTGTCATTTATGATAATAATTCAATTAAAACTTACTTTGTGACCTTCCTGTCCAGGAAATCCATGAAAGCCTGGGCTACCTGGGATTCCCTTTAAAAATAAAAAATAAACGATTATTTGTCATTGGTGTGAACATTATTAGAAGTTAGTTAAACTTCATACTCAAACTGTTTCTGAAATGTTCCTGTGTTTTGTGCATTTGTTACCTGTATATTAATCATTTACAGCAATTTGTCTACAAGTGCAGGAATATCCTATATATGACTGCAGGAATATTCAAACGCAATGAAACCCATGCCTCCCTGGAGGATAAAGACCAGCAACAATGCTCCTTAGGCAAGTTTCTGCCTACTAAAGGCCACGGCAAACTAGAAACTTCATAGCAGATAGCTATGGAGCTACAAATATCACAGAACACACATCAAAGGAAAAATATTTTCTCCGGTCATTTGATACTAACTACATAGTTGTATCTGATTATAATGCATATCTAGTCAGCTAGTGTGCAATACGTATCAGCAGTTGCACTGAATAACATAAGTAGCTACTCTGGTTTTACCACATCTTGAGTATTTTGGTCCAATTTTGATCACCAATCCTCAGAAAGGATATCCTTAAACTGGAGAGAGTCCAGAGAACGGCAACAAAACTAACAAGGCGACTGGAGGACCTCAGTTATAAGGCACAACTACACACATTAAACCTATTCTCCCTGGAGAAGAGTCACTTAAGAAGGGATATGATTGCAATATACAAATCTCTATATGGGGACTCTAACATTGGGAAGAAACTTATTTAACCTAAGATCTCTAAAGAAAACATGTGGCCAGACAATAAAGCTGGACGAGAATCAGTTCAATCCTAAACTGCATAGGGGGTTCTATATTGTTAGATCAATAAGGATGTAGAACTCACTTGCACAGTTGGCGATGTCAGCAGGGAGTGATAAATATTCCGAAAAATACAAATTGCTGCTGAGAAATTGCCAGTGTGATATGGTTTTAATACAGTGGATTTACAATAACCTGTGCCTTTTTATTTTATTTCATGAACTGCATGGGAAATTAAGTGTTAGGAATAAAAGCAACACTGGACTGCCTAAAGACCTCAGACAGTAAAGCTCCTGAAGCAATCAAAACTGACAGATTGGTAATGTGGTTGAATCAGTGTAAAACCTTTGGAAAAAACACAGTACATCTGACAATCTTATCTAAACTATAACAAGAATAAAATCCAATTTCATTTGTTAACTGTGACACTTCTTTGTGATATCAGGTTGAGAATTACCAGCATTTAGTAATTAACATTGGCTATAGTCGAGTGTATAGTCTAAAAGTGTATCATATTTACACTAATGTAAATACAGCTAACTGTACATATCAAAGACATGTCCATCATCATTGCAAAATGCAGAGCGCCAAACTTCTCCAGTATTTTTATATAAGGATTGTGTCTGATATCACAGGTCTATCTGACTTGTACAGAAAAACAGCACTAGGGAATCTTCTAGAGGTCACCAGGAACTTAAAATGGTACAAACTGTTCTGGTAAACCATTAAATACTCAAAGATACTTGTATCTGAGCAAACCAATAACATTTTGTACACTTCAGATACTCTAAAAAAAAAACAAAAAAAATGTAAAGTCTACTTACAGCAGATCCCTTTTCTCCTAGATCACCATCTTTTCCAGGTTTTCCCTAAAAAAAAAAAATTAAAAAAAAAAAAAGCATTGAATGAATTGACAGTCTCTGTATGTAGAGAAGTCCAGTGGTTAGCATTTTCTTTCTTTGTATACTGGGTATTCTGTTCACTTAAGGTGATACTAAAGGTTCAATTTTTTTTTTTAAAATAACAAACATATCATACTTACCTCCACTGTGCAGTTAGTTTTGCACAGAGTGGTCTCGATCGTCCTCTTCTGGGGTCCCATGGCGGCTCTTGCGGCTCCTCTCCGCATTAGATAACCCCCTCTGGGAAGCTCTCTCCCGAGGGGGTTACTTTGCAGGCGCGCTCCTGAGTCATACACTCGACATCCATAGACGTCGAGTGTATGACTCAGCCCCGCCCCGCGGCGGCCGCGTCATTGGCTTTGATTGACAGCAGCAGGAGCCAATGGCTGTGCTGCTATTAATTTATCCAATGAATAGCCGAGAAGCCTTGAAGAGAGCGACGTGGGATCGCACCCACAGAAATTCGGGGCTTAGGTAAGTAAAACGGGGGGGGGGGGCTGGGGGGCCGGACACTTACAACCCCTTTAAGTTTGCATATTCTTCCAAGTTTTACACCAGGCAATTTCCCAAAAATCTAAAATTACACTAGTAGATTATATTTTCTTTGAGAGAAGGATTAATAAGAAAAAGCTATGAAAATGAATAAATTCCTCTTTGGCATGACTAAAAGGTAATGATTATTTTTTGGCAATAGAGCAACTTGCAGAGGGTTCATCATTATTTGGTACTGGATACTGAAACAAAGGATTATAGTGGTGGTATTTCCATGTTCCATATTTTGGTGATACCCTTAAAGCGAAACTTCACTCTCTCAATCCACACTGACTATTTTTAATGCCTATGCTGCTAGCATTATTAAATAGATAGGGAAGTGTATCATATTTACTTGTTTTAAGCGGGTTTTTTTTTATTTCTTCAGTCACTTCCTGGTTTCCAGGCCTAGGCAAATGATATCATACATCCCAGGAGTCTTCAGGAGGGGAAGAGGGGTTTTCTCAGCTAAGCACAACCCCCTGCCTGCATGCCTGAGCTAAGGATAGATGGATTCCAGGAAGTAAATGCTACATGAATCATCTGCCCATACTCAAGATGACCACAGTCAGAAGCGCTAAGGGGGTGTTTTTCAAAGTCATTTCTCAACAAAATAAAGCAAAGATGGATGGGTGAATTTGCTTTGAATATTATAAATGAATTAAATTGTGTTTTTGGTTTGTGGTGCTCAGATTCAGAGTAGTTCCGATTTAAAGTGAAACTATGATCAAAATCAAAAATTACATACATTAATCATCAGTCTGTCAATAGAATTAGGGATGAGTGAACTGGGAAAAGTTTGGTTCACAGGAAGGTTTGGCGAGCCCAGTGGGTAGTACACAAAATGCGGAACATAGTGCCAAACCCTCCTGAAGTCTATAGGAGCCAAATCTTACTGTTTTTCTGTTCTTTTTAAGGTAAATTTTTATGCTATTATTAAAAAAGACAAGGGAAGCTTGGCACAGCCATGGGAGATAAGTAACAATTAATTTTTTTTTTTACATGCTTGGGGAATGCCTTAAAGCCGCACATGTTACAAAAGAATACAATGTAAAAAAAAGAAAAAAACAGAGTGGAATTGCCCTTAAAATTCAAACCAGACCCTTATCCAGGAATGCAGGCAAGGAAAGAGAGGGCAGTGAGCGCCCTTGCCTGCTTACATTTTTTTAATTTTTCAGTTAACTTTCACTTTAACCCTGGCCATTTTTATGGCCATGAGAGCAATACTAAGCAGTTAGTTAGGGAAGAATGTGCTGAGAGTGGAAAAAATGCACAAAAACAAATGTAAAAGATGTATAACCCTGGAATATTATGATGATCGTGGTTGAAATATTATTTAATGCAAGCTCTTTTTCATCACATTTTTAATTTACAGGGGTATGTATACCTATTGGATTCATTTGTTGCTTTTTATTTTATTGTTATCTAAGCTTATATAAACATATTATTAATTTATAAAATGTGCATGTTAATGCCGTATGTGTAAAATGACAAATAACATTAAAATAAAACAAAATAATCCATAAAATAAACTAAAACATATATAAGATACTGCATCTGTATAAAAATCATGCCTGGGTAAGTCATATTTGCACCCATTTATCAAGGCAATGAAAAGGGCAGGGATGAGAACAGTACAGTTAACCAAAACAACCAATATGATTTAATTTAATTATTGTACTCAGATCAGAGTAATATGAATTCTAATTGTCACCTACTGGTTACTATACCTGTCATTCTGTCTCATAAAATAAAACAGTGTGTCTATAGACAAATATTGCGTGACAGATATTTTTTACATCTAAAGCTGGCGATACATTATACAATTTTCTTATTAAATTTTCGTTAGATTTGCATACAAATTGAAAGTGTTTAGGTTTGACCTTATATTATATGGCTTTGGTAAATCTAAAGTAAAATTGTACAAGAAAGTAGTATAATGTATGGCCAGCCTAAGATAAAACAAAAAATCACTGCCTGCTTATTGTATTTGGTTTTCCGATAGACCAGTGGATTGCTTTATCAATCTTTTCTACTAAATAATCTAGAAATGCTGAATCAACACATTATTACTGTGTCTTTGCCTATCCCATAAATTATTTCTACAGACGGGAATTTCAATCTAAAATGAAGCCAGTGGGGTCTGTTGAAGCAACTTGAAAAACATTGTATAGAGATATCCCAAATATGATGAACGACATTTTTATTGTACAATCTGGATTACTGAATAGTTCCGATTTCATACCCTAAAGCCCTGTACACACGATAGGTTTTACCGATGAAAACTGTCCGATGGACTTTTTTCATCGGACAAACCGATCTTGTATGGGCCCCATCGGTCTTTTTTCCATCAGTGGTTAAAAATAGAACATGTTTTAAATGTATCCGATGGTTAAAAAAACGATAGCAAATTACTATCGTCTGTGGGGAACTCCATCGTATAAAAAACCCACGCATGCTCAGAATCAAGTCGACGCATGCTCAGAAGCATTGAACTTCATTTTTCGCGGCTCATCGGAGTGTTTTACGTCACCGTGTTTGGAACGGTCGGTTTTTTGACTGATGGTGTGTAGGCAAGACTGATGCAAGTCAGCTTCATCGGTTTTTCCGATGGAAAAATCCATTGGTTAAAAAACCATAGGAAATCTGATCGTGTGTACAGGGATTAAGAAGCAAATAACAGCAATGAACTACTAATCTGACAATAAACTTTCACTGATTAACGCAATTTGTAAGCTACTTTCGGACTTCTAAGAGCAAAAGGCTTCATAAAGAACTGTATTTTTAATTACACATTGCTGTGTACCTTTGAAATATAATATGTACTACATAATGGGCCATTTATATAATATTTTATTAAAGTTGCACTTTAAATCATTATAATAATATATAGTGAGAAATAACCCCAATGTTTTTAATTATTGCATATGATTTGTTATATTTTATTTTATTTAAATTACTTAATATATTGTCATATTTATTATCCTTTCTCTAAAGTACTGCAAACTGACACTTGCTGAACTTTTTACTGTCTACTCTAACTCCACACAGCATCCTATGTGTTTTCCCTTGATTAAATAGTGACAACTTATCGGGTTTGAAGATAAGATAATTCTGGTGAATGCTGGGAGGACTGTACATTGTGCATGTTGATATATTCAAATACAATGTCTGTACATTGGAAGATTGTTTGAACTTGTTCAATAAACACCTTTTTGATAAAAAATTAAATAAAATAGTGACGAAGACAGTGTAAACCTGGCCCTCTTCTTCAGTAAACTATCTGATTAATAACTTTTATGTGTGCTTAATGAGCTATTGTCATGTATTAATGCACTATATTTCTGGCAAGCATCTTTGAAATGGCACATCAATACATACATTTTTTTTATTTTTGTATATAATATTTATGATTCGGTGACTTATCCTTACAAGGACAAGAATTAATGAATAAGTCTAGCTTTTATAATGAACTTTATTATTTTATTATAATATATATTCTTACACAAAAACACAATTGATACTACACAATCACAATTATGTCACATTTACTAGGGATGCTTTTTCATTGTCACACAATGATTTTAGTTATGCTACTACTACTACTACTAAATTTGGATTTTATTTCTGTATGTTAAAAATCTTGAGCCACACACTTATATAATAAATTGCAGTGTGATATTTATGCTGGAAGAAGCTATGATACTTACCCTCGGCCCTGGCTTTCCATTCTCTCCTTTTTCTCCTTTGATGCTCTGTCCAGGACTCCCCTAAACCAGAGGAAGAGAAAGGCACTTTAACCAACATAATTTAGAGGTCACAAAAATACTACACAAAAGGGAATGTAATAAATATAACGTTTACAGATAAAATAGAAAAAGCTAGATTTATTTCATACTAAATACAGAAAATAGTTGACTCACTGGAAATCCTCTGTCACCTTTGTCACCCGCTGCACCCTTTTCTCCCTAAATATAAAAGATAGATTGAATAAATTAGATAATTAAATTAATAAATGGAGTTAGATTAACATTGGAATTTATCATTGTAGTCAGTGCTTCTTTCTATGTATGAAGAGTTAGGAAACTATAACTAGAAATGTAGGTAGTAAATTAGTTTTCCTTCACCTGCTATTTACCCATTTGCAATGCATTCTTTAAAGATAATCAATTAGAGCACCAGCTTACGACTTATTTAAATCAGTGTTTATGACTGAACACCCACAATTTTTATGAAATAAAAAAATAAAATAATAATAATATAGGCCCAAGTTACACTAGCTATAAAACATAAGTTGTTTGGTCCCATGGGCTCTCACTACTGAAAATATTGATCCTTCTGACAAACAATGATCATTATAGATTGGTAAATTCAACCTCTTGTCTGAAAGGTAATTTCTCAGTTAAGCTTGACTGTACAATCTCGGTTAGATCTTTCAAAAATAATGTAGTGCAAGGCCTACTTGATTGTATACAGATTGATTGACTAGTATAGGTAGGTTCTCATATTATAAATAGTTTTGATAGATTTAAACTTGACTGTATGGACAGAATGTGTATGGTGAGCCATATGCCCCGTACACATGGTCGGGATTTTCAACGGGAAAAAGTCAGTAGGGAATCCCGACGGGAAAAAAGAAAACCAGCTTTCTATCTTTTGCCGGCTGTTTTTGGCCGTTTTCCCGTCGGAAAAAGTCCGATGGAGCATACACACGGTTGGAATTCCCGGCCAAAAGCTCTCTTTTTCCAACGGTAAAACCGGCCGTGTGTTCGGGGCATTACACTGATTTTGATATTCAGACATGGCGAGGCAGCACAGTGGCTTAGTGGTGAGCACTTCTGCCTTGTAGTACTAGGGTACTTGGTTTAAATCCTGCTCAGGATGCTATATTTCACAACATTCTCAAAGAGAACCCTACAACAAAATAGAATCACTGACAGACTCATTAAACACCTAGCTAAGCTGTGAGAAACCCAATGTTGAGTGAAGCCTCAACAACTTGGCCATCATAATCCAAACGAACCTCATGAATGAATAGATTGTGTTTATTCAGGTACCACTAAATAGTAATAATATCAAACAGACAATGGACTATTCTCATTTAATACACAAAGCACTGTATAAAGCAATCTAAAAAATGTACCTTTACTCTGTACACTTCTGGTGAACCTTGTTGACCCTGGGGACCAGGGGGACCCTGAGGACCAGGCTCACCCTAAAGAGCAATGCATGGAAACACAAACTGTCAGTCAAGTCAATAAAAACATCACAATAACAACTCATAGCAAAACACAACATGAATGTCCATAGAATTTGGCCAAATTAGTACTGATGTTTCTCCAGTGTTGGTCACTTTAACTACAACAACTATACAGCTTATATTGCTTATATATAGATAGTTTCACAGATTCAACTGCAGACTTTAAATGCAGAAATTAAATAGGTTTTTAATATAGAAAGTGCACCATCATGGCTATCTCCTATCTTTGCATATTTTCCCAAATATCAAAAGTATGCATGTTGCCACTGACAGTTGTCATCTAGGTGAGATTTTCCCTAGGCCTGACTGAAGCAGGCCATAGATGATTTCGATTGTCTTTCCTTCCAACATCCGTGGAAGGAAAGAAAATCACTTGATTTCCTGTGTTGATGGGGAATGCTGGAGAAGGGGATTTGGGGGTGTGGGGAGCACTCCCGGCTGGCAGAACACAATGATAACTGCTAGTGGCTATAGCTGCCGGGAGAAAATCCAACAGGCTGGTTCTACCAAACTCAGTCGATGGGTTGACTTGGGTACAATCAGACTGCCCATAGATGGATCAAATCTCAGACGGTCCCTGCTGAACCAGCTGAATTTTGATCCATGTATGGCCGGCATTGGTAAACTATCTATTTCTATGACCAGCGCATGCAGTATATTTACTCACTTTGTCACCCTGTGGTCCATGAAAACTCAGACCCATAGTGCCCTATAAGAATGCAAAATATGAGAGCTTAAAAAAATAAAAGATTTAACATTTAAATTAAATATTAGACAAATACAATATACACTTACCTTTGGTCCCGGTAGACCTGGTGGTCCTGGTGGCCCCTAAAATAAAAAAGAGATTATTTAGAATAAATCACATCTACCCTATTGTAGATATGTAATTGAAGGTGTTTTAGTTAACTTGAGAACAGCAACAGTTTGACATAAATCAAAGTTTTTATATCAACACTGTTTACATGCAATAAATGGTATCTTCCACCAAAAGGAAAAATGATTATTATTTGTTTAAATAATCAGAAACACCATTGCTAAATGTGGAAATTTTATGTCAGGAATATGGAGCTGAGCCAGGAATATGGAGCTCAGTCAGAGCACCTGTTGGTGGCACTGTAGTTTATGGACAGGAATGGTGCACACCCGGGGGCCACCAGCAGATGTTTTCCAAATGCCAGCTGAGTTTAATTATGCCCTTCACGTCTAATCCCAGTGTCCCTTTTAGGTGGGCTTTAATGCCCAGGAGGTGGTGTGGCTTCTCAATCCCTTGACTGCCATGATTGACTCTCACAGCAATCGCATGATCAAGAGCCCGTCATGCTGGCTCCTGATCAGAAGCTGTAATCAGGAGCTGTTGGTGACAGCTCAGTCAGTAAGCTAGGAATGCAAAGTGAGTACAATTTCAGCACCATGGACACGTGTGGTGGCTGAACATAATTGCCCATTTTTTCCTGCCGCTGCATATATGTATTACGCGGTCAGCAAGAGGTTAACCATCACCTGGGCACCTAGCTGCTGTGAGGCTTTTTTGCCCGACCCTGCTGTATGTTCCTTGCCTCAGCATATTGCCCCTGCATCCATTCTGTTACTGTCTAGTGATCCTATAGCTCTCTTGCTTGCATGGGCAGGGGGTTGTTCCAACACTGACACAAAGTACTATATCTATTTAGGAGTAGCATTGTTACTCTAGGACAAGACTACAGATCCGATCCAGGGAATATCCGATTGCCTCTCTGGGGATCATGAAGGAATTTTTTCCCCTGCTGGAGCAAATTGGATCATGCTTTATTTTTTTTGCCTTCCTCTGGATCAACTGTGGGTATAAGATTGTATATATAGGATTGTATATGTGTGTATGTATATATATATATGTATATATAACAAAATATTTCCTGTTATTGGCTGAACTAGATCAACTTTTTTCAGCCAGACTAACTATGTAACACCTCCTCCTCCTCTCCTCTTCTTCATAAAAAAGAGGGGAGATGTTTTGTAGTCCACAGAGATAGCTTGGAAAAATAAAACTGATAACAGTGAGAAGAGGCAGAAAGCACAGAAAGTCATCATCTCACAAGATTTTTGCACTTGTCGAACAGATATAACAAAACCCTTTAAAATGCACATTTTACAAACCAAAAAAGAGAAAATAGATGTTGTTGTTTACATATACTTTAAACCTTTTTTATTTCAAGAAAATCAGTCAGTTTTGGTATAGTGCTTACTGCAATAATACCTCATCTGTTTTGTTTTCTGCAATAATGCTACATTTCTTGCTGTATTTACTTCCATGATATATTATTTAAAGCAGTAATAAACAGTATACATGCTTCCTTAATATTTATTTTAGTATTGGCTTGTGTAAAGGGAGGGTTTGATCAGGTATTTGCAGCTATCTGTTACCACAGTTGGGAGCATTATGCAGTCTCCTGCCCCTGGTGGATTCTATGTAGTAATATATATGGAGAAAGCAATCTAGACAGAGTCCTTCTGCAGAAGAAGTGCATTCTAACCCTTACAGAAGAGCCCAACTGCTTACTGTAAAATGGGAGAGACAGCAAGATTTCTCCACTAACCTATTATGCAAAAAACAATACATGTGCACCAAGTAAACCTTTTTGTAATATAGCATATATAATTAGTGTGCAGGTGTCTAGTTTTACATAGAATCGTTGATATTTATCCACAATGGGAAATACTTTCTAGAAGAAAAAAACACTTACTAGACGACCTGGTGGTCCAGGCGGTCCTATTGGGCCTTCTAATCCAGGGAGTCCGGGTGTACCCTGTGTAAAAAAGACCAGTCAATTATACCCTAGAGAAAGAGGACTATCCCTGGAAATGGTTGGAAATAAAGACATGATTTTAATTAGTCAAAATAACTAATAGGAAAGTTTAGTAAATTTTCACATACTGTGAGTTATCATGCTAAACCTAAAGTAATCTTTGAAGTGACATCCATTTTTACAAACTTCTTTCTTTCTTTATGTGCTACATAGCCGTATTACAGGTAAACTATAGTCGGGCCCAGGGTTATACCTGAGCCATGGAATCTGGGTCAAGGCTATTAGAGAATAGGCCGAATGACTCATCCAGGCAGCTCTCTGGTGCCTCCCTCTGGTTCTAGAATAGTGGAGAATATTCTAGAAATTAGTGGGCGTGAGCTAGGAGGGTTATCTTGCATATTTAGGGGCCCTTAGCCAATCCCTAGAAAGTGGGCCTAGCAGGAAACTAAAGAGCCCTTGAATAGACATGAGCCACGCCAGCCAGGAAGTTGGGTGGAAGATGGAGAAGGCAGTGTTGAGGGAGTCTGTTGGTGGCCCTTGAGGGACGACTGCCGGGGAGGGGTTCTGCCTTGTGCCAGAGCTTGGGTGGCTGGCCTGGAAGGATTTTACCACAGGAGGCAGTTGGAGAAAAGCTTTCCGGAAAGGCAGCAGGAGCAAGGAGAGACAGAGTGAGTAGATCAGCATGGTGCAGGGACAGACAAGGGGAAAGACTGACATCTGTAGCAGGTCTCACTTGAAGACAGTGGTGTGCTTAAGTCTTCATCCAACCTTGCCCTGGGAAATCTCCAGTGTATGTCAGTCAGGTAGACTGGAAAGAAGAAGCATCCAGGTGGGCTGGTGGAATGGCAGCCAGGTGGGCTAGCATTTCTGCAGGAAGTAGAGCTGGGACCAGTGTCTACAGGGAAGCAGAAGGTGATGCAGGATGCAGTTCACTCCACATGTGCTACTTTTCTCAAGGGACTGAGAGTTTGTAGCATGTAAGAGGCTGTTGCTAAACTAACAAAAACATTCAGGAGCAACCACAATTGAAAGCACTGATCGGGACAGTCTTGAAAGGACAAACAGTCAAATAATTAAAACGTTCAATGAGATAAAAGCATTCAAAAACCTTTGCATACCTTTTAATGGGTCATTTAATTGCATCAAACAAGTACACAAATACTGAAAATACTTACTGGTAAACCATGACTTCCGGGAAATCCTTTTTCACCTTTTGCCATAAAACCAATGATGTCTCCTGGTTCTCCCTAAAAAAAAAAAAAAAGAAGATAATCTAAAATGTGTTATAGATCTCAGGTGGATTGTTTTCAATCCGGTCATCTAGTGAAGTACAGGGCTTTTCCAAGCTTTGAGTAAACCTGTGCCAGGTTGTTTCATCGAATATAATATATTGCTAATCCCCTAGTCTGTTTTCCTGTATGTAATGGCCATTTCAGTCTCAGAATGGTTTTGAGAATGGTCTTTTATTTGCACACACCCTACTACTGAAGTCTTGAGAGAATATGGCCAAATATAAGTCTGTCCTGTGTCTCTCTGATGGATAAGGGTAGTAATTACTGATATCACACTTAACATGACCAGTAGCCTAGGTTTTGCTGGTGTAACATCATCTTTTATATTTAAAAAAAATGGGTATTTTATTGTGTTTGTGTGTAATCATATTCATTAAAAAAAAAAATTCAAAAAAATTGCATTTGAAAAACCACTGCCCAAATACAGTGTGACATAAAAAAATTGCAACACCCATCATTTTATTTTATAGGGCCTCGGCTAAAAAATATATATATTAATAATGTTTGGGGGTTCTAAGTAATTTTCTAGCAAAACAATTTAGATTTTTACATGTATGTGAGAAGTGTCAGGAAGTCTTTAAAGCTGAATCTAGTATCTGACATTCACATTTCAACCTTCATTTATATTATATACTAAATTTATGATATTCTCATTCGTCACCTGTTATCATGGGCAGCATAATATTTTTGCATATATAAAATTGTTTCTTTTTATTTGTTGTTTAGGAATAAAGAACCACTAACAGTCTATGTATTCAAATTTCCAGATAGCAAAAGATCACACCAATGAATGCCAATGACGTGGGCTAGAAGAAGTGTTTGTTTAGTGGCCCCTGAGGGATGCATTAAAAACAACAGATTTGCAACTGTAGCTTTGTCATATTTTGAAATATATTTTGTGCTTATTATTACATAGAACCCAAGTAAAGTTAGGCATGATTTGCAGTCTAACACTGCAACTATTGTAAATACCTTGCCTAATACCACTGTTGTACACATAGTATACTTGTAATTGCTTTAAGCAGGTCTGAAATATTATCTTAAGATTATATAAACCATTCTTAAAGCACAGTATAAACTAGTGTTAAAACTAAACTGAGTGGTGACTTCATTGAATGGGGTAAATTAAATATCCAACGTGTGTTTCATTTTGCAATCATGTCAACAGTGTTTGAACATTATAAATATATCACATTCGCTCAGATATTAATATATATATATATATATATATATATATATACATATATATTCTTTTGTTTCTCTACTACTATTTTCAGCTATTTTTGTTTTCCAAACTTTTTATTGCATAAGTTTACAGCAAAAGTATTTATACAATTTCCAATACAGTAATTACTGTATTTATTGGCGTATAACACTCACTTTTTTACCCTGAAAATAGAGGGTAAACTGTGCCTGCGTGTTATACGCAGGGGGCTGTGGAAAGTTTTTTTCCTGAAACTTCCCTCTTAAAGTTAGGGTGCGTGTTATACGCCGATAAATACGGTACATGTCAAATCCTTTCACCTAAATTATTTAATATAACACTAATACATTTCCCACATTATTACCCTGTTACAACCATAGTACAACTTCACCTTCCATCACACTTTAACATTAATTTACATCAATTTCTATTTTCAGCTATAGACCTTGTACCTCTGCACTTCAAGAATTTACCTTCAAGATTATGTTTTACAACTTTATTCACATACAAAATGAGAAGTACAACATACCTTAAGTCCTGGAGGTCCTGGAGCACCCTAAAAGAACAAATACTGTTATAACTTTCAGAACAATGTTTTGAAGACACATTTTGAAGCTACATTTTGTAGAAACTGAGACATACCATTGATTTTAAAGTAAACATCAAGGTAAATGTTTTTCCATTTGTAACAAAATCTTACTTAAAATCAGTTAGCATCACCTTATTACCATTGAATGATTGCTGTGCAGGCAGTAATATTGATATTGTCAGGACCTGGGACCTCGTCCGTGTCTGGCATTTACTCTTCCCACTGAGCTATCTGGGATGCTGGACAGCTCCTTGCCTGATCTGCTGGACAAACCTATCTGATCCAATGGACAACCCTGCCTTGAGTCTTGATTACCGATGAACCTTGAACTCCTTGCTCCTCCCATGAACTTCCTATATAAGCCTTGTCTCAGCACTTCCTCTTTGCCAGGTTATTGTGCCTTCCCTGCCAGTGCCTTGCTGTTGGTTTTCCTGTTGCCATCTGTACCTACAACCACTCGTGATTGACCTTTGGCTTGTTCCTGGACTTCTCTACTGCCTGATCCCAATCTGCAACTACCCGTGTTTGACCCTCGGCCTGTTCTTTGACCACGTTGCTGTTTCATCCTTGTCTGTTTATCCGCTATTGGACCCCGGCTTGCTCACACCCTGGTGGGGCAAACTTGAGGACTGCGACCTGGTACTAGCTTGCAGCCAAATCCATCTCCACCACCCGGAGCTCTGGGGAAAACCAGCTAGTACTTAGACTCCGCACCTCAGGTGAGCCTGTGTCATCTACCAGAAGTGACTGCCTGTATGCCTGTCCTGCCACTGCTATTGCAATTGGTCTTCAAGCCCGACGCCTGATCGTGACAGAATAACCTGGCCATAAACATGAAGGCCGCTATAGCAGATGCTCTGACTCCTGTCAGACAGCAAATCTCAGACCTGCAGCAAGAAGTTCTGTTACTGAAAGGTACAGTACGCCCAGGCCCGGAACCAGCCTGTCCTGAGCCATTTGTTGTGATGCCCGAGAGGTTTGACGGTAGCCGTGCATCTCTTTCATCCTTTAAGATGGATTGCGAGCTGTTGTTTGCTCTTAAGCCTAGGACCTATGCCACAGATTATATAAAGGTTCCCGCTACTATCAACCTGCTCACTGGACCCATCAAAACATGGGCTTACCAGGTATTACAGGAAAGGAATCCAGTCTTGGACAGCTGGGAAGCTTTTATGTTAGCCCTGGACTCTCACTGTACAGTTTCCAAGAAAACCAGGGTTCCCAAGTCTGCTCCTAGCTCATCTGGCCTTCGAGGACCCAGGGACAGGAATACCCTGTACAGGTATGACTTCAAGCCACCCCAGTACGTGCCAAGCCATGAAGCCCTAACACCACAAAGCCTTGACGTTCCTGTGGATATACACACACCTACCCTGGAAGATGTGTAACCTATGGAGATCGGGGTCATCCAGACCACGCTGTCTAAAGCTGAAGAGAGCGGAGGAGAGGCTGTGGCCTTTGTTTCTATTGTGGAGAAAGAGGGCACTTAATCTCTCTCTGCCCAACTCGTCCACCTCGGCCAAAGGTTCTTCAAGTGGGTACTACTGGGATTCATTCTGCTATCACTGCTGTTCGGCCTGTGAACTGCCAAGGTTGCCGTAAGGCCTGTCCATGTTCAATGACACAAGTAGGTTCCCAGACTACGGTGGTCAACGATACCAGTGCCCCTCTTGAACCCGCAACCAATACCCCTGTGAAACTCCTACCATCTGGCCTAGAGGCAACTATGCAACCTCCCGACAACAGACCAGTTCCAGTAGTCATCCCACGTTCCACAGTGGTAAATGTAGTAACATCACCCTGTCCTGCCAAAGAACCACCTCCTGCTCCAGAGACGCCTTCGCTACATCCTAAGAAAACACCTGTTCTTGATACCGTCACCACTTCGTAAAGTCTGGCTCCATCACAAATTCCTGTCCTGCCAAAGAAGTTCTACCACCTGACTGTATGTATGCCTCAAATGGCACCCTTATCCGTAAGCAGGAGCTGGAGATGTTTGAAAAAGCCTTGCAAGTGAGGAGAATCTCCCCAGCAGAAACTTCTAAAGAAAAAGATGCCCAAAGATGGATAAGGTTCACTCCCCTAGATTGACAAGAGAATTCCACCAGAGGTTTCCTCACAAACCCAGCCCTAAGACGTCCAGAGGTCGTCCTGAGAGGAGGGGAGTACTGTCAGGACCTGGGCTTGAACCTGGGACCTCGTCGGTGTCTGGCATTTACTCTTCCCACTGAGCTATCTGGGATGCTGGACAGCTCCTTGCCTGATCTGCTGGACAAACCTATCTGATCCAATGGACAACCCTGCCTTGAGTCTTGATTACCGATGAACCTTGAACTCCTTGCTCCTCCCATGAACTTCCTATATAAGCCTTGTCTCAGCACTTCCTCTTTGCCAGGTTATTGTGCCTTCCCTGCCAGTGCCTTGCTGTTGGTTTTCCTGTTGCCATCTGTACCTACAACCACTCGTGATTGACCTTTGGCTTGTTCCTGGACTTCTCTACTGCCTGATCCCAATCTGCAACTACCCGTGTTTGACCCTCGGCCTGTTCTTTGACCACGTTGCTGTTTCATCCTTGTCTGTTTATCCGCTATTGGACCCCGGCTTGCTCACACCCTGGTGGGGCAAACTTGAGGACTGCGACCTGGTACTAGCTTGCAGCCAAATCCATCTCCACCACCCGGAGCTCTGGGGAAAACCAGCTAGTACTTAGACTCCGCACCTCAGGTGAGCCTGTGTCATCTACCAGAAGTGACTGCCTGTATGCCTGTCCTGCCACTGCTATTGCAATTGGTCTTCAAGCCCGACGCCTGATCGTGACAGATATGTAAGACACAAAGGGGTCTATTGATAAGATACTTAATGCACAAATGTGCAAACTGAACTAAATGTCAGGATATATTTTTGAATAGATTAATTCAGGTATCATCAGCACCATCTAGTGGCCAATATGTGGTATATTTTCCCATTGAGATATTTCAGAAAACTATACCGTAATTTGGCCACAAGATGGAGCAGGTGATAGAGAAGTTAAACTATTCAAAAAACATATGGCGGAATTTACTGTAGTTCAGCTTGCACAAATGTTTCTGATTTTCGTGCAGCAAATGTTTTATAAGTAGAACCCTTAATCATGTCGCCTTGTTATTGGTGACACCACAATAAAATGGCAGTGGTTCAGTGTCACAACTGAGAGAAGCACCTTTCCACTTCCCGTTTTTTTCCAGAAATGCTGGCAACTATGCCCATAGAGTCTGTTTGCAGCATAGTACCTCCCTATGTTATGCCTGCTGTGTCCCAGTGTCTAGGTTTCAGTTTACAAAATGAACATCTCCTTCCATCCTTTCTTTTGGGCTCCAGCTTTTGAAAGAGGAAGCAGGATAGGAGGATCATGAGATCTCATTTTGAGAAGTAGATTTATAGTGCTTTACCAACTTATTTTTATATGTCATTTTTTTTCTCTCTATTTTACTAAGTCTATATTCTGGTTCTCTGACTTCTGCTTTAACACCAAATCTGAAACAGTAGTCTTGGATGAATTTTCTCCCACTATTGCTATCTCCTAAAATCACTAAGTAACTTTGGTATTCAGTAATAACTTTCTTATCCATTTGGTATATTATTATACCTCCCAAACCTCCTGGATTCGGTGTGACTGTCCCGAGATTTGAACCATATCCTGGCATCCCACGAATCTGGGCTGAATCCTGGAGCTCATGACAGAGCAAGTTCATGCACTTGGCTTCACTAATTAGCCTAGCAGGGGTGCACTAGTGCAGGCACCCAGGGTATCCCTTGTGGGGTGCCCAGGGTCCCAGATGCCAAGATCACCCCCTCTATGGCAGCCAGCATCTCTCCCTGGCTGCCTGTAACAATCACTTCAGAGCTGATGGAAGCCTCCCCCAAGCTGGGGAGGAGGGACGTCTCTCTGCTTCAGCCATGCTTTTCTGAGGTCTGGGGAGGGAAAAGGGGGAATTGGGGAGGAAGAGTGTTTATTCTGGGAGGGGGGATTATGGGGAAAGAGGATCTCTGCTGGTGGAGGGGATTTGGAGGTGAAAAGGATTTGTGCTGGGAAGAGAATTTGTGTTGGGAGGGAATATTGAAGGGGGTGGGGATTTGTGCTGAAAGAGGGGATTTGAGGGGGTGGAGGAAAATGTGTACAGGAGAAGGGGGAAGAAGATGTGTGCTGGTAGGGGAGATTAGTGGGGAGGTTTTGTTCCTGGGAGGGGGGAAATAGGATTCATGCTGGGGGGGCAAAGATTTGTTCTAGGAGGGGTGAATGTGCAGATTAGTGCTGGATTTATTTTGGGGGGGGGAGGATTTAGGCTGAAAGGATATAGTATGGGAGAGTGTTGATAGTAGGGTTAATTTTGCACTATCCTGACCCCTACACTGTGCGTTACACGCCCCTGACTCCTGCACTCTTTTTGTTTTGTATTCCCAGCCCTTACTGTGCACTACTCACTTCTGTCCCCTATATTCTGTGCATTGCTCCCTGAGTATCATATACTCCTGAACCCAGCACTGACTACAGCACTCTTTGCATTACATACTCCTGATCCATGAACATATTGCACACCCTGGACCCCTGAAGTCTGTGTTATGTATCCTAAACCCGACACTGACTGCAGCACCCTATGCATTGCACACCCCCTGCACTCTGCCTTACAGACTCCTGTTCTATATACACTATATTTTACATTACAATCCCTAACTATTTTAATGAAGTTCTTCTTTAAGGTAAGCTCAGAAAGAGTGTTAGCTCTCTGACTATTTTCTGTGTGTGCAAAACAACAACACCTTAGATCATCAAATGAGACATTTCAAACCCTGAGAAACACGTGGCACTTACAGGATAACCTAGGAGCCCCGGTAGGCCAGGAGGTCCAAAAGGTCCTAATTCTCCCTAAAAGTCAAAGCCAAGAAAAATTCTAGGTTAATATACAGATTATACACACGTAAAGAAATATAAAAGCGCTGATTAAACATTGTCAGAGACAGTTATAAAATATGTGCATAGAAATATCTACATTCCCTTGCTACTGTTTTCTAAAAATATAACTAAAGTTAAGAAAATCTATTAATTAACATTGGGTTATATATTTGTCCTAATTTGGGTTCATGAACCAGGGTTCATTTTCAATAAGATCTGTATCTGTGTGGGTCTTTTTGCTCACAATAGAGGTAAAATTATTTTTTAGGGATTGACCATGTTTCCTCCTAAATGCCAGTAGGGTGCAGGCTTGTACTCCTTGACTGATATGTAGAAGCTATTTAGAAGATGCATACAAGGAAATATTTCATGGTTTACTGAGAGACGATTAGCATTGTATACAGTATTCCCCAAAAACGACTTTATTTTGTTCTAAACTTTTTTTAGTAGGTAGCCTGTCTCTGCATTTTAATCTTTTTTAAACAGTATGAATTGCCAATACAGCAGCCAGTCTCACATTCACACTTGCACTGGAAAATGACAGTTGGAAAGAAAAAATGGTTCAAATCTAATTGGCTGAAATTAGGGAATATTGCAATTTTTAGGTACAAGGTCTTGCCACACACTTGGGTCAGAAAGAAGCAGAGAGAGTACAAATAGTGATGACGAGCTGAGCAAAGATTAATTTGCTGTACGTTCACCAAACAATTGAAAAAAATCCCCAAACATTGCACACGAATCCTATTAAAGTCTATGGGAGCCATATATTTTTTTTGCCCTTTTTAAGGCCAAGTTGCAAGCTTTTGGGAAAATATGGCATAAGTAGCTGGATGCCATGGGAGACTATGCTACATTTTTTTTTTTAAATGACCCTTCAGTGGGGAGCACATTTTTTAATAAGAGTTTGAATAAGGCATAGGGCTCAAACACATGACCACAAAAAAATAAAGCTTTTACCAACAAACTTTATTGTTTTCTGGACCTGAATACAGGTGTATTGTTTTTTATGGGCCCAAGCACACGGCATAAAGATCAGTAAACTTGTACTGTGTTCAGATCAGTTGAAAAACAAATTTGAAAAAATTACCTCTAAGGGCGGGCTGTATTTTACATGTATGAATGTATATGTTTGTGCTAATACGGACAGCGCACAGAGCACTTTTTTCGCAGGATCTTGGTGCCAGCTTCTGCCAGCTCCTGCATATTAGTTCATGTATTTTCACACAGCCATGTGCATGAGCTTTGCTAACACACCTGGGTGCACTGCGAACACAATGGCTTGCAATAGGCTTTTTTGAAGCCTATTAGAGCCTATGTCTCTAATCAGGTGCTTCAAAAACACCCCCCGCCACTATAATTCCGACGCCCTGCGCCCGAAAAGGGGCCGTACGCCTGAATGGGGGGTGGCTACAGCGACCATGGATAAATTCATGCAATGTATGAATCTATCCATGGTGTGCAGAGGGGGTGGCTGGAGAGAGGACGCACTGCCACTGGTCCTGGTATCAGTGGGAGTAAACAATGCCCCATCTTTGGAATTAGTGAGAGCAATAGTGCCCCATCATTGGTGTCAGTGTGAGGAATAGTGCCCCATCATTGGTGTCAGTGTGAGGAATAGTACCCCATTATTGGTGTCAGTGGGAGGAACAGTGCCCCATCATTGGTGCAAGTAGGAAGAATAGTGCCCTGTTGTTGGGGTCAGTGGGAGGAATAGTGCTCCCTTGTCTGTGTCAGTGGCAGAAAATATGCCCCACTGCTACTTATAGTAGGGGAAATAATGCCCCAAGGGGTGAATAAAAGCAAGCAAAGGGCCACATCGGCCCCTGGGCCGCAGTTTGGAGAACACTGGTCCAGAGGTACCCATTTCCATGGTTAATGTAATGATCTAATTAGGTTAATTTTGTGTTATTACTTATTTAGGTAACTGCACATCATTTATCCCCATCTATGGTGTTATCGTTTTTGTGTATTAGGCTTTGTTGCTGTTTTCTGTTTCTTGGTCAAAAGCCACTAACTCTTGAACACCAGTCAGACATAAAAGGCACAAATGAAAAAATGTATGGAAAAAAAAAAGCACAAATGAATGCAGCTCTGTAATCAACACTACATCATCTTTTTTAAATGCAAGCAGCGTGAGTATTTGAATTTGACTTGGTATTGGTATCTTGTAGTCTACTGTGCAGTCTGTACAACAGAGCTCAGAGAGGAAGATGCAACACATGGAGCCATGTTGATTGGAGGAGAGAGCAGAATATCACAGAGATTAGATCATCTGTGTATTGCTTCTCCTTTTAATGTCTATTCACAGGGTGGTATGGTGAGGGGACCCATAAGTAAAAAGGAAACTGAAGGGAAAGGTCAGGTTCACTACCCTGTGTGACAAGGTTGTGTTGTGGGACAGAGCTGTGTACATCTCAGAACTGGATCAACAGAAATAAAAAACCTTTGGCATCTCCCATATATCTATTTAATAAAAGATTATATAGAACTAAAACATCCCCCATATACCTGTATGTATTTTATATGTGAATTTAGCTGTTTAGCTTTAATTTCTTAGTGTTTGGTACATTTTTTTACCCAAATAAACTTCATGGTAAAATATGATGAAACATGAAATGGGTCTTTTTTACAGCAAGGTAGATGAACATATGATGATAGAGATTCTGACATTTTGCTACAAAAATGATCATATATCCCGATAATTTAATACACCTTACCTTCGTGCCATTGCAGCCTGGAATACCTGGTGGACCAGGTGGTCCATCTTGCCCAGGTATGCCCTGGTAATAAGAAAATATGTCTTAAAAAAACTTTGAAATATTTTCCTATGTATGATAAATGATTTGTCCAGCTTGCCAAAAAGTACATACAGGGAGGCCTGGGTTTCCTGGAAATCCAGCTGATCCGGCAGGCCCCTGAAATGAAAGACAAGGAAAGAAATTACTTCACCAAACCTCACAAAAAATAAGTACCAGCATATACTATTGTAAAGGAGAATGCCGTTGTATTCTGTATTTTCCCAGTAGAATGGTGTAGTATACACTGATCTAATTTGATGCTTCATAATTAACAATGCTATGTAAAAGAAGGCCCACCCACAAGGATCTTCATGGTTTTCCCTGGATTCATTTTTGCTTTCTCAGGTTCTGTGTTTACCTCTGCTTGCTGTGCTATTATTATTTCTATCTACCACCTTTGGTTTTACCTCTACTGCCTGCATGTCTCCTGTCATTTTGGAAGAGCTTGTCCAATCTATGAACCTTTCTCTTTGACCATTGGCTGAAAACCAGCCAACCCCACTCCCTCTTCCCCACCACATCCTTTTGTGGCTGCCCTATCTGTCATTTCGATTTAAGACTTGGCTTTTGGTGAATATTCTTATTGACTCTCTACTGCCTGCACGTCTCCTGTCATTTTGGAAGAGCTTGTCCAATCTATGAACCTTTCTCTTTGACCATTGGCTGAAAACCAGCCAACCCCACTCCCTCTTCCCCACCACATCCTTTTGTGGCTGCCCTATCTGTCATTTCGATTTAAGACTTGGCTTTTGGTGAATATTCTTATTGACTCTCTACTGCCTGCACGTCTCCTGTCATTTTGGAAAAGCTTTCCCAAACTATGAACCTTTCTCCTTGACCATTTGCTGCAAACCAGCGAACCCCACGCCCCCTTCCCCACCACATCCTTTTGTGTCTGCCCTATCTGTCATTTTGATTTAAGACTTGGCTTTTGGTGAATATTCTTATTGACTCTCTACTGCCTGCATGTCTCCTGTCATTTTGGAAAAGCTTGCCCAAATTATGAACCGTTCTCCTTGACCATTGGCTGCAAACCAGCCAACCCCACTCCCCCTTCCCCACCACATCCTTTTGTGTCTGCCCTATCTGTCATTTTGATTTAAGACTTGGCTTTTGGTGAATATACTTTATGACTCTCTACTGCCTGCATGTCTCCTGTCATTTTGGAAGAGCTTGCCCAAACTATGAACCTTTCTCCTTGACCATTTGCTGCAAACCAGCGAACCCCACTCCCCCTTCCCCACCACATCCTTTTGTGTCTGCCCTATCTGTCATTTTGATTTAAGACTTGGCTTTTGGTGAATATTCTTATTGACTCTCTACTGCCTGCATGTCTCCTGTCATTTTGGAAAAGCTTGCCCAAATTATGAACCGTTCTCCTTGACCATTGGCTGCAAACCAGCCAACCCCACTCCCCCTTCCCCACCACATCCTTTTGTGTCTGCCCTATCTGTCATTTCGATTTAAGACTTGGCTTTTGGTGAATATACTTTATGACTCTCTACTGCCTGCATGTCTCCTGTCATTTTGGAAGAGCTTGCCCAAACTATGAGCCTTTCTCCTTGACCGGTGGCTGCGTACCAGCCAACCCCACTCCCCCTTTCCCACCCCATACTTTTGTGCCTGCATATCTGTCAATTTGATTTAAAACTTGGCCTTGGGTGATTATCCTTTCTGACTCTAGATCATCAGCTATATCACTTGTTGTTACTATTAGTTACAAATCATGATTTGGCCCACTGGTTATGATCGTCCAAATCCCCTAACCCTCACCAGAAGTGTCTTGTGGATCATGATGCTATTCTATTTTATATCTAAAAATAATCTGCCTGATGAGAAATGTGTGATGTTTAGATGATAACTGTAAATGTAACATTTGGCTTTAACAATGCCTTACTTAGATTTAACAAACAGCCATAACTGCTTTGTTGGAAAAATATGACTACGTTTTCTAAACCATTAACAAAAATCCAACAAACTAAGCTGGCTTCAAGTTTCTGTTGTCCATGATCAGAGACAGGTCCTAGAGTATTGTTAAACAATTATCCATTTTTGTTTTTAGCAACGGACAAAATGAGCTGGGCTGATGCCACTTAGTGAGCTCTGCATAAAGCGTATCTGTAGCATACACAGGTATGTTTGCTTCAACATCATCATGTAAGTCAATAGAACAGCTTCTTCTGACTTTCTGATGATCCAGGCAACCGTGCACTCTGGGGCACAGATCAATAAATCCTGTTAGTGGTGTCAACTCAGCTCTGTTTGATGAAATCTAATATTATTTATGGTTGCAGAATAGTTAAATATCATTCATATTCTAATAGTATAACAGTAACAACAAACATATGTAACTATGGCTTACTCTGTTTCCCTTTGTTCCTGGAAGTCCTGGCTCACCAGTATCACCCTGTAACAGAAATAAAAATTGTTTTATTACTATTATTGTTAGGATATAACTTTACTATTTACAGTATTATGTACTGTTTACCTTATGTCCCAGTGGTCCAGGTGGCCCTTCAGGTCCTTGAAGTCCAGGAAATCCAATGATGCCAGGTAGACCAGGTAAACCTCGATCTCCCTTTGAGAGGCAAAATAAAATGACTATTAGTTCCATGCAGTACAAACAAAGTGTCGTCAAACAAAATTTTACTTTTCAATTTATTTTTATTTTTAATTTGTACTAAAATATTGTAATAACGTAGAAACCGGTAATTCGTTTCCCAAACTTCATGGAGCAAGAAAAAATAACACATATATGTATGACTGTCCTATCAAGCAAGTCAGGACTTAAAGTAGATCTATAGGCAAAACTTTTTTTTTTTCATTTTGATTAGAGTATGGGAGGATTATAACCCCTGTAAAATTTATTTATGCCATCTTTATCCCATCGGGGAGATTTCCCTTCACTTCCTGTCCCATAGCCAAACAGGAAGTGAGCACAAATCTCTGCAAATTAAGGGAATCGCTTGGGGACCCCTAGATCACTAGAAGTAATGTCCCCATTGGAGGATTTTTCCTCTATTACTTTTCTGGGGACAACCCAAAATATGGGATTTTCTTTCACTTTCACTTTCAATTATACTGGTAAGCAGGACAAACAGAGAATGAGAATTGCCCTAATGGGGGCACAGACAGCAAAAAAAAGGACGTGTTCTAATCCATCTCCCCTCTATCCCCAAAAAATTGCCTTTAGTTATAATTCAAGAGAAGTGAGTTTTTAGCTTTGCTGGATTCTGTGAAATACACTACATGAGGAAATCTTAAAATAAACTTGTCAGGATAAAAATAAAACTGTAAGGGCTGACTTATTTTTCCAGAGGAACACTCCTGGATCCTTATCCTTTTTTGCCTACTTGGTGGGTAATCAACCTCAATCAAGCAGGTACATAGCATGTGTATCATAATGATTATGCCATGAGCAGATATAAAGAGCCCAACCTCGCTTAATGGTTCATACTGGTTGTGCCTTAGGCCCCTTTCACACTACTGCGACTTCAAAGTCGCGCGATTTTACCGCGATTTCGCGGCCGCGATTTTGCCACGATTTTTCCACGATTCGCGGCCGCGATTTCAGGGAATGCCTGTGTAAGTGGCATCAAAATCGGACCAAAGTAGTGCAGGGACTACTTTGAAGTCGGAACGACTTGAAGTCATACTAATATGAATGGTTGTCATTGGAAATCATGGGAAACGACTTGTCATGCGACATTGCCATCACAAATCGTGGGACAAGTGGTATAAGTGTGAAAGGGGCCTTATGCTGAATCTAGGTGGTGAAGGTGCAACTTCTCCTGAACCCCATAAATCAGGGAGCTCAAGTCTAACTTTTACCCCCACCATAGCGCTCAACTGTCCCTGATTTTGAGGGACTGTCCCTAATTTAGAAGAACCTCTGTCCCTCTTTTTTCCTCATTTGTCCGTCATTTTGGTCTGATCTATATAGTTGTATAAAAAATGCACTATTTATCTTTCAAAAAGTGTTATGCCACGTACACACGATCATTTTTCCCGTCAGGAAAAATTACATTTTTTCTTTTGGACGAGAAAAACGACCGTGTGTGGGCTTTTTGTTATTTTTCCAGACGGGAAAAATGGCATTAATCACGACGAGAAAAATTAGAACATGCTCTAATTTTTCTCGTTGTGATTCCCGATCATTTTTTTCCGCGGCAGTTTTCCCATAGGGAAACACTGCCGGGGAGCCCACACACGTTTTTTTCGACCAAGAAAAAAAATGTCATTTAAAACGACCGTGTGTAGGGGAACAAGCTGTTCCTCGTTTTTCACGTCGATTTTCTCGACTGTGTTTTCACCGTCGAAAAAATCGATTGTGTGTACACGGCATCACACAGTGCTAAACCTTTCATCCTATTTCTAAATTGTTACATTTGTAAATTTCAAAAGCCAATATAAAGGAATAGTAGTAAAAAAAAGCACTTGTGGGTTTAACAAATATTTTTTTTTTGTATAATTCTCCTTTGGGGGGGGGGGGGGTGGCAGGGTGTGTGACCTATGCCTACATAAATTTGCTAATAGGTCTCCCTCCTTCCCATCTCAAAATGTTGGGAGGTATGACCCCCACCCATATTTATCAGCCATGTGCACCCATATATGTTCTGTACAGAGAAAAGCATTCCCAGTAAAGATACCTTTGTACATGTATGCAGAAGCTCTCTTGGGGGGACACCCTGGTTAACATTGAAAATCAAAATAGGCATGTGCTCAGAGATGTCTGGATCCTATTCAGAACCCACTTGAGCAAACCCACCAGGATGATGTCACCTGTACTGGGCCACAATCATAGGTGGCCAAGGCATTCCCCTTATTACCCTTATACAGTGGGTGTGCATACATGCAGTTGTGGGGCAGGGAATTCCCTGGCCACAAATGATTGGCCCAGATGACAGCATCCTGTTGGGCTCACTTTGTGAGTTCAGACTAGTATTCAAGCACACCTGAGCTCATCCTTAGCTACAATTCATTAGGGATTTCTGTAACACAGGCCTTTCATTCAATGTAATGTATGTATTAGTTAAATTAAATTAATTCATTAATTCCAGGATTTTTCTTTTTTTTTCTTATATAATTAAAAAAAAATATGTAGCTGATACAGATCACAGGTACATTATTACTGGTGTAACATGAACATCTGGCTGCATTGCTTGACAGAAAATCTGATTTCATCTCACCATAAATGCACGGCCTGTTTGTAAGATAGGGATCTCTGTTTTAGTTAAAGTGGTAGTAAACTCTGTTATACCAATTGTACCTACAGGTAAGCCTATAATAAGGCTTACCTGTAGGTACTGTGAATATCTCCTAAACTTGCATGATTTAGGAGATATTCAGAGGGCATGCAGCCAATGACATCACCAGCGGATGCGCTCTGAAGGTCCGGTACAGTGCCGGACCTTCAGAGCCCGTGCCGGAAATGGCGGCTCCTGCGCATCATAGAGCCGAATGCCATGAACCAGAAAGGAAGACCGGGAGAAAATGTCAGCCATCTCAGAGGGGACATTATGGTGCTGGCGGGCTTCATTCTAAGGTGAGATTATTATAATGTGCTAGTATGTGATGCATACTAGCACATTAGGACATTGCCTTACAGGGAATTGTTTTTTAAATCACCAGTGGTTTACTACCACCAAAGTATGTTATTTTGGTCCCAAAACATAAATGCATTCATGCTAATTAGCATAGAGTCTTAAAGTAGAATAGAGTAGAATTAGAGTAGTTTTTTCTTTTTTGTGTCCCATTAGGGAGATTTCCTTTCTCTTCCTGTCCCATAGCTAAAGCAGGAGGTGAGTGAAAATCCCTGCAAAATGAGGAAGGATTTCCCCTACACTCCTGTTCTGGGGATAACGCAAAAAAAAAAAAGTTTTTACTTTAAATTAGAGGTTTAAACAGGGAATTCTACAACACAAATTGGAAATAGATGCAAAGTAAGTGGACATAACCTTAGACAATGTACAATTACTAATGCTTTATATTCTTTACAGGACAGCAGTCATGAGGAAAGTATTTGCACTAGTGATTCTGACCTACTTTGCAAAATTTCAGTTGCCAAGTGGTCTCAAGATTTACCACTTTGAATAACTAATCTGAAACAAGCAGTACCACATGAAGTCCAAAACTCCTATTCTGTGTACTTATGACTATGTAGTGAAAGCAAAGAATCATCATGACAGTCAAGCAGTCAGCATGCTCAGAAGCAATGGCAGCCTGACATATAAAGACAGAATTCCGGTAACTAGAAAAAAAAACTGTTCTACCATTTGTCCACAAGAGGGAGTGCTGCACCAGAAAATCATCAGCAATAACTGAAGTTTGAACATTTAGTGAATGTAGTTTCCTAAGCTTTAATTTCCAGAGGCAGTTGACTTTTCAGCAAGCTCGTTATTTATTTAATAAAATTGGTGTAATTTTATTTATCATTCCTAAATGCAGGGAATGAATCATAAGAAATGTACAAATAGATGAGGTCATGGTGCTCCATTTCTTTTAGCGGTCGACAGGTCGGTCGGTAAGTCGCCCCCCTCTCCCCTTGTCGCTCGATTGTCAGCCCACCAGACCGCCCCACACTTCCCCTAGCTAGGTCGCAGGAAGCGCTTCCTTCTCATTGGCTTCACTTCTCGTTGGCTTCACGGCGTTTCCTCCACTTCCGCTTAATGGTGGCTTCCCCTGCGTCTTCTCTTCCTCCTCCTCGGCGGCCAATACGAAAGCTTCTCCTTTTGGCCAATTGGGTCTCAGGACCCGCTTCTTGATTAGCCGGGAGGAAAATCAGGAAGACAATAGCGAATATTAATTCACCATAGTCACAAAACTGGGTTGGCTCAGGGCGCAGTGCTCTGCACCCCGACCCCACCCATTTTTTAAGCCAATTGGAACCTCTTGCCCTAATCACGTGCTTCTAAAAAAAAAAAAACATTGAAATCCATGCATCCGGTGCCATGCATGTAGATTAGGGGCTGGGCGCATTGGTTTATGTATGGATGGGCCCCCACTGGATGTTATTATATCAGACTGTAGATGCAAAGTGACTGCAGGGAGAGGACATCCCCTTACTCAGTGCTGTGGGAGTCTTGTAAGGGTTCTTTCACATTGCTCTGTTGCAAAAATATGGTAAAATATGTAAGTTTTCGCAGCGTTTCCGGCACATTCTTCATCTGTGAAAAATGGACATGTGACTCTTTACTTTTTATAAATTTTTGCAGTGTTTTTATGTGTTTTCCAATCATTTCAATGGGGAGGTGTGTTTTTGGTGCATTATTTTTCTACACCAAACATGCAGCATGAAGGACTTTTAAATACATAACTGGCCTGCAACTGACTGGTGTGAAAAGTTCCATAGGATTTAATGGCCATGCATTTTTCTTTTGCTTTTGGCAAAAATGGAAGAAAAACTGATCAGTGTGAAAGGGCCCTAAGATTATTTCTTGGAATGGAGAGAAGGAATTTTAATAACAGGGAATTTTTGCTTGAGGGAGAGGGGGTGGGGGAGTTTTGCATGTGTCCTTGGGTTCTTCAGTCTGTTGTATTATCATAATATAATTAATATTCAATATTTTAATATTATACTGTGATTGTTTACTATATAACACAATTTTTGTTTCTTTTTCTGAATAAGAACTACTCAATATGGTATATGTACTTTATTATTACCTACCCCACCCTATTAGATTGTAAGCTCTTCTAAACAGGGCCCTCTTAATCCTCTTGTATTTTATTGTATTATAACTGTATTGTCTCCCTTTTATATTGTAAAGCGCTGCGTAAACTGTTGGCGGTATATAAATCCTGTATAATAATAATAATAATTATGATATGGGATTCAGGATTGTAGGCTTAGCTACCCCATTCGAACTCCCATCACAATGCTGCAGCAGCCAAAAAAAAAAAGGAAAATGCTGACGCCACCCCTGCCTGTCAACTATGGTAGATATTGAAATATTGTAAAGTAAAGGCTATTAAATACTGACATAAACATAAATGAATTATAATAACATACAAACATTAGGTGGTCCCTACATCAATCAAGAAAGATTCCATTCCGCTGGTAATCAGTGGACCGGAGTACATTGGTTGGAAAGTAAGTTTAGTGCATGGAGGGACAGTCAGAGTCTTTGAACAGTGAGGCTGATTTACTGGAGAGTAGGGATGAGCCGAACACCCCCCGGTTCGGTTCGCACCAGAACCTGCGAATGGACCGAAAGTTCGCGCGAACTATCGAACCCCGTTAAAGTCTGGGGACTCGAACGTCTCGAACTCGAACGTTCGGAATCAAAAGTGCTAATTTTAAAGGCTAATATGCAAGTTATTGTCCTAAAAAGGGTTTGGGGACCCGGGTCCTGCCCCAGGGGACATGTATCAATGCAAAAATAAGTTTTAAAAACTGCCATTTTTTCAGGAGCAGTGATTTTAATGATGCTTAAAGTGAAAAAAAAAGTTAAATATTCCTTTAAATGTCGTACCTGGGGGGTGTCTAAAGTATGCCTGTGAAGTGGCATGTGTTTCCCGTGTTTAGAACTGTCCCTGCACAAAATGACATTTCTAAAGGAAAAAAAGTCATTTAAAACTGCTTGTGGCTTTAATGTAATGTCTGGCCCCGGCAATATGGATGAAAATCATTGAGAAAAATGGCATGGGTACCCCCCCCCCCTTCCCCAGCCCATTACCAGCCCCTTTGGGTCTTGTATGGATATTAAGGGGAACAACGCACCCAAATTAAAAAAAGGAAAGGTGTGGGGCCCCCAGGCCCTATATACTCTGAACAGCAGTATACAGGTATAAAAATTTTGAACTGGTACATTTTTAAAGTGTAGCTCCAGCCAAAAAATCTATTTTTGGGCTTTTTGGAAAACATAGGGAAGGGTTATCACCCCTGTAACATTTGTTTTTCTGTCTGTGCACCTGTTCAGAACATTTCACCTCACTTTCCGTCCCAATGACAAATGTTTTTTGAAAATTTGGGGTTTTTAGTGAAACAAGGATTGGTGATAAAGCATCAGTGGAGAGGAGACACCCTTTTCCCATTATACTTCTTACAGGAGAGAATTTTCCTTCCTAGGGGTAGATTTCCTCTCACTTCCTGTTGTCTCCTTCCTTTTGCAAGTAGGAGTCGTTTGTAAGTTGGATGTTTGAAAGTAGGGGCCTGCTGTATATACTCTGCAGAAATTTGGCCCTTAGGTGTTGGTGTTGCCACAACACTGTAAGCCCTCACAGTTACTCTTGGTGGGCGTTGGAATGCCCTGCTGTGAACTATTATATCAAGAATTGTAATTACATGCCATTGTTGAACAGTGGTAGGAAAAATTGGGCCTTTGGTGGTGGTGGTGGTGCTGGTGCCACAACACTGTAAGTCCTCACAGTTACTCTTGGTGGGCGCAGGAATGGGCCCAGCTGTGAAATATTAGATCAAGAATTGTAATTACATGCCCCTGTTGAACAGGGGCAGAAAAATTGGGCCTTTGGTGGTGGTGGTGGTGGTGGTGGTGTTGCCACAACACTGTGAGCCCTCACAGTTACTCTTGGTGGGCACAGGAATGGGCCCTGCTGTGAAATATTAGATCAAGAATTGTAATTACACACCCCTTTTGAACAGGGGCATAAAAATTGTGCCTTAGGCACTGGTGCCAAAACACTGCAACCCCTCACAGATACTCTAGTTGGAGTGCAGGAATGAGCCCTGCTGCAAAGTATTGCATCAAAAATTGTAATTACATGCCCCTGTTAAACAGGGGCTAAAAAATTGGGCCTTAGGCACTGGTGCTGGTGCCACAACACTGCAACCCCTCACAGATACTCTAGTTGGAGCGCAAGAATGAGCCCTGCTGCAAAGTATTGCATCAAAAATTGTAATTACACGCCCCTGTTAAACAGGGGCAGAAAAATTGGCCCTTAGGCAGTGGCGCTGGTGCCACAACACTGCAACCCCTCACAGATACTCTAGTTGGAGCGCAGGAATGAGCCCTGCTGCAAAATATTGCATCACAATTTTTAATTACATGCAAAATTGGGCCTTAGCCACTGGTGGCGGTGCCCAGAACCAAAAATGTTCTTACAAGCTATCTCGCATGATCATTGAAGAGGAAGAGGATAGTCACTCAGCATAACATAATAGTCACTCAGCATCAGCATAGGCAGTCTTGAAGGGATCTGACATTTCAAAAAAAATTATTCAGTTACATCAGCATCGATCAACCGAGTCAGTGGACAGGCGCACCCTGTGATCGGTTACAAAGCCTCCAGCAGCACTGAATGTGCATTCTGAAAGAACGCTGGATGCAGGACAGGCCAGTAGCTCAATTGCATACTGTGCAAGCTCTGGCCAGTGATCCATCCTCAAGACCCAGTAACCCAGAGGATTTTCGGTGGGAAAGGTGTCCAAGTCTGATCTTGCCCCTAGGTATTCCTGCACCATGTAAACCAGACGCTGGCGATGGTTGCTGGAACCGATCATACCTTGGGGCTGTGGACTAAAAAATTGTCTGAACGCATCGGTCAGACAGCCACCTTCTCCACCGCTCTTTCTTTGACTGACTGAAGCCTCAGCAACACGTTGTCCAGGACCAGGAATTTGTAACCTCCCAGTCTCTGGGAACACGTTGCACAGACCTTTCTGCAAGGCCTCCCGAAGATGTTTCATCCTCTGCTCCCTCTGCGACGGCAAGATAAGGTCCGCAACCTTAGCCTTGTAACGTGGATCAAGGAGGGTTGCCAGCGAGTAATGATCCCTCTCCTTGATAGCACGAATACGAGGATCCTTCCGCAGGCTTTGCAGGATCAGGGAGGCCATGCAGCATAGGTTTGCTGAGGCGTTCGGTCCGGAGTCCTCTGGGTCACTGAGGACGACATGATCCGCAGCCACCTCCTCCCAGCCACGTACAAGTCCATGGGTGTCTTGGGACTGTAATTTATCCCTTGAAGACTGCTGCTGATGTTGAGTGCTAAGCTCCACCTCCATGTGTGCTCCAACAGGTGGACAAGAGGGACAGTGTCACTGATGCATGCACTGTCACTGCTCACCATCCTCGTGGCCTCCTCAAATGGTGACAGGACAGTGCATGCATCCCTGATCATGACCCACTGGCGTGGCAAAAAACCCCAAGCTCCCCTGACCCTGTCCTGGTGCCATATTGGCACAGATACTCATTGATGGCCCTCTGCTGCGTGTGCAGCCGCTGCAGCATGGCCAACGTTGAGTTCCACCTGGTGGGCATGTCACAGATTAGGCGGTTCTTGGGCAGGTTAAATTCCTTTTGCAGGTCAGCCAGCCGCGCACTGGCATTATATGACCGGTGGAAATGCACACAGACTTTCCTGGCCTGCCTCAGGACATCCTGTAAGCCCGGGAACCTGCCCAAGAACCGCTGCACTACCAAGTTAAGGACGTGAGCCAAACAGGGCACATGGGTCAGGTGTCCCTGTCGGAGGGCGGAGAGGAGGTTGGTGCCATTGTCGGAAACCACCATTCCTGGCTTAAGCTGGCATGGCGTCAACCACCTCTGAACTTGCCCCTGCAGAGCTGACAGAATCTCTGCCCCAGTGTGGCTCCTGTCCCCCAAGCACACCGGCTCAAAAGCCGCATGGCATCTCTTTGCCTCTCGTACTTGCATAGCCCCTTGAACGCTTACGCAGCACCGCTGATTCCGAGGACAAAGCACAGGAAGAGGCCATGGAGAAAGAAGAAGAGAAGGGGGTGGAGGAGAGAGGTGTGTCAGAAGTAGTAGCATTTTGGAGGCGTGGTGGCGGAACAACCTCCAACACTACTGCACCTTGTCCTGCATCCTTCCCAGCTGCCAGCAGAGTCACCCAATGTGTCGTGAAAGATACCTAATGTCCCTGTCTATGCCTGCTGGACCATGAGTCAGCGGTAATATGCACCATACGGCTGACCGCCCTGTTCAGCGAGGCCAAGACATTGCCTTCCACATGCCGGTAGAGAGCCGGAATCGCCTTCCGTGAAAAAAAGTGGCGTTTGGGAACCTGTCACTGAGGAACCGCACATTCCACAAACTCATGGAAGGGGGCAGAGTCTACCACCTGAAAAGGCAGCAGTTGAAGTGCTAGCAATTTAGCCAAGCTAGCATTCAACCGCTGGGCATGTGGATGGCTGGGAGCGAACTTCCTTCGGCGGTGCAGCAGCTGGGGCAGGGAAATTTGCCTGGTACAATCTGACGTTGGTGTAGTGATAGCAGATTGCCCGCAAGTACTTGGCTGTGACACACCTAATTCTACACCTTCATTCCTCTCAGTGCAAGTTTCAGAGAGGACTGAAGGTATAGTGGGGTTGGAGATCCCAGCTGATGAGGAGCAAGGAGAGGTCCACTTTGTTCTTTGGTGTGGGTCTTTTAGGTGTGCTTGCCAACGAACTGCATGGCAGGTCGACATATGTCTGATCAAGCATATGATGCCCAAGCGGGTGATGTTTTGGCCACGCGAGATATGCCTGAGACATATGTTGCATATAGCAGTGCTGAAAACTAATGCACTCGTCTCAAAAAAGGTCCATACCAAAGAACTTTTGGAATAATGCGCAGAGACAGCAGTGGCCTGCACATGCGGAGCTCTGCGGTGTGATACTGTCGGTGTGCTGCCCTTAAGCTGGCCCCTGGAGGGCATCCTGCCTCGTTGGAGATGTGCCTCCTCCTCTCTCCTATCAGGCACCCACGTAGAGTCCGTGACCTCATCCTCCCCTCCCTCCTCATCACTGTAGCAAACCTGGCAGTATGCTGCAGCTGGGGGAACATGACTGCCAGATTGCTGTCCTTCTTGGGCACCCCCTCTCTCTGGGCTCACGTTACTGCCTTCCTCTAGCTGGGTACCATCATCGGAGCCTTCAAAACGCTGAACATCCTCCTGGAGCATGTACCCAACACTGTGGTCAAACAGTTCGGGGGACTCCTCAGGAGGACATGGGGGGGGCTAGGGAAGGACTGACTGAATCCATTGAGCTGAGGGAAGAGGCTGCTTTGGCAGCTGTTTTGCCAGACAAAGTACCCTGAGCCTGGGTGAGAGAGGATGAGGAGGATGAGAACGGCTTGGTCATCCACTCTACCAAGCCTTCGGCATGTTGCGGCTCAACACGGCCAGCTGTCGAAAAAAAGGACAAGCATGTCCCACGGCCACGTGCTGATGAGGATGCACTGTGTCCACGACCAGCACTGTTGCCTCTAGACACAGAGCCTGCTTGCCCTCTTTTATTGGTTCGTGACTGTCTGCCTTTCCTTGTTGTCCTTCCAGACATACTAATGGCCTGCAGGGAGATGTAGCTGCACAAAGTTGGGATGTACTGTATATATATACTGATTATACTGCAGCTAGCAGAATCAACTGCCTGCCTGTAGTATTATTAGTATGAGAACAACAGTAATTGTCTTCAGTTAGCTTTAGTTGCACACTGTGCAGAGGACACAGTACACTAACTGAAAATACTGCAGCTCCCTGTCTGTGGTATTAGTATGAGAACACCAGCAATTGTATTCAGGTAAGCTTTAGATGCACACTGTGCAAAGGACACTAAAACAAAATACTGCAGCTCCCTGCCTGTATTTGTATGAGAACACCAGCAATTGTATTCAAGTAAGCTTTAGGTGCACACTGTGCAAAGGACACTAAAACAAAGTACTGCAGCTCCCTGCCTGTATTTGTATGAGAACAACAGCATGTCAGGTCACCTGTGGCCAGGTGACAGATGCACACCGTAGGGGGACAGGAGTGCACCGCAAGGTAGTGAACCCTATGGCTGACTGCTGCGGATAGGAAACTGGGTGGTTGTGGAAAGCGGGACCAGAGGAGCACAACCGGGATCCTATGGGAAGCTAGAGCCAAGATTCCCCAGGGCGCAGAGTCTAAGACCCAGCAGGTCTTCTCCAGAGTCTCTAGTGGTGAGGATGTTATGCTGCAGGCTGGGTCCAGGTCGCGGCCCCTAGAGTCTCCTAGCTCACGCCCCATAGGATAAGGGGACAAGAGGGGAAGCAGCAGCACGAGATATAAGACTAACGAATAACAAGCTGAAAGTCAAGGGCCACAAGCAGACAAGGATAACGAAAGACAAGCCGAAGGTCAAGGGTCACGAGCAGACAGGGATAGTCGGGGACAAGCCAATAACGTAACAGAGAGACAGACGTAGCACACGGCAGGCAGGAACCCAAACACACAATGCCTAACAAACACGTTGATCAGCCAAGCAGGCTTGCAGTGCACAGGTTAATATAGTGTTCTGTGATAGGGCCTGGGGTGGAGTCAGGCTGGGAGGAGATTATAAAGGAAGCCAGGTGAAAGGGTTCTGGCCTCTAAGATGTACACATGGGAAGGAAGGTAAGCTGACAGACAAACACTACTGCATATCCATGACAGTACCCTCCCTCTTATGGGCCCTCCCCCGCCTGGGCCCAGGCTTAAAGGGAAATCTCTGATGAAACCTCCTCAACAGATGAGGTGCAGCGACATCAGATGCAGCAATCCAAGACGCCTCATCAGGACCAAAACCTCTCCAATGCACAAGGTACTGAAGAAAGCCTCTGCAGAGCCGAGAATCCAGAACTTGTCTAACCTCGTACTTAAGATTATCCTCAGAGACCGAAAACTAGGTAGGGAGATGACAAGAAGATCTATTGAGGACCAAAGGTTCTCTAGGAATAAGCAAGGGCATGAGAGGATCAACAGGAATCTGAGGAGGGTCCCCTAGACCCTTAAAGGGGAACTGGTCATCTTGCACAGGACCATCAGACTGGGCAGATGTCAGTGGAACCCTGAAGTCAGGTTGGTTAGAAGGTGACATGTCGCCGGAGTCAAGCTGAATAGCTGAAGGACAAGCAGAATGTCCTGAACAAGAAAAAGTAGGAGGCTCACTGGGCATGGGCTGGACTGGCATAACTAGTACAGAGGCAGAGTGAATAGCTGAGTCAGGTGTAGCGACTACCTGAATCACATCGCAAGACGTAGCGACTGCAGGACTTGTAGACAAGCTAGCCTGGCTGTGCGTCCAAGGGTGGTTAGGGACAGAGAAATGTAAATGGTTATTCAACCTGGAATGAATGACCGGCTCAGGTTCACAGGGGGCAACCTTGGGTAGGCAGGACGAGGAACAGGAGGGACCCCAAGCCAGGATCTGTCCAGCAGTCCAGTCCACATGAGGAGAATGGAGCTGTAACCATGGGAGACCCAAAATTATAGGCGTTGAGGCCTTGGGTAAGATAAGAAGGATATCCACTCCTGGTGGAGTGTCCCTACCGACATCTTAACAGGGAGGGTCTGGAAGCGGATAGGTCCCCCTGGGAGAACAGTACCATCAATCGCCAAGACCACCAATGGCGTGGTGAGGGGCAAAAGAGTAAGTCTCATGGACGATGCGATTTCCCAGTCCATGAAATTACCAGCGGCTCCGGAATCCAGATATGCTGAGACCGAATGAGAAGAAGCACCAACATGAAGGAACACAGAAAGCAGAAGACGAGAAGGGGAAGGTGATATTTCTGGGTCCAATACTCCACTTTCCAGATGAAGTGGACCCAAACGTTTTTCTGGATAAAGAGAGCAACCACCTATGATGAGTCACTGCAGGTGTCTCTTGGCATCCTGCAGACTCTGATGTAAGAGGGAACTCTGTGCTGGCTGGGTTATAGTATCCTAACCTTCATGTGAATTGAGAAATATGTTTTTTTACTTTTGTTTAACTTAAACACATTGATATTAGCATTAGCTATGTGTTTATAGTTCAAATATTGATATTTGCACTGTTTAGCACTAAAAACAGTATTGTTAGGTACTTTTTTGCAGCGTCAGTAAAAAATGCGGCTCTGCCAGTAATCTTCATTATTTTTGCCAGTAAGAAATTGGTGCCGTACAGAAATTTTGGCATCCTTGCCAGTAAATTTCACTTCAGGGGGTTGGCAACACTGGGGCTGGCTTTTTTGAAATCCCACTTTATCTTTCAATATTTAGTACATACTTTTCTCAGTTTTCATAACCAATATCATCCCTATACCAACCTCCTGATGTGCCTATGATCTGGATAGATAGCTGCTGGTTTGTTAGTACGGTGCACTATTTCCTTTTTTTTTGTACTGAATACATTAGGATATATTGTAAAAACACAACTAATGAGAATTTACAGCTCTGCTACAATGATCAGAAGACATATGTTTTCCCAATTTCCTCCATTCCATGGAACATTGTGTATATTTTGTTTAAATGGCTCATTGCTTGGAGGTAAGGACACAACACCAGGAAAAGATTCTACTATTAATGTTGCCATAAATAACTGTTCCATCTGGATTACCCATTCTATTGTCCGACAACAGGAAAGGGCAGAGCGATAGATAAATAAAAGCTGTTCTAGTTTAGTTTGGTAAAGGTAATCTGATGCATTGTTTGGCTTAAAGGGTACACTGACATCATGTTTTGTTAAACTGACTATTTTGAAAAAGTAGGCATGTAATTAATACCTAGCAGATGCCAGGATGTGAAGATTAAATATTACATAATTCTGCAATATGGCATCTATTCATTTTAAATAAACACTAAAATGTCACATATTTTTATTTGCATCTATGTGTTTTAGGAATTCTTTATAGTACTTTAGGTTACGCATGAAATATTTCAGCAAACTGAATAATATACGGTACATTTTAAAGTACTGAGTAAAAAATGCTGCAAAGAAAAGTGATTACCTTTGGGGGTTTTACTAAACCTGGAGCAGACAGAATCTGGAGCAGATGTGCATGGTAATAACCAACTTCTCTCTTTTATTTCCAATGAATAAGTCCAGCCATAGACGGTTCAAATCTTGGCCGATTCAGCAGGGACCAGCCGAGATTCGAACCATATATGGGCAGGCTAATTGTATCCAAGTTGCTTGATCAATCAACTTGGGTACAACCAGCCTGTAGAATTTTTCATGCGATTATTGCCAGCCGCTATAGCCTCTAGCAATAATCACTGCACGCTCTCCTGCCAGTAGAACACTATAATTCCGAGGGAGGGATTCCCCCATCAACAGTAGCTGTGTTGATGAGGAAATTGAGCCATTTCCTGTGGTTGTAGGAAAGAAAATAGCACCGTCTATGGCTGGAAATGGAAGCTGATTGGTTGCTATGCACATCTGCTTCAGATTACATAAGATTTTTATTTTACCCTTCAGAGTAAGCTACATGTGCACACTGTGCTGATTTATTTGCTATGTACATGTACTATTTCATATGGTAGTACACATATTATTATATTCATTGATATAGTAGTAAATTAAACTTTTCATTCATCACAGCTTCAGAAAAAGATGCAAACTCTTGCCAGTAGAAAAAAAGACCATAACAAATGTCATATCCAGACTGGTATTAATGTGTAGTGGGAAGCCAAAACATCTATTAAGGCCTCCTGGGATACGATGCAGCTGGAACATTGATATGAAGAATTCATTGTATGATCTCAGCCAGCCAGCTGCCACGATTATTTCTCTGCATTATCATACATGGAATTCCGTGGTCCTGGAATTTTAAATCAATTTTACGATTGCAGAGTGGGAACAATTAGGATTTTTCCATTGAGATTTTTGCTCATACCGATTATATTGTCTTTTAGTTAACACATTCTTATTTTTTATTTTTTTAAATACACGGTATTATGGCTTGCAAATTGTTACTTCCATTTAAGTCTACTTGTGATGAAAGAGAATCAAATTAAAAATGTTAAAAAGTCAGTCTATGTCACTGAAAAAAAAGCCAACCAAAACTGGATTCCAAGCTTTCTAATGCACTTTTCTAAATGCACGTATCCCTATTTTTTCATATCCAGGTGTACTATAAGGGTGACTATAGAGGTATTTCCAGGCACATCATATTCTCAAAACGAGAGAAGTTGCACATTAGGCATCTGCTTTCAATTTGCAGAAGAATACAAGGCAATTTTATTTAATAGTTGAATGGGAATTTGCTCTTAGTTAACCAATAGGTCATAGTTAACATATGTAGCGGCCTCACCTCTCTCTCTTTCTTTATCGGTTATATGGCTCTTGTCTAGGGGTACCTGGGAGAGAGAGAGAAAACACACCATGGCCCATGTCCTCCGTAACTGGTGGGTGAAGGCCAGAGATTAGGCTTTTGTGTAAGTGTCCTAGAGTCAAGTCCAGTCCTTCGTTCCTGACTCCTTTGCTTAGTAACCCAAGTTCCACACAGTGAATAGGTACAACTCAGTTTTATTCTTCTTGCCAAGCAATAAAACAATCTTTCTCCTTTGGAAAATAAGGGGGACAGATCGAGGCACAATCCTTTCCCTTCTTGCTGCTGCCCACTGTGCTGTCACCAGTGGTGAATAGTCACTGCCACTGACTAGGTAATATAGAACGTGAATTTACCTTCGCTCACTTTGCCCCTGTCGGAGGAGGAAATCCGTCCAAGGGAGAAATGGAGGCCTCTCTGTCAGTGGGTATCTAGAGTTCAGAGTTCAGTGGGTATCTAGAGGGTTCAGCTACAGCCTTCATGCTCCTGCAATAAACCAGGGGTATAGCACAATCGGTCAAACCTGTGCACCTGCTATTAACCACTTAAGCCCCGGACCATTTTGTAGCTAAAGGACCAGAGCTGTTTTCAGAATTTTGCACTGCGCTGCTTTAACTGTAAATTGTGCGGACATGCAATGTTGTACCAAAACGAAATTTGTGTCCTTTTCTTCCCACAAATAGAGCTTTCTTTTAATGGTATTTGATTGCCTCTGCGATTTTTATTTTTTGCGATATAAACGGAAAAAGACCGATTTTTTTTTTAAAAAAATGATATTTTCTACTTTTTGTTATAAGAAAAATCGAATAAACTCAATTTTAGTCATACATTTAGGCCAAATTGTATTCAGCCACATGTCTTTAGTAAAAAAAAATGTCAATAAGCGTATATTTATTGGTTCGCGCAAAAGTTATAGCGTCTACAAACTAGGGTACATTTTCTGGAATTTACACAGCTTTTAATTTATGACTGCCTATCTCATTTCTTGAGGTGCTAAAATGGCAGGGCAGTACAAAACCCCCCCAAATGACCCCATTTTGGAAAGAAGACACCCCAAGGAAATTGCTGAGAGGCATGTTGAGCCCATTGAATATTTTTTTTTTGTCTCAAGTGATTGAATAATGACTAAAAAATAAAAAAATAAAAAAAATTACAAAAAGTTGTCACTAAATGATATATTGCTCACACATGCCATGGTTATATGTGGAATTGCACCCCAAAATACATTTTGCTGCTTCTCCTGAGTATGGGGATACCACATGTGTGGGACTTTTTGGGAGCCTAGCCGCGTACGGGCCCCCAAAAACCAAGCACCGCCTTCAGGATTTCTAAGGGCGCAAATTTTTGATTTCACTCCTCACTACCTATCACAGTTTCGAAGGCCATAAAATGCCAAAATAGCACAAAACCCCCCCAAATGACCCCATTTTGGAAAGTAGACACCCCAAGCTATTTGCTGAGAGGCATGGTGAGTATTTTACAGCTCTCATTTGTTTTTGAAAATGAAGAAAGAACATTTTTTTTTTTTTTTTTTTTTTTTTTCAATTTTCAAAACTTTGTGACAAAAAGCGAGATCTGCAAAATACTCACCATACCTCTCAGCAAATAGCTGGGGGCGTCTACTTTCCAAAATGGGGTCATTTGGGGGGGGTTTTGTGCCATCTGGGCATTCCATGGCCTCTGAAACTGTGATAGGCAGTGAGAAGTGAAATCAAAAATTTACACCCTTAGAAAGCCTGAAGGTGGTGCTTGGTTTTGGGGTCCCGTACGCGGCTAGGCTCCCAAAAAGTCTCACACATGTGGTATCTCCGTACTCAGGAGAAGCAACAGAATGTATTTTGGGGTGTAATTCCACATATGCCCATGACATGTTTGAGCAATATATCATTTAGTGACAACTTTGTGCAAAAAAAAAAAATTGTCTTTTTTCCGCAACTTGTGTCAACATATAAAATATTCCATGGACTCGACATGCCTCTCAGTATATAGCTTGGGGTGTCTACTTTCCAAAATGGGGTCATTTGGGGGGGTTTTGAACTGTTCTGGCATTTTATACACAACATTAGGAAGCTTACATCCACTCTTCTAACCACTTGAAGACAAAGCCCTTTTTGACACTTTTTGTTTACATGAAAACATATTTTTTTTTTGCAAGAAAATTATGTTGAACCCCCAAACATTATATATATTTTTAAAGCAAAGGCCCTACAGATTAAAATGGTGGGTGTTGCATTTTTTTTTCTACACAGTATTTGCGCAGCGATTTTTCAAACGCATTTTTTGGGGAAAAAATACACTTTTTTTATTTTAATGCACTAAAACACACTATATTGCCCAAATGTTTGATGAAATAAAAAAGATGATCTTAGGCCGAGTACATAGATACCAAACACGACAAGCTTTAAAATTTCGCACAAACGCGCATTGGCGACAAACTACATACATTTTTAAAAGCCTTTAAAAGCCTTTACAGATTACCACGTTAGATTTACAGAGAAGATCTACTGCTAAAATTACTGCCCTCGATCTGACCTTCGCGGTGATAACTCACATGCATGGTGCAATTGCTGTTTACATATGACGCCAGACCGACGCTTGCGTTCGCCATTGGGCAAAAGCAGGGCAGGACAGGAGTGCTTTTTTTTTATTATTAATTTTGCTTTTTTATTTTATTTTTAAACTGTTGCTTCCATATTTATTTATTTTTATCATTTTTATTGTTATCTCAGGGAATGTAAATATCCCCTATGATAGCAATAGGTAGTGACAGGTACTCTTTTTTTAAAAAAATGGGGTCTATTGGACCCTAGATCTTTCCTCTGCCCTCAAAGCATCTGACCACACCAAGATCGGTGTGATAAAATGCTTTCCCAATTTCCCAATGGCGCTTTTTATATCCGGGGGGGGACATTCCCTCCCACTGCTTGTAAAAGCAGTCCAGAGGCTAATTAGCCACTAGGATTGCTTTTACATGAAAGCCGGCCGCTGGCTGAAAAGTATGATACCAAGATGATACCTAAACCCGCAGGCATCATTCTGGTATAAACATTCAAAGTCCAGCAACATACCAGTACGTTGCTGGTCCTTGTTGGACATGTATTGTAATCTTTTTTTTTCATGCAGCCTGTTGGCTGAACGAAAAAAAAAGATTGATCGGTGGGTATGCCCACCATTAGAATACCGCCCTTCATCCACCCACTTCTAATGATGGGCATACATGCACCATTTATATATGATGAAGCATGGGGGCATCTTCCCGCAAAAGTTATGCCGCGTACACATGGTCAGACTTTTCCACGGGCAAGCCTCCGTCGGAATTTCGAACGTATGTACGCGGCATTAGGAGCAAAATTGCTCCTCCGCCCCTGCTGCCCCAATGCTTCGGCATATATGCTTTTTTTTTTTAACTGTGGTGGTGAAATCACCTCCTACAGCACTGGAGTCGCAGGGATCAGGCCTGTCTCTGCGAACACTGCAGTTATGTGTGTTGTGTTTTGCAAGTGACAGTGATCGATCGATACTGTACTTGGGTGGCCTGGGCTGGACGGAGGGGCAAAACGCAGGTGCTAGCAGGTATCTGGGCTGATCCCGCTAACACTGCGTTTTTGGGAACCCTAAACTGCTGGGGACGCTAGTATAGATCTGATCAGATCAGATATTTATCTGTTCAGATACTATACCACTAAGGGGGGTGTATGCTTCACGCGTGGGTGTTAGCGTTACTGGCACTAACCTGACGCTGCCTGGGGTGTGACGCAGACCCTTTCTGATGCTAAAACCTAATTGATATCACCCGCCGGGCGATCAGGGGGTTAAACCTTTATTGGGTTATATACGGCGGGTGCCCTGACACTATAAAAAGCAAACTAACTAATCAGCGTCACCCGTAACACTTATATGGTGATTACTGGTGAAAGGGTTAACTAGGGGCAATTAGGGGGTTAAAACCTTTATTAGGTAATATATGGGGGTACCTGACGCTATATAAAAACCTGACGGCGAACCTAAAAAAAAATTACTGGCTACCTATCGGCATCACCGACACTAAGACAGCGATCAGAAAAATGATCGCTTAGCGACAGTGGTGATAGGGGTGAAAGGGTTACCTGGGGGGCGATCAAGGGGGTTAAACCTTTATTAGATAATATATGGGGGTACCTGACGCTATAAAAACCTGCGGCGAACCTAAAAAAAATTACTGGCTACCGATCGGCATCACCAACACTAAGACAGCGATCAGAAAAACGATCGCTTAGCGACAGTGGTGATAGGGGGTGAAAGGGTTACCTGGGGGGTGATCAAGGGGGTTAAACCTTTATTAGGTAATATATGGGGGTACCTGACGCTATAAAAACCTGCGGCGAACCTAAAAAAAATAACTGGCTACTGATCTGCATCACCGACGCTAAGACAGCGATCAGAAAAATGATCGCTTAGCGACAGTAGTGATAGGGGTGAAAGGGTTATCTGGGGGGCGATCAAGGGGGTTAAACCTTTATTAGGTAATATATGGGGGTACCCGACACTATAAAAACCTGCGGCGAACCTAAAAAAAATTACTGGCTACCGATCTGCATCACCGACGCTAAGACAGCGATCAGAAAAATTATCGCTTAGCGACGGCGGTGCTAGGGGGTGAAAGGGTTATCTGGGGGGCCATCAGGGGGTTAAACCTTTATTGGGGGGTTAGGGGGCTACACTGGACCTAAAACTAACTTTAGTGACACTTTTACAGTCACAAATGTCACTGATTGCAGTGATCAGTAAATAAATGGTCACTGCAATCAGTGACACTGTGACTGGGGGCTGGGGGGTGATCTGGGGTGTCTGGGGGGCCTGGGGGGGCGATTTATGTGCCTATGTGTCCTGGTGTCAGTGTAGTGTTTTGTGCACTAACCTGCATCTTCTCCTGTACGGCGCTCGGTATATGTGAGCGCCGCAGGAGAGATGACATTACTTCCTCCGCCTGTGTTTACATTACACAGGCAGGGGAATGATTCGATTCGCTGGGAGCGATCGAGAGGGGGTGGCCGTTATCGGCTGTCCCCTCATCCCTGATCGCTCCCAAAGGAATAACGGCCGCTCACTTAAAGAAGGGGGGTCCGATCGGACCCCCCAACTATACAAAGGCAGTCACGTACATATACGTGATTCTGCCTGTCGGTGCCATTCTGCCGACGTATATTTACAGTGGACGGTCGTTAAGTGGTTAATTATAAGGAAGGAAGCTCTTGTTGTAGGTAGTTGGTTTAATTGGGCATGTCAGCAAAGACAATGCAAATGTAATGCAATGCTTCCCTGTACCTGTTGCTATCTTTATCAATATCAGTTGAAAAGAATAGGATGTTGGTGGCAAAGCTGCTACCTCGTGTAGGTTGCATAGCAAATCATTAAGTGATTAATCTGAACTGGCTTAAAGGAGAAGTATGGCCAAAGCTTTTGGCAATAAGTATTGCAGAAGCCCCTGTCGGCTGACGTCATAGACCCGGTCCAGGCTCTGAAAAGATCCCGACCATATGGTTAGGATCCTCCCAGAAGCCTAGACCAGAAGCTGGCTCATCCTCTCAGCGAGTCAGCCGCTCCCACCTCCTGAACAGCCCAGCGGTCCAGTGAGTGCTGGAGGGGCAAGCAAAGAAATGGTAAATGACAGTCAGTCACTCAGTTCTCTGTCTTAGAGGTGGCAGGGAACGGCTGCATCTGAGATCGGTGCTTCATCCATCTAAATGAGTATTTTTCTTTTTTTTTTGAGATTCCCGAACTTCTCTTTTAATTCAGTAGCACCTATTCCTTTTTGTGTATGAATAAGTGATTTAAAGAACTCATTGTTTTTTAAAATTTTAGTGAGACTGCCCTTCTCCCCTTCTATGGTATCTAGTTTGTAGATTTAACAAGGATTAATCTCAGGGTCATCCTCCCATCTTCAACATCCTGCTCTAAATCTACATCCTGCTTTAGGTCTCTCTTTCCTTCATAAGGCTTTAGGGATTTATTCTGGAAAACATATTAATGTCCCCTCATAGGATGAATACTTCCTACTGAATTATTCCAGTAATTAGAGAACGACTGCATAGGAAATTCCCATAAATCGAAATACAATGACACAATCTCAAATTTAGCTCCAGAGAGCAAACTCATGGCGAAAAATCTATTTTGCATATACTGTATTTAACTCCTACAGATTTTATACTGAAAATGGAGAATAGTGCTTTCAATGGCCTTGTTTTTGTTCAACTTATCTATTTCCTTTTTTTGTAGTGAATAGGTCAGCAGTAGAGATGGGTAAATCTGCCCAGGTTCTATTCGCCAAGAGTTTGGTGCATCCTGTTTGAAATCCAGCTTAAAGATAATAGAACAGCAGTGCAGGATCTTCATTCGCATAATAGTGTCAATTTAATAAATAAAACAAAATAGTACACTTACATGTACAATTCTTGATGTTTATCATCAAAACAGTGGGTCCACCAGGGAGGAAACACCATCAGGCTGTACCCAGCATCAGCTAGTCAGACTCCTTGGCCAGCAGGGAGAACTGCCTCATGGAGACCTCAATACACTGATGGAAGGAGAGGGGTCGTGTAGGGGACGGTAACATGTTTCAAAGGGAAACAGCTTCTTTGTCATTTGTCTATGTCCTGCTATCTTGCTGCTGGCCAATTTCTATCAAAACTTCATAAAGAGTTAAAAGACTGCAGACGATACAGCAGTGTAGACGTAGCCAGCTTCAGGGTGCTCTTAAAGTGGAAGTAAACTCCCTTTTGTTGTTTTGCCTATAATAAGACTTACCTGTAGGTACAGTAAATATCTCCTAAACTTGCAACATTTAGAAGATAATTACATGCATAGCAGCTGTGTCGTGGCATTGACTCCTACGTGCATGCATGGGAGTGATGTCATCATGGCTCGGCTGGAGCCTGAAAACCCGGAATAAAGACCGGCGAAGATGGATTCGCTGTCAGCGGTGACAGTGCTGCTAGAGGGCTTTGTTTTTTAGGTAAGTCTGTCAAAATGAGCTAGAATGCGGTGCACACTAGCACATTATGACATTATCCTGCGGGGCGACCAGTTGTTTTTTTTTTTCACGCAGTTCACTACCACTTTAATGAGGTAGGATTAACTGAAATGTAATAGAGAAAAAATGGGCAATTTTTTTTTAACAAGGATTAGGAGACACAGCAGTGCACAATTGAACAGCTACAGTACAGGACAATTGTAAGTAGGCCCAAAGAAGTACAGGATGGTGCTTTGCTACAAGAATTAAGATCCTGCAGAGTATAGAGCATAATAAATTTGGTCGGCAGCAGGACCATTTCATTCAGGGCTATCATGCCTAACTGGTGTATGCCCATGAATCACCCTGCATTCCAGAATATTGATCATGAATAGAGCTTCTTCTGGCTGCTATGTCCCCTACATCAAGGGTACCCAAGGCTTCACCTCAGCCTGATAGGCTGACATCCACCATGAGAACCTTCCCAAACATTGGGAGGAAGGATTGTTCCTCCATCAGGCTTATGAGACTGACCAGAGACTGCACTCCAACGTCCCACACTGCCAGAGTTTTGAGTTGCAATTGCCTTGATTGGACATTTGGAACTGCCTGAAAGCAAGAAATTGTTAGACCCAAGACCCCTTTGGGAAAAAAAGGAGGGTTGGATGGCTCCTGGATTGCAGACTACTGAATGCTTGAGCACAGAGACGGGGAAATTGTGCTGCTGAAGGAAAATCCTTAGACAGGGCCATGTCCACAATTAGGCTCAGATACAGCTCCAACTCTGATTCTCTCCCAAAGAAGTGTAAGCAGGGACTGACCAGGTCAATTCTGTACAGAACCTTTTTTAATAAATTAAGCCTTTGAACGCTTTCAGATCAAAAATGGGGTTATTGCCCCCTTCTGTTGCTGGGACAAGGAAGGATGTGACAGCAGGAAGTGGGGAAGAGGTATAGTTAGAAAACCTCTAGCTAGAAGCCTCTGGACCCCTGCCCCTCACCTTTGTGTCTGAAATGCATTAGGTTCAGGTGGATGCAAAAGCAAACAAATGCCCCCCAAGTTAAGGTAGTGGAGAAAGTACCTTTATTGCAAAGATTGCTTTCTTACTGATTGAATGATTTTGCCATCCAAGGCAGCAAGGGAGTCAAGTCTTGGCCTTGGACATGGGCTTAGAGATCTGTGAAGGATGAATGGGTTAGGGAGATACTCTTTCCTCCTGTAGCATCTGTAATAAAGCTGTCCAGGGAAGCTCCAAGGAGATGTTTTCTCACAAAAGGTTTACACAGTAAGAGTTGCTTGTACTGCACTTCAGCAGACCAACTTTTAAGCCGAAAAGTCCTTTGCATATACAGTATGCAGACATGAGACTCATTCAGGATATCAGATGTACAATATCCATAAGCCCTTCAACTGCAGGATTGTAGGGCAACAGGCAAGAACTCCAATAGATGCAAAACTGAAGAACCACTTAAGAATAATTTAGGGGACATACTGTAGACACATCCTTAGCCCAAACCCCCACGGTTTGGCAAATGGACATGACAGCAATGGTAGGTAGCAGAGTAGGGCAAGGACCAGAGAAAGAAAAAAAGACTTGGAAAGGACTTCCAGTCCTTTGTTTACTGGGTCCTTAAACACCACAACGTTCTTGACAGGGACAGTCAGCATTTTGTTTAAGCCAAGAAGGAGCCAGGTCCATCACAGGGAGGGCCCACTTCTTAACAAGCACCTCACCCATAGGGTATTGCTTTGCAAAACACCTAGAAAGGGAAAATTGCTTGTCAAAAGAGCTTATCAGAATACAAACCTTTTGTAGTAGCGCATGTATTGGAAAGGCTTTGGCTGGTTTTGGGCTATGAAGGGAAGCCAAACTGTCAACCTTAGAACATAGAGAACTCTAGGTATGTACATCCTGTGTCCCAAAATGTTTTATCATGTAACTGATTTCAGAGGGCTAAATAAACCTCCCCAGACACAAAATCATCCACAAAGAATATGTGAGATCCTTCTTCATCCACGGCTGCATGTGCAGAAGCAGATGCAACTGTAGGAGCATTAGAGAAAGACTCTAGAGAAGAGGGTGAATGCAGATGATTTGCTCACTCTGACATAGACAAGACAGAGAGTATTACTCTTAGGTGAGTGCACCCATAAAACTGTCCCCACCAACTGCAATAGAAAAGAAAGCTGTAACCACTGGCATCAAATCAACCACAGACTAATAGACAAGACTATGATTCCCCCAACAATAAGAACAAAAAAACAGCAAAGGGACTGCTTGCGCAAAGAGCTCAATTAGAAATAAAGTACAGTTTCCTAACTGACTCTAATCTCTCCCTATGCAGTTTGTCAGCTTTCCCTATTCTTTTTTCGACAGCACATTCCAATACAATGACACTGTCTGTGGCTTCCTTGTGCCTTTTATAATAAGGGAGCTGACTTATCCAAAAGTCCTGTTATTGGTCCTTATTGGTCCTTCAAAGTCTGCTGACCATAGTTCAAAGGCTATGCAATAAATTATAAACTGATTTATTAAAACCCCTGGGTGAATCTGTATATAAATTCACCAAACCCCTTGGAGCGGCAAACACAAACTTCAACAGTCCAAAGGTTCTGTTTTTATGGGGAGAAAGGGGAGCACCCTACTTGCTTTTATAACATTAGGCACCAGGGTATTTAGAATGGTGTACCACTTTTTTAGGACACATACAGGCTGGTATCAGCATGGCAGGAAACCACATGCTTATCAATCTTCTGATCCTAGGTATACCAGATTTTAAACTATATAGCCTGTTAACATTAATAATACACTTACATATGGTAACTTAACTCTTACAATTATATTTTTTAACATATACAAATTTTGCAAAATGTGCCGCTGTATAGAAGATGCCCAGGGGTGCCATTAATTATAAATGGCAACCCGGTGCATCTGAAAAAGCAGTGCGTTTTCAGGTGCATGAAACCACGTGGTGTGAAAAGCACCATGCAGTTTCCTTGTTTTTGCAGTTTGGAAAGGTTCAAATGAATGGGCTGCTGAGCCTGTGCAAATGTGACACACAAGAAACAGCTAAATATGAACCTAGCCTTAGGTGGCATGCAATGTTGAGTAATATTGGCAATGCCACTCATGTTAATGCAGCAGGCCCTGTAAATGACAGCAAGTTTCACAACATGTACAGTATTAGTAAAGAAAAAAAGCATATTTTATTGCCATACATTATGCATTTCTTTTTTCATTCATCCAGCGGGTTGAATGAAAGAAAATGCCTTGATTCCTCCATCCACACATTCAATGTGGATGGGGGGGATCATTTTCACTGTGGTATTGTTTTCTAACCGAGAGAGCACTGAAACTTTGCAATAAAGTTGCTCAGTGTAGAAATTGCAATGGCTGTCATTGCCAAAGGCATTTGCAATAAAAGGTACTACTGTGTCAGGGCTTGTGTACAACCAGCCTGCCCATACATGGATCAAAATTTGGCCAGTCCCTGCTGAACCAGCCAAATTTCGATCCACGCATGACCGGTTTAAATTGGATCCCCTTTAAATAAACAACTCATAAACACTTACTTTTTGTCCTTTTACTCCACTGCAGTCACATTTGCTACTTCCACAGCCATTGCATGCCTGTAAAAAGAAAAGAGAGATAATTAGATATGTTACAATTTGCTCAGCACACATACTAAAAAAGACTTGGTGAACAAAGGTTTTTTTTTTACTAAAACAGCTTGGTGCAAAATCTGGTGGAGTTCTGCATAGAAAACCAATCAGCTTCCAGGTTTTATTGTCAAAGCTTAATTGAACAAGCTGAAGTTAGAAACTGATTGGCTACCGTGCACAGCTGCACCAGATTCTGAGCGCTCCAGTTTTAGTAAATCACCCCCAAAGCACTCAAACTCATACTTAAATTTCCAACAAAGTCATTCAGTGCAGTAAATGTGATGGCTTTTTGCAATAAAAGGTACCACTGTGTCAAGGCTAAATAGTCAAGAACGAATGTTGGTGAATGAATGGTGTTCTTCTGAGTATGCAGTGCCTGACAGCCCCTGACAATGTAGCGCGACTTACAGCTCCATCACTGCATCACCCTACATCAATCCCTTTTTAAGGTGGTATTTGACAGATGTTTAAAAAAAGTCTTCTGGCTACTAAATTAATAATACTTAAAGCGGTTGTATACCCGCTGACAGTTTTTTGTTTGTTTGTTCTACCTGTAAGGCAAAAGGCATAATGAGCTAGTATGTACCGCATACTAGCTCATTATGAAATACTTACCTTAGGACGAGGCATCGGTAACTTACCTGGTTCACGCCGAGGGAGATGACATGTTGCCTCGGCGTGTTTTCCGGGTATCGCGGCTTCAGCGCTGTGAGTGGGTGGAGCCGCGATGTCGTCACTCCCGCGCATACACGCAGGAGACTTCTTTCCGGCAAAGTCCGGCGTCTGCCGGGCTTTTAGCCGAGAATCCCCGATGCGCATGCGCCGCTGAAGTCAGCCGCGCATTGCAAGGGGAATATCTCCTGAACCGTACAGGTTCAGGAGATATTCTTTTTACCTACAGGTAAGCCTTATTATAGGCTTACCTGTAGGTAAAAGTCACATTTTTGACTATACAACCGCTTTAATGATGCTGAACAGCACCACTGCCATTCATAGGACACCTTGTATTTTTGTTCAATGAGTACAAGGTGTTCCATGAATTGTGGTGGTGCTGAGCAAGGGACCCCCTGTGATCAGTGTGCAGTGGGGCAGCTGCTCAATAGAACCTGAGCAGGGCTTGGGAGATTGTGACTATCACTGTACAAGAGCCAACCACAATAGTGATTTTCATCTTCCACAGCAATCCATCAAGTATGAGTAGTACATACTAGACTTGTGCACAACGGAAAAATTTGTTTAGTTTCGGTTCGTTTCTTTTCGGTCCTGTTGATTCGTAATCGTTCGTAATTTTGCTAGACGGGATTTTTCGTGTTCGGACTAATTCGTATTTTCGACAAGCGACATTTTTCGTTGAATCGGAATGATTCGTATTAATGTAAGCCTTATTTTTCCTTAATTTATAATTCGTACTTTCGGTAGAGTACGTTGTTTTTCGTTGACTCTGGATACAACTCCTACTTTCGTAACTTTTTTTGGGTTCGTTGATTCGTAATTTTCCGTGTCTCTCTCACAACGACGCTGCCTATTGTGCCTAATGTGCTTCGAATGGATTTGTACTTTTTCAAAATACATAGCGGTTATTTGTAACGATTCAAAATCTCGTATTTTACTTTCGTTTTTTACATGCGGCTATAGCCTCCGCCCCTGTACACCATTTTGAGAGGGAGTTCAGCACGGTGAGGGAGAAGCAGAGAGCAGAGTGAGTGTTATTGTGCTTCGAATGGATTCGTACATTCGTAACTTTTTTCATAACGAATTATGCCGAAGACATTCGGGCATTCGCTATTTGCGATATCATTTATTTCGGATTCGGTTTTATTCGTAATTGCTTTGTTCGGAAATTCGAATGCTTCCGAATGTCCGAAAGTTGCTAAATTCGGACGAATTTCGATTCGTTACGAAACTAATTGCACAAGCCTAGTACATACTTACATTGTATTAAGCTGGACTAATGTTAGTATGCAATACAAACAATTCCTGGCGTTTAGCTTTAAAGGAGGAATATGGACAAAGCTATTTTTGCTGAAATCTTCCTGATCACAGAAGTGCAGTTTGTTCTGTGACCCGTTTTTAGCCAACAGCGGGCCTAGACCGGCACCTGGCTCAGCCTCTCAGCAAGCCGCTAACAGGCTGAGCCAGCCACTTCCTCCCCCTTCCCAGCCTAGAGCTCCAGTGAGCACTCCAGGTGACTGACAGTCTTGGCTCTCTGCTCAGAATGGAAGGGAGAACTGAGCGATCAGCGGCATTTGATCACTCATTTCTCAGTGGAGAGCTGGCAGAAGACAGATGCAGCATCGGATCAGTGCTGCATTTACCTAGGTGAGTATAAATCTTTATTTTTTTCAAAAGCCATACTTCTCTTTTAATAAAATAGACAAAGTGAAGTATTCTAGTTCTAACTGCATTATCCTCTTGCCTTATTTCATGATGCAATAGAACAGTGATAAAAAAAATAATGTGGTTGCTATAGGTTATTGCATTTGCACTTGTGTGCCCCGTAATCTTTTGAAATGTGCTTAGATATTCTACTGGAGGTTAGCAGCCGTCATCAACAATTCCTCCATAATTCTGTTAGACACAAACTGGTACAGAATTGTGGTTCAATACATGTTTAGATTTTGAATTCATTTCATACAACATTGTATACAAATGTTAACATTCTGAAAATAGTTTGGAAGAAACATCTGCTGACGCAATAACGGGTGTTTTACTTATCTAATCATTTGCACTATCTGACGTTGCTAGCGGATGATCAATGAGCAACACTCACTATGAATTCTATCTGCATGAACTGTTACTGACTGATGTGTCCAGCATCAGGCCATATTTTTTTTTTTTTATTATCTTTTGGGACTGTTCCTTTGCATGCATTTTCATTCATTCCTTTTGCAAATACCTGATTAGGATATTCTTAGTACTTTGATGTAGTGTGCATTGTGATGCCTTCAATCTGCCAGCATCCCAACCAAATAAGGAGCTATGGATGTGCTACTCAGCTTATCTCTGGAATTCCTTCAAACCTCTTCACTATATAACATTCTGAAATATGTCGGGCCTGGCTGCCGTCCTAGCTGGTTACCTATTACTAGAGATTCCCCAGAATCACATGCCTTACCTAAAAACAAAAATATATTTGTATATAGTGTCTGCAATGTAAGTTATTCATTGATTTCACAGCTTTCAGTTTAGAAATTCGTTTTCTAAAATGCAGGCATTTCGAGTCTGTATCTGTGCACTACATACCGTGTTTCCCCCGAAAATAAGCCCGGGTCTTATATTAATTTTGGCAACAAAAGACACAGTAGGGCTTATTTTCAGGGTAGGTCTTACCATATAATGTGCTGTCATCTCTGCCCCTCTCTCTCTCTGCCTGACAGGAATCCCCAGTGTGAACCAAGTTTAAATGCTTGTAAAATCCTATAATCCACTCTATTACAGTAGTATATAATGTACAACGTGTGTGTTTTTGTAATATAATTGTGCCAAATACCTTTGTTATAGCGCCGCTCTGTGCTTCTGTGACCCACCGGAGCTCTCTTCCCCACAATTATATTACAGAAACACACAGATTGTACATTATATACTACTGCAATAGAGTGGATTATAGAATTGTACAAGCATTTTAAGCTAGGGCTTATTTTTGGGGTAGGGCTTATATTGCAGCCCTCCTGGAAAATAACGATAGGTCTTATTTTCGGGGTAGGTCCTATTTTCGGGGAAACACGGTAGCTGTAGAGTTATATACAATGGAATATGAAATAGACACTTTTGGTCCAACTCTAAAAAAGTGCATGGAATTAAATGCTTAACCCTTTCATGACCACAGCGGATCAAAGTTTAAAGTGACACTAAACAATATCCCTATTCTCCAAAAATAATCCCATTCTGTCCCCTTTTATGTAATTGTTCTGTGTTGCATTGAACTGCATGAGGTTATTATTGTTCAGTAGCATGCTGTAATCCAGTGACATTTGTGGGCCACTAAAACGTATGTAAATTGGAATCTACCTCTGCCCATCCCTCCTATTTAGTGCTAGTTTGTTTAGTCCTAGATAGACCCTCCCCATGTTTCTTCCATGTTCTCTCAGTCAATGTTAGTTCCTCAGGGGACAGGCCTGAGGAAAAAAATTGTCTTATTACATTTCAATGGACTGGAAAAACATCCTCTGTACTGCAATTAGCTAAAGTCAAATTGTGTTGAATTAACTTTTCTGTCTTATGGAAGAGTCAAGCTGCCTATGGATGAAGCCAAGTCAGCAGGTGACCATACTGTCTGGATAGACTGGGTCTAATGGAATATGTTACTACTAAAGTGCCATTTTGAATTGAACAAATCTTTAAACATCTACTACCCAATGGCCCTGTAATCTAATTTCTTTTTGTATTTTACTGCCTCCTTGTATTGTCCTACATAAGCTTCTGAAGCTTTTCTTTTCCCTCTCACTCCCATATGTTTGGAACAACAGTGCATGCTAGTTGTAGACAAACGCATCGCTCTATGCACACTACAAATCCCATAGTCCATATTCCCAAATCCACCTTGTGAGAAAGTGAGAGGGTGCCTCTATTAGGAAGTCAGATTACAGCTACAAAAAAAGTGAATTTGGAGATTTGGACAGTGGCGGCCCGTCCATAGGGGGCGCCCGGGCGCCGCCCCCCCCCCCCCCCCCCCTCCTGTGGTCACCAAAAAAAAAAAAACGGGCCCTTTAAGAGTTTTTTTTTTATTTATTTTTTTCACACATGGCGGCGCGACCATAGTGGGCGCAGAAGCGCCGCTACCGCTCGCTTCTGCGCCCGGCCGTCACTCACCACAATAATACATAGGTTCATGCATTGCGCCGGCCATCTGAATAACAGCGTCTGATTGGCCTTTAGAAGTGCCTATCAGAGCCAGCGGCTCTGATAGGCTTCCCGACTACAGCCTGAGGGCTGTAATCGGCTTCTAAATATCTAATGAGAGGATGCACGGGGGTGCGTTCCCTGGCCAATCAGGTTCACCGGGTCTGGTTACCGGTAACCTGATTGGCTGAAGTGACATCGAGGGTGGGAGAAGACATCGAGGATGGAAGAAGGACGGCGCTGACCCGAGGAAGGTAAGTGCAGGGCTGGGGGGGAGAAACTGGCTGCATATGGGGGAGAAACTGGCTGCATATGGGGGAGAAACTGGCTGTATTATTGGGGGAGAAACTGGCTGCATATGGGGGAGAAACTGGCTGTATTATGGGGGAGAAACTGGCTGTATTATGGGGGAGAAACTGGCTGCATATGGGGGAGAAACTGGCTGCATATGGGGGAGAAACTGGCTGCATATGGGGGAGAAACTGGCTGCATATGGGGGAGAAACTGGCTGTATTATGGGGGAGAACCTGGCTGTATTATGGGGGAGAAACTGGCTGTATTATGGGGGAGAAACTGGCTGTATTATGGGGGAGAAACTGGCTGTATTATGGGGGAGAAACTGGCTGCATATGGGGGAGAAACTGGCTGCATATGGGGGTGAAACTGGCTGTATTATGGGGGAGAAACTGGCTGTTTTATGGGGGAGAAACTGGCTGCATATGGGGGAGAAACTGGCTGCATATGGGGGAGAAACTGGCTGCATATGGGGGAGAAACTGATTGTATTATGGGGGAGAAACTGGCTGCATATGGGGGAGAAACTGGCTGCATATGGGGGAGAAACTGGCTGCATATGGGGGAGAAACTGGCTGTATTATGGGGGAGAAACTGGTTGTATTATGGGGGAGAAACTGGTTGTATTATGGGGGAGAAACTGGCTGCATATGGGGGAGAAACTAGCTGCATATGGGGGAGAAACTGGCTGTATTATGGGGGAGAAACTGGCTGCATATGGGGGAGAAACTGGCTGCATATGGGGGAGAAACTGGCTGCATATGGGGGACAAACTGGCTGCATATGGGGGACAAACTGGCTGTATTATGGGGGACAAACTGGCTGTATTATGGAGGAGAAACTGGCTGTATTATGGAGGAGAAACTGGCTGTATTATGGAGGAGAAACTGGCTGTATTATTGGGGGAGAAACTGGCTGTATTATGGGGGAGAAACTGGCTGTATTATGGGGGAGAAACTGGCTGTATTATGGGGGAGAAACTGGCTGTATTATTGGGGGACAAACTGGCTGTATAATGGGGGAGAAACTGGCTGTATATTGGGGGACAAACTGGCTGTATATTGGGGGGAAAACTGGCTGCATTTGGGGGACAAACTGGCTGTATTATGGGGGAGAAACTGGCTGTATTATGGGGGACAAACTGGCTGTATTATTGGGGGACAAACTGGCTGTATTATTGGGGGACAAACTGGCTGTATTATTGGGGGACAAACTGGCTGTATTATGGGGGACAAACTGGCTGTATATTGGGGGGAAACTGGCTGCATTTGGGGACAAACTAGTGGCGTTTGGGCACAGTGGCTGCGTTTAATGGGCACAGTGGCGGCAATTGATGATTTTTTTTTTTTTTCAGTTTGTTTGCGCCCCCCAAAAAATTTGAGCACCAGCCGCCACTGGATTTGGAGGAGGCTGAGGTACTCTTTCGCGTTAAGTACATACTTGAATAGACTTTCTTTTAAACTAGAGATTAGTGTCATACACATATAAATTTATTTTGTTCATCTAAGAGTTATTGAGATTAAAGAATCTTCCTGTTTGTCAGAAATATTTCTGCAACTAGCAGAAGGACAATAGCAGTTCCATATTTTGCTCAGCAGGAGTTTCCTCTAGCGGGAGTTTTTACAATGCTCTGCTCAAATTGTATTGTCTCATAGATTTTATTGTCTCATTACAGAAATATGTGAGTATTGAATAGCCAAACAAGCTCCTAGCATAAAATGAGGCAACCCCTGGGTGTGGAATGAGGTAGTGAGGTTTAGGCCTCATTTACACTGGTGTACATAGGGCCTTTTCTCGTGCGTGGGATGCACTGGTGTTCCACGCAGCTCCGTGCAGGAAGCCCGTTAAAATTAAATGACAGGCGATCAGCTAGACAGACCTGCAAGGATCTCCAAGCGCATCCGAGGAATACATACATGCAAATCCAATGCACGGATCAGAGCACTGTTCTGATCCATGTACACATACACTTTATTGCCAAAAGTATTGGGACACCTGTCTTTACATGCACATGAACACATGAAGCTATAACAGCTTCAACTCTTCTGGGAAGTCCGTCCACATGGTTTAGGAGTGTGTCTATGGGAATGTTTGACCATTCTTCCAGAAGCACATTTGTGAGGTCAGGCACTGATGTTGAACAAGAAGGCCTGCCTCGCAGTCTCTGCTCTAATTCATCCCAAAGGTGTTCTATAGGGTTGAGGTCAGGACTCTGTGCAGGCCAGTCAAGTTCCTCCACCCCAAACTCATCCATGTCTTTATGGACCTTGCTTTGTGCACTGGTCCAAATCATTTGTTGAAGGGGGGATTATGATGTGAGGTTGTTTTTTAGGGGTTGGGCTTGGCCCCTTAGTCCAAGTGAAGGGAACTTTTAAGGCGCCAACATAGCAAGACATTTAGGACAATTTAATGCTCCAAACTTTGTGGGAACAGTTTGGGGATGGCTCTTCCTGTTATAACATGACTGTGCACCAATGCACAAAGCAAGATCTATAAAGACAGGGATTGAGTGAGTTTGGGGTGGAGAAACTTGACGTTTATACATTCCCATAGACACACTCCTAAACCTTGTGGACAGCCTTCCCAGATGAGTCAAAGCTGTTACAGCTGCAAAGGGTGGGCCAACTCAATATTGAACCCTACGGAGTAAGACTGGGATGCCATTAATGTTGTGCGTGTAAAGGTAGGCATCCCAATACTTTTGGCAATATAGTGCATATGTGGCACCATGGAAGAAGACCTGCTTTTATGAGGTCACATCTATATTTAAATGTGGTGGAAAAGGGTTAACAACCATCATCCAGTCTCCTCCCCCTACCAAAAAAAAAATTAGGTGGTATCAAAAAAGCATCTAAAAATGCTAACAAGTCCCACAACATAATCACACTGAAAGTCTGATCGAGTCACAGCTGTACTTGTGTGAACCTAGCCTTAAAGAACATTCAACCAAAAGAGAAACATTCAACCAGATGAGGAATAATAGCAGGGAGACCTTTGCACCTTGTACAAAGTGTATGGAGATTCCTGTGCTGATCACAGACAGTAACCAATCAGCAACTGCAGAGAGTGGACTGATATACAGGACTGATACAATATTACAGGGATGGAACTCCATTGATTTCCTTAGTAAATCTGTTTTCTTTATTAGTTGAATGTTCCTTAAGACTTGGTTCACACTACTGCAATGCAACTTTGATTCGATTTACAGTGTGATTATATGGTAAAACTTTGATGGGACTTTTATATTCTTTGGGGACAAGTCGCACTGTAAATCACACTAAAGTAGTGCAGGAACTTTTTCCAAAATAACACAGTTCTACGTTGCATTGAATAAAACAGGCACTTATGAAAACAATAAGATTTCCCTTGCCATGCGATTCTGTGCAACTCAAATCCCATTAGAAGTCACCGTTTTGTAAATCAGTCCTAATTCTGCTAGTTGAATTTTCCTAAACTTTTTCTCGTGGGATCAAATGTAAGAGAATGTTACGTTCACCCTGCAAAAGTTAAAAAATAGAAACTGACATTACAAACATTTCAGGTATTATTTGTGACTTTTGTGCAAATGCTTGGACATTAGCAAATACCGTATTTATCGGCGTATAACACGCACCCCAAGTTTAGGAGGGAATTTTAAGGAAAAAAACTTTTAGGAGGGAAATTCAAGGAAAAAAAACTTACATTTAAATGCAGCATGCAGCCTTGCCCAGTGTCCATCTGCAGCCTTGCCCAGTGACCATCTGTCCATCTGCAGCCTTGCCCAGTGTCCATCTGTCCATCTGCAGCCTTGCCCAGTGACCATCTGTCCATCTGCAGCCTTGCCCAGTGACCATCTGTCCATCTGCAGCCTTGCCCAGTGTCCATCTGTCCATCTGCAGCCTTGCCCAGTGTCCATCTGTCCATCTGCAGCCTTGCCCAGTGTCCATCTGTCCATCTGCAGCCTTGCCCAGTGTCCATCTGTCCATCTGCAGCCTTGCCCAGTGCCTTTGCGATCGTGTCAGTCTCGGCGTTTTTTTAAATTTGGTGCCAATTTCTGTGGAGAGGAGCGAGCGGGGCCGAGTGTACTTCGGCTAGACTCGGCTCCTCTCGCAGTCCCGCCCATCTCCACTGACTGCGCCGCTGACATAGAGAAAGCCGAGTGTACTTCGGCTAGACTCGGCTCTGCTCACAGTCACGGGCAGGACTGCGAGAGGAGCCGAGACTAGCCGAAGTACACTCGGCTTCCTCTATGTCAGCGGCGCAGTCAGAGATGGGCGGGACTGCGAGAGGAGCCGAGTAAAGCCGAGTGTACTTCGGCTTCGGCTCCGTTCGCTCCTCTCGCTCGTTTCAGCAGGGGAATTCGACGGAGTATAACACGCACCCACGATTTTCCCCTGATTTTAAGGGGAAAAAAGTGCGTGTTATACGCCGATAAATACGGTACATTTTTTTTTATAAATAGACCATTAAAGTAGAACTACAGGACAAACCTTTTTTTTTTCATTTTGAATAGAGTATGGGAGGGTCATAACCCCTTTCAGTTATTTTTTTGCCATCAGTGTCCCGTGCGGAGATTTCCCTTCACTTCCTGTCTCACAGCCAAACAGGAAGTGACAGGAATTCCCTGGAAAATAAGGGTATCCCTTGGGGACCCCCAGATCACTAGAACTAGTGTCCCCATGGGAAGATTACCACTCTATTACTTTTTTGGTGACAACCCAAAATGTGGGATTTTCTCTTATTTTCATTTTCAATTATAATTGTAAACAGGTCTAATAGAGAGAGTGAATCTCCCTAAGAGGGGCACAGACAACAATAAAAACTGTCTGGTGTTCTAATTTATCTCCACTCTATCCAAAACTAAAAAAAAAAGTTTTGTCGTTAGTTGTACTTTAAGTTTTACTTTCAGGAGTATGCTCGTAATCCAAAGTACTCGCATTTCAAAGCGAGTTTTCCCATTGAAGTCAATGGAAACGAAAATAATTTGTTCTGCATTGACGTCAATGGGATGCAATACCGCATCCATCCAGAGGTGGGGGGGTGCCGGAGAGCCTCGGAAATGGCCCGGAAAGACCCTAAGACACTTTGGCTGACCTCAGCAAATGTTGAAAAGGCTCGGAAACTGAGTACTTCCGTGTATTTCCATGTCTTTCTGAGCATTGACGAACGGCGGCAATCTGCTGTGATCGCCGCTGTTTGGCTCTGCTCGGCTCCGGCGTCAGGCCAAATGTGGTACTGCAGGCCCTATTAGATTGAATTCGGCTCGTCTTGCGAGACAACACTCGCAAACCGAGTCAGAATTAAAAAAAAAAAAAGTTACTCTCAAATTAAATTGCTCTCAAACCAAGTTACTCTTAAACCAAGGTTCCACTGTACTTGTACTCTGCGTGAGACTGTGAGTCTGGTACTTATAGACTGAAACGTAAGCATAACTGAATCATATTATATGAGTCTTCTTACCAAAATATCAGCGATCAAATAAATACACCACCATGTATTAATTGAGGGCTCAATAAACTATAAATAAATTGAAGGACACAACAAGTACAGTCTAGTCGTGTTTTCCAAACAAATTTCTGGTAGAGAAATCAGTGGTGCGGAATGGGGCTATAGGCCATTGCTATTAATGATTGTACATGAAGGTCAGTAAAAGACGCTGAAAGAAGAACAGAAACTAAAATCTTCTTTGGAGGGCTAACCATTGCTGCCAATGAGAAAATGCTCTGATTTTTTAGGAGCAGATTTATTAAAACACTGCAAAGTTTAATAATGTTTTAATAATGTTGTGGAATTATTGGTAGCAGCTTAATATTGTTTTGAGTTTATAACATCCTATAAAATCAAGGTGGACTACAGAAGCTTTCTCTATAAGCATTAACAAATATGCTAAATGTCATATATCCACATAGCTACATAGTGGTAATAGAAAAACTTATCTGAGTTACTAGTATTTTCCCATGAATTAGGGCATGTAAAGTGATAATAAACTTGTACATATACCCAGTAAAGTGACTGGCCTCAAGGAAATGCACAGTGCTGAACCAAATCCTCCTACATAAGTTGTACCTTTTTATCTGCAGCACTGGTGCCCAACCTGCATGCCGCTCTTTGGCACTTTTTGTGCTGCCCTAGGGCACCCTGCAGACCATAATCTGTGTTTCCCTATTACCCTGGTATAGTAAGACATCCAGCAGTCTCATATAATGTGTCTCCAGTCTATTACTGTCTCTTGAAATATGTTCCCTGTCTCCAACAACCTCTCTGTCATGTTCACAGTCTCTGACTGCATGTTTGCAGTCTCTGACCATCTCTTCTATCATGCCCTTAGTCTGTATTAGCACTGACGTGATGGTCAGCTTCACCAGCGGCCCCTCGGGTATGAGATATGCATACTTACAGTGTTCCAGGCACCAATGTAAGTATGCAATAAAGATCATACCTTTAGTTCAGCTTTAACCTCTTCACGCTGGCTGCACACATACTATATATGCAGCCTCTCGGCATGTGAGCCTTCAGCCGAGCAGCCTCACATATGCCGCCCACATACCGTTCTGAGTGCGCACTCCCTGTGCGCTCCCAGCATGGCAGCCAACGGTTACCGGAAAACTTCAGATGCATATTAGTGATTGAGAGCTTTCCAATCATGTGACCGCTGTGACAGCCAATAACAACGGTCACATGACCCAAATGCCTGCCTCCACCCACTGGTGTTTAGAACGCTTAAAGGGCTGGGAGGCAGTCGGTGCAGGGGTGAAAGAAGAATTCTGTGCAAGTCACAGGAACCTATGCTGCCTAAATTCCTCCATATCTCACCAATTGGATTCAAATTTCCATGGCAGATTTGAATCTGGCTGGTGGCTGTGAAAAATATCTGAGTTCTAACAATGAAGTTGATTTACTAAAACTGGAGAGTGCAAAAGCTTAATTGAACAAGCTGAAGTTAGAAGCTGATTGGCTACCATGCAATATGTGCACCCGACTTTGCACTCTCCATTTTAAGTAAATCAACCTCACAGTAAAATGACAGTCTTTCTGTAGGTGAGAGACAGCAAGGAGCCTACAATGGATGTCCTTGGAGCCTTATGCCGCGTACACACGATCAGAGTTTCCGACAAAAAAAACGCAGTTGTTTTTTCCGACGGATTTTGTCTCAAACTTGTCTTGCACACACACGGTCGCACAAATGTTGCTCGGAAATTCCGATGGCAAGAACGCGGAGACGTACAACACTACGACGTGCCCAGAAAAATGAAGTACAATGATTCCGAGCATGCGTCTAATTGATTCCGAGCATGCGCAGCACTTTTGTGCGTCGGAAATGGATACACAAGGTCGGAATTTCCAATAAAAAAAAATTTCCGTCGGAAAAATAGAGAACCTGCTCTCAATCTTTTGTTGAAATTCCATCAGCAAATGTCCGATGGAGCCTACACACGGTCGGAATTTCCGATGAAAAGCTCACATCGCACATTTGTTATCGGAAAAACCGACCATGTGTATGCGGCATTATGGTCTTTTCTGTTTGAAGCAGTTTGGCTGTAATCCTAGAAATATGGGCAAATGACTGGGGGGGGAGTGCAAAGCAAAAATTGTTCATGGATGCTGCAATAATTCCTTTTTACATGGTATTCTTTAATTTCATGGAAAGACAAGTATTTGATTAAATATAACGGATTTGGCCAATCTGTCTTTTCCAGTGAATGTGTTCTAAACTAGATTAAATGTAAACATTGCATTAATGTGGATTTATGTAGTGCAAACTGATTCTCTTACATCTATCATTTTTCCTGTTTATTTAGCATTAACATTCCCTGTGAATATGATATTGACCCGGCTATATAAACATATAGGTTTACACTTGAAGCCAGCAAAGTTTTCTTTATGATCTGTAGCCCATAAAAATGCCAGCCAATGTATGATTTAGCACGGTATTGATTTTCATCCTATGAATAGTCATTGTCATGAAAAATCAGCATGAACCATCTGTCAGTGTATGTTATGATTTTTTTGTTGCATTGTAGTTTAATCATGATGGGGACTAACAGATGCCATTTCTAAAGTTGTACAATTGTTTGAATGATATTCTTATGCTGCGTACACGCGATCGGAAATTCCGACAAGAAAAGTCCGATGTGAGCTTTTGGTCGGAAATTCCGACCGTGTGTAGGCTCCATCAGACTTTTGCTGTCGGAATTTCCGCCACACTAAAATTTGAGAGCTGGTTCTCAAATTTTTTCGACAGAAATATCCGATCAGAAATTGCGATTGTCTGTAGCAATTCCGACGCGCAAAATTCCGACGCATGCTCGGAAACAATTTATTGCATGCTCGGAAGCATTGAAATTCATTTTCTCAGCTCGTCGAAGTGTGGTACGTCATTGCATTCTTGACGGTCGAAGGTGCAGAGAACTTTTGTGTGACCGTGTGTATGCAAGCCAAGCTTGAGCAGAATTTCGTCGGAAAAAACATCCAAGGTTTTTCTGATGGAAATTCCGATCGTGTGTACGCGGCATTACAGTAATTTTGTGCAGGTATATAATTTTCCACAAGTCTATTGCAGCACAGGCAGCAGGGAACATCTAACATTGAACCCATATGCAAATGCTAAAGGCCATCTCCAGGGAAATAAAAAAAATGCTCCCTTGTAGGGGGACTGCCCCCACACTGCAAGGGTTTGGGGGGAGCAATCATACTTGCAAATGCACCTGCAGACTGATTACATGCAAGAACCCCAGCGGGTGTTCCTGCGATTAGTTGCAAGAGGCAACACTAATTGCACCTACTTGCATGTAATCATGACTGAGTGTCCAGGGCCGATCATTTGCATGTAATCGCAGCATAAGAGATTACATGCGAGTGGGCGCAATTCGCTGCGAGAGTCAGTATTCTCCCATTGCTTTCAATGGGGCTGCATCTCACAGCTATTCGCAGGAGCCCACGCTGGAGCTCTCGAAGGTGTATTTGCAGGTGTAAATGCACCCTAAATGCTCATTTAGTTCTCGTTTAGATCCGATCCCCATGCTTTCCCAGCAGCCAGCACTCTTTTCTACTTCCCTACACCCTGGTAGTGGACTGTCCCTGGGCATTCTCATGTGCTGAGCAATGGGCTCCTTATTGGACTTGATGAAATCAGAGGACCTGTGACCTCTTGATTGCAGGGGAAGCAGGTCTATGGGGGCCGGTCTTACAGCCTGGACAAAGCAAAATAGCTTTTTACAGACCTAGACCTAAATGAGCATTTAACCCTTGCAGTGCAGGGGCAGTCTCACTGCAAGGGATCATTTTTCTATTCCCCGACAACTGGCAACTGCAGTCAAAGACACAGATTCACTTAGGCCCTTACTCACACAAACACTATGGGGGTTATATTTACTAAAGCTGGGGAGTGCACAATCTGGTTCAGTTCTGCATATAAACCAGTCAGCTTCCAGATTTTATTGCCAAAGCTTAATTGAACAAGCTGAAGTTAGAAGCTGATTGGCTACCATGCAAAGCTGCACCGGATTCTGAGTGCTCCAGTTTTAGTAAATCTCACCCTATGGGGCTGAGTTACTAAAACTGGAGAGTGCAAAATCTAGTGCAGCTGTGCATGGTAGCCAATCAGTTTCTAACTTCAGCTTGTTCAATTAAGGGGGTTGTAAACCCTCGTGTTTTTTCACCTTAATGCATCCTATGAAAAAACTTCTGACACTGACCAGCATCCCAGCCAACTGTTTTACTCACCTGAGCCCGTTCGTTCCCACAGCGGAGATGCGCTCTACTTCTCTGCCCGTTGTCTCGGCACTTGATTGGATAGATTAATAGCAGCGCAGCCATTGGCTCCTGCTGCTGTCAATCAAATGAAATGATGTGGGTGCCAGGGGGCAAGGCAGAGTTCGGCATTCTGTCTATTGACGCAAATGCTGGACTCAGGAGTGCTCCCCCACGGTAACCCCCAGGGAGAGCACTTCTCCTAGGGGGTTTTCTGATGCGTGGAGGAGCTGAGAGCACCGCAGGGGGGGCCCTAGAAGAGGTGGATGAGGGCCACTCTGTTGAAAACGAACTGCACAGTGGAGGTAAGTATGACATGTTTGTTATTAAAAAACAAAAACAAAAAAAAAAGAGGGTTTACAATCCCTTTAAGCTTTGACCGAAAACCTGGAAGCTGATTGGTTTCGATGCAGAGCTGCACCAGATTATTCACGCTCCAGTTTTAGTAAATTAGCCCCTATGTCCTGCACAGCATGAGCTGCATGAATAGAGCTGCATGCTATGTATCTGCAGCCTATGTTTCTTTATGGGGATGCCGCGGCTGTACATCAGCTGTAATTGCACAATGCCTGTGTTTGGGGCCACAGTGCCTGTGTGTGAATGAGCCCTTACCCCCTGTCAAGCTACACATACTCACCTTTTTTTCCTTTTCTAGAGAAAGCCCTGTGTAGCTTCTAAGTCATTATTCAGGTGTGAGGACTCCTTCCCCACCCCTATGTGATCGCATGGGATGCCTGAACAGCCAATCACCAGGTACCTGCACAGTCACATGGGAGGAGTGAGCCAATACCCCCCGTACACAGAAGTAATGTTTTCCTTGCTCTTGGTGGTGGATTAACCTCTAGTACTAGTATGCAGTTCTCCAGACTACTGACAAAAGAAACTGGTGCACTGCTGCTAACCCAGAATGAAAACCTGAAGTCTTAATTAAGACGGGTGTTGACACCCATTTTGTGGGCAGGCCACATTTGTTATTGCTCTTGCATCTGCCTCGAGCTGCATGCAGGTAGTTTATAGAGGTGGATGCTGCACAGACACAGCCGAACACAGTTGCATGTGAAAATATGACGTGTGCAGGAGTGGGTTCACAGCAGGGCTGGTGCAAGGATTTTTGACACCCTAATTTTGCCGCCCCCATTGGCTATACCCCTGACTCCATCCCCTTTGCCCTGCCCATATGACAGGAGGCGGCGCTATACAGGAAGCATCGACTCTGCTTCCTCTAGCGCTGGCTCCAGTGCTGCGCCTCTAATTACACTACCGGCCAGACAAAGCAGCTGCCTGAGACTGAGTTAGTTACATGATGCAGCCTGCAGAGAGTGGCTGGGCACCCCTAGGCAGCAGTGCGCCCTAGGCAACTGCCTAGTTTGCCTAGTGGTAGCTCCGGCCCTGGTTCACAGATCCGAATGCAGGCAATATGCATTCAGATGCATGCACCCGCTCCTGCACACATGTAAATTTTGACATGTGGCTGTGTCCGTGTAGCCACTGCATTTGCATCCACCTCTATAGACTGCCTGAGTGTAGCTTGGAGCGGAAGAAAGGCGTAATAGTAAATGCTGCCTGCATGAAGAATGGGTGTCAAGCCTCATCTGAATGAAGCTGAATATCACGAATATGTATCATTTCAAAAGCTCAAAAATTTTAGATGTGCATTAGAACTAGCTTATCTTTTATGATCACACACGGAAACATATCATGTGGCTCTTTCTAATACTTCTTTAATAAAACAGAAAAGAATGTGTGCACACAATGTTATATTGTATTAATTACATAAGCAAACCTCATTTAAGAGTTTTCACATTTTGCAGTGATTACGCATACTGTGATTACGTACAGTAGGACGGTAATTATGTACTTTTCGGTCCAGTAATAGATTTTTTTCTCTTTTTTGGAAATTACCGTATATACTCGAGTATAAGCCGAGATTTTCAGCCCTTTTTTTGGGGCTGAAAGTCCCCCCCTCGGCTTATACTCGAGTCAGCGAAATTAAACATTGTGAATTGTACCTGAAGGCTGCGGCGTCCATCGTTTAAAACTCGCGGTCTCTTCCTGGTCTCTTCCGTGATAGGCGGAACTGTCTGCTGAGAATCGCCTATCACGAACGTTCTCTCATTCTCAGTTTCCCAGCAGACGTCCGTGATTGGCGGAAACTGAACACAGTGTCTGCTGGGATGGGTGAGGATGAGAGAACGTTCGTGATAGGCGATTCTCAGCAGACACAGTTCCGCCTATCACGGAAGAGACAGGAGGAGACCGCGAGTTTTAAACGATGGACGCCGCAGCCTTCAGGTACAATTTACAATTTACAATGTTCAATTTTAATTCTAGGGGCACAGTGAGGATGGGCACAGTGAGGATGGGCACAGTGAGGATGGGCACATGTGAGGATGGGCACATGTGAGGATGGGAACAGTGAGGATGGGAACAGTGAGGATGGGAACAGTAAGGTGGCAATGGGCTTAGTGAAGTTGCAATGGGCACAGTGAGGCGTGCAAATGGGCATTGTTGACCCTCGGCTTATACTTGAGTCAGTAAGTTTTCCCAGGTTTTTGTGGTAACATTAGGTACCTCGGCTTATACTCGGGTCGGCTTATACTCGAGTATATACGTATGTTTTTGTCATATAAATCTCACTTAATAGTTAGACTGTGTCTAACGCTAATTAATTACAAAACAACAAAACCCAAGGCTGCAAGCCTAAAGCTGGAGAAAGATAAATAAATGTGTTTTCTGAACCACAACTTAGAAAAACAAATAAGACCACCATGATAGAGAACATTCTGCATTGGGAATAAGGGTGTCAGCTCTGCTCTGGGTTTTGTCTCATTTTATTTGCTTACTGAATTCCATATCCTTCAAACTTCTCATCAACATTAACAAAGGCTGATTTTACCAGACAATAATCAGATTTATATTCTAAATGTAAATGTTGAGAAGCTTAGTTTGAGATAACAGCAAAGCTAATTTCAGTCTTTAAAGTGCACCTAAACTCTACTATATAGGAAAAAATCTTGAATTGTTAATTATGCCTCAGCATTACCCTGAATATGTACTTTTTGACTTGCAGTAAATATATGGGGGAGTGGACAAAATATGTAAATGCTGCGTTATTAAAAAGTTCTAGGAAAATGCATTGTTTCACACTCTTTACAATTTATTTCCAATATTTCCAATAAATACCAAGGAAATAAATATAGGTACCCAAATGTGCTACCAAATTAAAGCCCTATTTGTCCCCTTCAAAAAAAATGTATAATAAGTTAGAGTAGACTGCAAGCGCTAAACAGGTATAATTTGGGGAACCAAGATATGGCCAAAATAAGAAAAAAAGCACTCTGGGACTCAAGGAGATATAAAGAGAAAAAGGCCTTGGACTCAAATGGATAAGGTAAACCAGGGGCAGACTGGGCAGTGGTGAGAATTGCCCCGTAAAAAGGCAGGAGACATGCCTAAAGGCTTCCTGGTAAAGGGAAGTAAAAGTCCCCGCAAGTGTCCTACCGATTGTGGGATGAGGACGAGGACAGAGCACAGGCTGCCCCTCCGGCATGGGTAGTGTACGTCGTTTCCAAGCAGAGGCCGGCACAGTGCCCCACTAGAGGCTCTCTTCCTTCCCCCAGCCAGCCCTGACCGAACCGCCCCAGTTCCCCCTGCAGCCCTTGCCCATCCCCTGCTGGCCAATACATTAACCCGGAGTCAGTGCAGCAAACGCTGTCCAGCCCAACACACCCAGTGAGCAGAGAGTACCTGGATTAGAGCTTCAGCCTGGGATAGGGGTCGGGAGGAGGCAGGGAAGAAGGAGAGCAGGAGGGGGCCAAGTTGCTGCACCATGGGCCTCTGGGTTGTACTTGCCCCTTGGGCCAAAAGTTTCCAGTCAGCCCCTGAGGTAAACCTGTCATTGAGAACAAGTTTGTAGATCATGAAAGTTAAGCCCCATACACACGGTCGGACTTCCATTGGACTTTTCTGTGGTTTTTTGTTCGAACGGAGTTGGCCAAGCACACCCATAGCATACACACCACAGGACTTTTCTGCAAACTTTCCCAAAACTTTTTGCAACATCACGTGGTTTCTCTGCTCTTTTCTGCTCTTTACCACCACCATTTGGTCAACTTCTGCTATTGTTGGTTGATTTTAACATTAGTTGTTTTGTCCATCGGACAAAAGTCCGATGGTTTTCTGTACACACGGTCGGACTTTGCTCCATCTGACTTTTGTTGGGCAAAAGTTTGTCCGTTTGCAGACCCAACTTTTGTCCGATGAAAACAAGAAAAAAGTAAAAAAAGTTTGTCCGATGGAGCGTACACACGGTCGGATTGTTGGTCCAACTTGCTCAAAATGAAATTTGTTGGCCAAAAGTCCGACTGTGTGTACGGGGGGCTTAAGGGAAAAATCTGAGATTCTTATCTACATACTTTTTATGGGTCAATGACTTAAATTATTGAAGCCAAAAATTCAGCATAACAGTTAAACAATTAGAATTTTTCAGAAGCATATTAGTAATTGTAGCCTCTGTGTATCTTTTATTAAAGTTTTTACAAACTTGGTTCTAAATATTAAAAAATTGCCATGGGGATGTCTTAACCTTTGGCATAGGTGCAACAAATGCTTGCCTTATTGCTTGTAATATGATTTTCTCCTATGATCTTCAGCTCCTTCTCTGTCTATTGGAATATTATTACTGTTATATGTTAGAAATGGCTAAAATATACTGTGGCTTTGATTTATTAAAGAATTTAGCAAAGGAAATAATGACAAATAAGGTGAAGCAGTGTTTGCGATGAACACCTGACTTTGCTAGGTGAACACTCCCCAGCGCTCCTGGCTCTTTTCCCTCCACACCCCCCCCCCCCGCTTAACGTGCATGCTCCTTCCCAAGCCCCTCTCTGTGTGTCCCTTGACACACTGCTGCTGAGATTGACAGTGATTTACTCCTCCCAGTGAGGGAGGAGAAAGCCGCTGCTCTCGTGCACAGCGCTGGATCAAGATTGGGTTTAGGTAAGTATATGGGTGGGGGGTAGCTAAACTCAGAAGATTTTATACCTTAATGCAGAGAATGCATTAGACCCCTTTCACACTGGGGCTGCGGCTGTGTTCGCGGTAAAGCGCAGCTCGTTTAAGCGGCGCTTTTCCACTATTTAAGCGGTGCTTTTCGGCCACTAGCCGGACGCTTTAAACCCCAAAGAAAAGGTTAAAAACTCCCATGTTGTGTCGCTTCTGAAGCGCTTTTCAGGCTGCCCATGCATTCCAATGGGCAGGGCATTTTGGAAGCGCTAAATACAGCGCTCCCAACCCACCCCAAAGATGCTGCTTGCAGGACTTTTTGGAACTTCCCACAAGCGCACCGCCCCAGTGTAAAAAGTCACACTTGCATGAATGGGAGGTTGTTTTCAGACGCTTAGCAGAGGCTATTTTTAGCGCTAAAGCGCCTGAAAAAACCGCCCCAGTGTGAAAGGGGTCTTAAGGTAAAAAAAAACTTCTGCCTTTAGAACCACTATAATGACTTGGACTTAACAATGCAAATGTATTTAGCAACTTCATATTTTCTTGGCTCAGTCTTCACAAAGTTATTCATCAGCCATGGGAAATGAATGTGATTTCCAAATCAGGAAATCCCTTTCATTATTCTCTGTCAATGTTAATTAGAGAAATGCTATAACAAAAATATTGTATTCTAATCTTCATAGTTACCTCTAATAAATGCAGTGGCCATAATCAGTATATTAATTCTTTTTTATATCACATGTTTTATATATTTTACATTTACTTTCTGACCAAGCTGTTAAGGGAAAGCGACAGTTAGTGGGGTTGGTACAAACTATTACACTATCTGTATCTCAATAAATTGCACAGACACTATCAGCTTGCCCATTCAGGGAACGTGACACTATCTCTGCAAAGGGCATCCCCTGACCTCCTTAAACCACATTTACATGGGTGGTCCAGGGTTGGTAGAAACAGGTGGTTGAGCCACACTTTTATTGGCCCCTGGCTGCTCAGCTGTAAATTAGTATGACCTGCATTTATGTTGGTAAACACTGTCATGGTCACAGGGTGGTGCTGTAAAATTCATCATAGATTGCGTTTGACAGACAGTAACACCGCCAAACATGACCCATTCAAGTGAATAGGGCTGTGTAGCAACCACAATGCAATCACATGTATTGCAAGTGGTGTGGCGCAACAGTGGTTAACACAGACATGAGGAGACAACATATCACAACCAAATGTCTTTGAAAAGCAATCCACTGTAGGCTGCTTTTTCGGGAAGGGCAGCAATGATGGTTGCACATGCAAACAAGCCCATATATGCACCCCACCTGTGCTCCCTCACAGCTACTTGCTCTCTGGGCTCCTTCAAACGGGCAGCCGGGGGGTGGTAAAAATAGGCGCCTCCCCAGGCACTCACCTAAATGCTAACAATACACGCAGACAGGTCTGAATACATGCTGCTTTAGGACCGTGGCAAGCAGCCCATTGAGATCAATGAGAGCAAGCCGTAACTGTGGAGCAGTAATACAAAATCCCTCGTGGGAATAAAAAAAAGCATACAATCAGGAGGCGACCTGAGTGCCTGCCAGTTTCCACATGAGGTTTCTAACACAGGTATTATCATTGATGTGAGATCCTTTCAAATTTGCAATATACAGCAAGTTGTATTTAAACATTTAGCTACCATATAGTGCCTAATTTAATTCATTCTACATATGCTAATAGGGCCAATTAGAAAGCAGAAATGTTACCGGATTCTGATTTGTGATTTTGTTTGTGAAAAATACACTAATTAATTTAGTCGCTTATAATTAGAACAGCATCTAGTACCAACTTGTAATAATGTTTTTCACATGATTAGCATGTAAGTACTGCTTGGCATGTTTATTGATTCCAGATGATTATATTGCAGTTGAGTTATTGCCCAGTGTAACACATGTACGTATTTTTTTCAGTTTCCATGGGTAAGCAAGCCTCAAAATGTGATTCCAATTTCTAGTAAGATTGTGGTAAATAAATCATGTTACATCATTATCATATCAGTCATACCATGCTTGAAAGAAAGCAATTGCATTGACCATACTGTCTTAATAAATCAGCCAAATTCTTGGTATATGGTAATGTAGCGGGGTGTTCCCCTTTAATGCAGAGAGACAAGAAGTTCCAGGTGAGAGGTGAGTCGGGAGGAAGTAAAGAGACATTATGGAAGTGAAAGCAGAGGAGAGAGAGACTACATCTCCCAGTACATCTTGCAGCACCCAGGGTGCATTGCTCCAGAACAGAGACTGCTGGGGCAGACTTTATAAAGGGGAGGCAGAGTTTTGGTCGGCCTCTTTGGACACCCCTCTCCTAGCAAGAGGATCTCTGTGCTGAACTGCTGTGTGCACAAGGCCTGAAGCCTGGGCCGTGTGCTCCTTTCCAAAGAGCCCTCTGCCAGCCTAGCAGAGCCTTAGAGACATCTAATCCTCCTTGCTGCAGTACACCAGAAGGATTGAAGACTTGGATGTCGGTGGATTCCTGTTCCCAGACGAATCGATGGAGGAAACGGATTTGGACTTGTCCGGGTGGTGAGAGCTGTTTAAAGACAGATCCTTTATCTTTACTATTCGTTGGGATTACAAAGTTGTTCTTCAAGTGCACCACCGAAAAGATTGCTAGCGAATATTGTTTCACTGAACTTCCATTTAGATCAGTCAGGCCTGACTGCATAGGTAGACATTGCTGGGTGTTAGTCTACCCATGAGGGGAAGTAGCTGTAAAAGGGCAGCGCTAGAGTTGCATAGCAATACTTTATTATTCTGATTACTCTGTTTATCTTTATTACTGTTTATTGCAGGGATCTGCAACTTGTTATACTGTTGTTTATTACTTGCCCATTAGCCTCAGTAAAATATCTGGGTAAAGTACATTTGGTGTCAGTTCCGCTTACTTTAATAGGAGTTTTAAAGTATATTCTGTGTATGTTTGTTATAGGACTGCGTCACCAACAGTTGCGATCACGCGGTCCTATCTCTCTATCACCAGCTGTGCCACGGGAGGTTAGAGCCGATTGCCGGGGGTTGACAGCGGTGCACTGCAGGGCCCAAATCAATATCAGCGGCTCTCTTAACTGGGGGTAGCGCTACACGTGGGGGCTCGAGTCCGGGATTCTTGTACGTTGCACGCTGCAATCAAGCCGGTCAGAAGTACCAGCATGGACCCGCTGGCAATGTCACAGTGGTGCGCAGCGATTGGCGCCGATCCAACCGCGGCGGTAGTCATTGTACTCCCGGGGGAAAGATGGAAGGAAGAGGAGATAAAACAGCTCGTATTGTTACTGTCTCCGAGCCACAAAGCATGGGTGATGGATTTTAGGCCAGATCCAGTGATCTCGTTTACATACGCACTGGTAGAATGGAAAAACGAAATCCCAGAGCATTTTAAAAGTCAGAGTATACAAGCCATAGATAATCAGATCTATCACTTGATACATACGCTGCCAGTGAAGGAAGAATGGTTTCAGACACCAAAGCCATCACTCCCACAATTATCTCCACCACTATCCCCTAAAGCAGAAAAGCTTAAGGAACTATTAAGCCCGGGATCACCGCTGGCCGCTATAGGGCCTGAATTGTTGAATGCTCTAGGAGACCTTGTAATTAAGTGCCAGAAAAGCAGTACGGTGCATGTGGAGGCCGGTTACCGGAAGCTTAGCACCTTCTCAGGGAAGCTCCCCGTCCCTGCGGGGGAGGAAGATTTTGACACTTGGGTGGAACAGGCATTGCAGGCAGTAGAAGCATGGGAGGTGCCTGAGGCACAGAAGAGACAGCGAGTCTTAGAAAGTCTGAAAGGTGCCGCGGCAGAAGCGGTGAAGAGCTTCCGGTTTGGAAATGAAAACTGTACAGCTCAAGATTGCCTGGCCATGCTGCAGGAAGAGTTTGGTCAGCTGGAGAAGGTGTCAGAGATGATTTATCAAATTGAACACACTCTCCAGCAGCCAAATGAGAAACTGTCAGAATATGTTAGAAGGCTGAACAGGCAGTTATGCAAGATTGTACTGAAGAAGGGAATGCTGCCCAAAGATGCAGATGAAGCACACATGAAGCAGATCATGAGGGGAGCGCGGCGCTCAGACCCGGTCTGGCTGCACCTGAAAACCTCAGGAGGAGGAATGTCACTAACCTACTCTGATCTAATAAAAATTATTAGGGACGAAGAGGCACTGCAGGAAGATCAGCAGGTGGCCAAGGCGAATGTCACACCTGTACCAGTGTTGGTCCATTCGGTCAAGAGCCCAGAAAGAGATGCGGAGGTTGACACTCTGAAATCGCAAATGGCCCAAGTGTTGGAGATGCTGACCTCTTTGATGGAGAAAGATCAGAGAAGACGAGAGAAACCAAGCCCAAGAAAGGAGTTGTTCCCGAACACCTCAGCACCGGCCTCCCTACAGGACCGAGAAGAGGTGATTTGCTATATCTGCGGAGGGAGTGGCCACTTTGCTAACGTATGCTCCAGCCCAAAGAAGAAGAGAACAGATAATTGCAAGCCGGCGGGAAACTCCAAAGGGCCCCGGTGAAGGAGTCAACCGGGTGCCCATCATCTTCAGTGCGCTCCAAACTAAAAAAAAAGGCCAAGAATGGAGGAGACAAAACTCCTAGGAGGAGGTATAGTACACCCCCACCAAGATGTACCCCAGAGGGAGGGGGCAAGACCCCTCAGTGGAAGTACAGCACCCCAAAGAAGGAACATCCACCTAAAAGGAACAATAACATCCCTCAGCGGGTTTGTGCCCCCATTGAGAGGGAGAAAGTCAATGCATGCCAGGCTCAGGAAAAATTAAAGTCCAAAAGGAGCAGGGCAAGGGTCGAAAGCCAAAAAAAGAGGTGACCCCAGTCCAGCCATACCCAAAGGAACTGGTGGGCCCGTCTCCTACTGTGCCCATTCAAGTGGAAGGAGTCTATACTAAAGCTCTTTTGGACACCGGAGCACAGGTGACTTTACTATACCGGGACTTCTATGATAGGCACTTGAGTCATCTGCCCATCCAGAAGATAGAAGAGCTGGAGATATGGGGACTTGGAACCCAGAGTTTCCCTTATGATGGGTACCTGCCCATAAAGATGACTTTCGACCCATCCGTGGCTGGGAAGGCTGAAGTGTTTGACACCCTGGCAGTTGTGTGTCCCCGGCCGCCTGGACCCAGCAAGATTTCCCTGATCATTGGGACAAACACGGATCTAGTCAGGAGACTCCTGACCCCTCTAGTGAAAGAGAGAAACCATTCAGCCACCAAAATCCATCCCATGCTAAAGACGGCCTACCAACGACTGGTCTTAGAGCAGAAGACCCCGGGAGAGGGGATAGGGAAGGTGTGGAGACTTGGCAGAGAAGGAGTAGTGCTACAGCCCGGAGAAGTAACCTGTCTTAGGGCCACTGTGAAGCTTTCGTGGGAACAACCTGGCCCCTTTGTCATGCTGGAATCAGACCCAAGGGAAGAGTCCTCAGGCCTGGAAGTGATACCAGAAGTGATTCCGTTCAAGGCCCTGAAGAAGGCCCATGGCAGAGTTCCGGTGAGTGTTAGGAACACTACGGGAGGACCCATGGAGATCCCTGCCAGAGTGTTGCTTGGTCAGGTGAGCCCTGCTGCCCCGGTCACTTGGTCCGAAGTCAAGGGGACGGGTGACGGAGGAGATGTTTGGGAGAAACTGTCCGTGGAAAACCCGAACCTACCCAGGGCTTGGAAAGAAAGAGCCAAGGCCCAGCTGACCAGGTGGGAGAAGATCTTTTCCGAAGATGAATTCGATGTGGGGTGTGCAAGAAGTGCCACCCATTGGATCCGCCTCCCAAGAAGATAAGCCCTTCCGAGAGAGGGTCAGGCGGGTCCCCCTGGCAGATCTGGAGGATCTGAGGGAACAACTTGTAGAACTAAAGAAGACTGGTGTGATCCGGGAGTCTAGAAGTCCCTATGCCTCCCCAATCGTGGTGGTCAGAAAGAAGAATGGGTCGTTGAGGCTTTGTATCGATTACAGGACTCTCAACAGGAGAACCATCCCTGACCAATACACCACGCCAAGGATAGAAGATGCCCTACAAAGTTTGTCTGGAGCCAAATGGTTCAGTGTGATGGACCTCAAGAGTGGGTACTATCAAATCCCTATGCATCCAGAAGACAGGGAGAAGACAGCCTTCATAACCCCGGTGGGATTCTTCGAATTCAATAGGATGCCTCAGGGTCTGTCTGGAGCTCCTGCTACCTTTCAACGCCTTATGGAGAAGACTGTTGGAGACATGAATCTTATAGAAGTCCTTGTGTACTTGGACGATGTCATTGTCTTTGGAAGAACCTTGGAAGAACATGAAGCCAGGTTGGAGAAAGTATTGAGAAGACTCAGCGAAGAGGGACTTAAGCTTTCCCCCGAGAAGTGTCGGTTCTACCAGTCTTCTGTGAACTATCTGGGGCACATAGTGTCTGAAGAAGGGGTGGCCACAGATCCTGAGAAGTTGGAAGCAGTCACTTCCTGGCCACGACCCACCACAGTAACAGAGCTCAGATCCTTCCTGGGGTTCTGCTCCTATTATAGGAGGTTTGTGGAGGGGTTTGCTCGGATTGCCCGGCCGTTGAATGAATTGCTAAAGGCAGAAGGGGAAGAGGATGACTCAGGGCCCAGGAGGCCTGGTGAGTCAGTTCAAGATCAGTGGAACCCAAGGTGTGAAGAGGCCTTTCATGCTCTGAAGAGGAGCTTAACCACTGCCCCAGTCCTGGCCTACGCCGACCCTACCAGACCTTATGAATTACATGTGGATGCCAGCCATGAGGGTCTAGGTGGTGTACTCTACCAAGAACATGAAGGACAACTGCGACCAGTGGCCTATGTGAGCAGGAGCCTGACCCCCTCAGAAAAGAATTACCCCACTCATAAGCTGGAATTCCTGGCCCTCAAATGGGCGGTAGTAGACAAGCTAAAAGACTACTTGTATGGGGCAGAGTTTACTGTGAAGACAGACAACAACCCCCTGACCTACCTCTTCACCACCGCGAAACTAGATGCCACCAGACACAGGTGGTTGGCCGCATTGTCTGGATTCAACTTCAGTCTGAAGTACAGACCAGGAGCCGGAAATAGGGATGCAGATGCCCTGTCCCGGAGGTCTCATGCCACGACAAATGACTGGGAAGATTGGACCCAAGTGGCACCGGACGGGGTGCGGGCCCTTTGTCAAGGGGCTGAATTCCAAGCCAGAGGAGGCTCCAGAGCAGAAGAAATAGGGGTTACCATGGTAGGAGTCCCCAAACACTATTGTGGGGTAACTCAACTGGAGGAAGACAACCTACCGAGACTGTCCAAGAAGGAGTTGAGGTGTGACCAATTGGAAGACCCCATGGGGAGATTGGTCCTCGAAGCCCTGGAGAATCAGGATCCCAACAAATTCCTACATCACCCCTCAAAGGAGGCTCGCCTGTTGAGGAAGGAATTGGACAGGCTACAGGTACATCAGGGAGTGGTCTACCGAAGGGGCCCCTCTGATGACTCAGAAGATAAGTGGCAGTTATTTCTTCCAGAGAAGCACCGAGAGACTGTACTAATTGCCCTGCATGACCATCATGGTCACCTAGGGGCAGAAAGGACCTTCCAGCTTGTCAGAAATCGGTTCTATTGGCCCTGCATGAGGGCAGAAGTAGAGGAGTATTGCCATTCCTGTGCACGATGCATTCAGAGAAAGACCCTACCCCATCAAGCTGCCCCAATGGGCCACTTACAGAGTCAAGGCCCAATGGATCTGGTATGCATTGACTTTCTCTGCCTCGAACCCGACCTGAGTGGATTGGGGAATGTTCTGGTAATAACCGACCATTTCACCCGCTATGCTCAAGCTTTCCCAACCAAAGACCAGAAGGCATCCACCGTGGCCAAGATACTTATGGAGAAGTATTTTGTCCATTACGGACTACCACAGAGACTCCACTCAGATCAAGGAAGGGACTTTGAGAGTCGGTTGATCCGAAGACTTTTGGATTCATTAGGAATAAAGAAGACCAGAACCACGCCTTACCACCCACAAGGAGATGCTCAGCCGGAGAGATTTAACCGGACCCTGCTCAACATGTTGGGAACCTTAGAAACAGAGAAGAAGCAACACTGGAGTCAGCACATATCAGCCCTAGTACATGCCTATTACTGTACCACAAGTGACGCCACTGGCTACTCCCCTTATCGACTTATGTTTGGGAGAGAAGCAAGGCTACCTGTGGACCTGGCCTTTGGCACTTCTATAGACAATACCTCAGCTACATCCCACAAGAGATACGTGGACAGACTTAGACGTAGCTTGCAGGTGGCCTATGAACAAGCCCAGGCGGCTTCGGATCAAAGGGGGGCCCGCAACAAGAGAAATTTTGATCTGAAGGTTCGAGTGCAAGATCTGCAGCCCGGGGACCGAGTACTGCTACGCAATCTGGGGGTCCCTGGAAAACACAAGCTTGCCGACAGGTGGAGATCTGAGCCCTATGTTGTCTGTAGGAAGTTGCCCGGTTTGCCTGTCTACAAACTAAAGCCAGAAGGAAAGGTGGGTCCACTGAAGACGTGGCATCGGAACCACCTGCTCCCACTTGCTGAGGCAGTCAGAATACCTCCCGTGAGAGACTCCCCTGAACCGGCCTCTATCCTGGATATTCCTAGGCCGAACACTCGGTCCCAGACCTCTCGAGCCAAAGATGGGGAGGCCTCCCAATTGAGTACAGAAGAAGGTGGAGAACTGGACTGGCTGTGGCCTCCCTCGACTCTGGGAACGTCCGCCATAGATCTCCCAAATGGAGGGGATACCCCAGATGCAACGCTGAATCCGGAGGCTACTGAATTCATACCCTTCAGTCCCTCAGCTGATTACTGGGAAGATGTTCCTGACACTTGCGCAGAGGAGGACTCTAGAGATTCCATACGTCAGTCGACTTCTGAATCAGAGGTTCCAGAACCAGCAATGTTACCTGAACTTACTCCTGAAGAAGAGCCTGTGGTGCCAGAGTCAGAAGCACCAAGAGAGCAGAGGGCTCGCAGAGTCATCAGGCCTCCCAAGAAACTAACTTACCCCCAAATGGGGACGAGCTCAGAGGACTCTGTTGTAACGGCTAGGAGAAGTGTTGAACAACCTGATCCTTCCACCGTCCATTTGGTGGAGGGCAACCCCAGCTCACTCTCTGGCACAGTTAGGCAGGCCACTCATGGTAGTGTGACCTGTGGGCAAGAGAGTTCCATCCCAAAGTTTTGGTGGGAATTCCCTATGCCAACATCATGCTCGACATTGTCCAAAATGGTAAACAGTATTTGTTGAAGTTTATCTTTGGGGACCAAAGAGTTCAAGTGGGGGGAGTGTGTAGCGGGGTGTTCCCCTTTAATGCAGAGAGACAAGAAGTTCCAGGTGAGAGGTGAGTCGGGAGGAAGTAAAGAGACATTATGGAAGTGAAAGCAGAGGAGAGAGAGACTACATCTCCCAGTACATCTTGCAGCACCCAGGGTGCATTGCTCCAGAACAGAGACTGCTGGGGCAGACTTTATAAAGGGGAGGCGGAGTTTTGGTCGGCCTCTTTGGACACCCCTCTCCTAGCAAGAGGATCTCTGTGCTGAACTGCTGTGTGCACAAGGCCTGAAGCCTGGGCCGTGTGCTCCTTTCCAAAGAGCCCTCTGCCAGCCTAGCAGAGCCTTAGAGACATCTAATCCTCCTTGCTGCAGTACACCAGAAGGATTGAAGACTTGGATGTCGGTGGATTCCTGTTCCCAGACGAATCGATGGAGGAAACGGATTTGGACTTGTCCGGGTGGTGAGAGCTGTTTAAAGACAGATCCTTTATCTTTACTATTCGTTGGGATTACAAAGTTGTTCTTCAAGTGCACCACCGAAAAGATTGCTAGCGAATATTGTTTCACTGAACTTCCATTTAGATCAGTCAGGCCTGACTGCATAGGTAGACATTGCTGGGTGTTAGTCTACCCATGAGGGGAAGTAGCTGTAAAAGGGCAGCGCTAGAGTTGCATAGCAATACTTTATTATTCTGATTACTCTGTTTATCTTTATTACTGTTTATTGCAGGGATCTGCAACTTGTTATACTGTTGTTTATTACTTGCCCATTAGCCTCAGTAAAATATCTGGGTAAAGTACATTTGGTGTCAGTTCCGCTTACTTTAATAGGAGTTTTAAAGTATATTCTGTGTATGTTTGTTATAGGACTGCGTCACCAACAGTTGCGATCACGCGGTCCTATCTCTCTATCACCAGCTGTGCCACGGGAGGTTAGAGCCGATTGCCGGGGGTTGACAGCGGTGCACTGCAGGGCCCAAATCAATATCAGCGGCTCTCTTAACTGGGGGTAGCGCTACAGTAAATTTAAATAACAACCTATTTTGTTAAAGATATACAGTATTACTGCTAGAACCAGACACAGTATTAGTAGGGGATTGGCGCTTGAACTATATCTTTTGTTAATATAATGTATGTTTTTTACTGCAGAAGAATGAACTGTGAACAGACCCTAATTTTAATGTGCAAAATCAATTACAGACCAAAGGCAAGATGAAGTCTGATTGGTTGCTATGGATTTTACTGAGCTTAAGAATTAACACTAGGTTTTCACCGGCGGCAATGGGGCAGTAAAAACAAGTGATTTTTTTTTTATTTCCCACCGCCAAACAAACATGGTGGCCACTTAGCTTGGCAGTGCGGCAATTGTAACTCAGCATGTTGCGTTTGATGGTCAGCACTGCCTGTTACACTCATCCAATTAAGTCAATATACCCGCACTGCAGCCACAAGCCAAACATTTGGCTTGCAGTTGAGACGTATTATTTTAATGCAAAATCCAACTTTGCATGACAGAAAAACAAGCATTCCGAAGGCAGACTGCCGCACGTGATAAAAAGGCCTGAAGCTGGCTATAGATGGTTCGACTGTCCGAGATTCAAACCATGTATGGGCAGGCTAATTGTACCCAAGTTGAACAATCGATTATTTTGAGTTCAACCACCCTGTCGAAATTTAAACATGCAATTATTGCTAGCGGCTATTATCACTCTGTTCTCCTAGTGGGGACGGCTCCCCCTGCCCAACCCCCCACCCCGCCAAGAGAACTTAATTGCTTCGCAGAAGGGATTCCTCCATCGACCCATGGTGGCAGTAAAGAAAATCGCTCCATCTATGACCGGCTAGAAAGAAGAGTTCTTTATTGAAAAGGGCTGAAAATGGAATTGGAAGTTTATAGAATGTGGAAAAGTTAGAACCTCTGTCGTGTTTTTTTTGGCATCTGTGTCTCTTCTGGGGAGAAATACCCTCACGATTGGCCCTGGTGACCATTGTTTCTAATGCATTGAGTTTTCATCTGAACAGGAACAGAAGGGAAATATAGTTATCACGAGAACAGGTAAACCTGTTCTCATGAAAACTGTCTAAGCCTCAATTTACACCTGAGCACAGTGTAAGCAGAGTATATTTCTGGTGGTGCCATCTATATCTCTTCTAGGAGAAATACCCTCATTGTTGGTCCTGGTGACCATTGTTTCCAATGCTTTCAGTTTTCACCTTAACAAGAATAGAAGGGAACTCTTCTAATGGGGAAACTTGTTCTCAGCATAACTTAGCCTGCATTCACACCTAAGGATTGCGTAAGCAGAGCGTATTTATGGTGATTTTAAAGTGTTTTATTTCCATGCCTTTTCAGGCATTTTACAGGCATGTTACGGGAATATTATAGGTGTTCTTGTACGTGCTTCAGGCAATTCTTCCTTGGTCCAGGTAAGGACGAGAGAGCAGCTCAATAGGAAAAGACGAGCACTTCAGTCACAAAACATATGCAAAAATGCATGTGTTGCCCATTTACAGGTGCTCCCTTTGAAGTCTATAGGGCCAAAAACTCCTAATTATTCTCCAAACAAAAGCTCATGTCCTTCTTTAGGCGAAGGGCATAGCGCGTAGGGCTAATGAGTGTACAAGCGTGAACAGGTACAGTTAGAAAGTATTGGATTCTGTATATTGAGCGTAGTCAAGCATAAGCAAAAAAGCAATAGAAAAGTGAATGGGAGCCAAAAGAGGATATCCCTTGGCTTTCGGGAAATTTTCTCTTACTTCCTGCTGTACTTAAGAGACAGGAAGTGAAGGAAAATGTTCCCAGAGGGACAAACATGAAAAGGGTCTTAACCAAGAATGAGCTTGGGTTTGGTTCAATCCAGAAGTTAGCTGTATTGCTAAACCCCATTAGGTCAATAATTTCACAAGCATCCTCCTCTTTTTAAATGTAGCTGTGGGTCAGTGGAGATTCAATCATATGACAGCTTCCCTCTTTCAAGTTCAGGTGAACTGGGTTTGAACCTAGTTTGGATCTGCCCCCAGTTCATCCCTAGACTTAAACGTTCCTTTTTCTATCCAAAACGTATAGTAATACTAAAGTCTCTGGGTTTTTTTCTTTAAAAATAACAAACATGTTATACTTACCTGCTCTGTGGTTTTGCAAAGAGCAGCACAGATCTTCCTCTTCTCGGGTCCCTTTTCAGCACTCCTGGCCCCTCCCTCCAGCTTGCTATGGGGGCCCCCGAGCCGACCCGCAGCTCCGTGTGTCTATTCAGACATAGAGCCGTGACCTGGTCCTGCCCCCTTTCTCTTCTGATTGGCTGACTGACTTTGATTGACAGCAGCGGGAGCCAATGGTGCCGCACTGCTGTCTCAGCCAATGAGGAGGGGAGTCTCGGGCAGCCGAGTCTCTCATGCAACATCGCTCAGGTAAGTATTAGGGGGGCTGCTGCACACAGAAGGCTTTTTATCAGTGCCGGATGGTGCTCAATATTTGGGGGGGTGGCAAACCAACGCCACCCCCCTCTCCGCGGGAGACAGGGGGAAGGCAGTGATCATCCCCCTCTGTGGAAGACAGACAGGTAGATGGCGATCAGAGGCCTCCTTACCTTAGTAGGCAGATGACGCTCCTCGCTCCTCGCTAATACATAGAAAGCATTAAGATAAAAAGTCTTCTGCCTTTACAATCACTTTAAAAAATGTTTTGCTTTTGTTTGTTTTTTGTTTTTTATGGGGCACAATACACAAATAGATATACAAGCATTTGTGTACATCTCTTGTTCAGGGTTACTTACAGCAACAGTCTAAAGAAGCTGTCAGAAATATTATATTGTTTATACAATAATAGAAAAAAATTGTATACCCCGCTTTCACATTTTTACCTACAGGTAAGCCTATAATAAGGCTTACCTGTAGGTAAAATGAATATCTCCTAAACCTGTACGGTTTAGGAGATATTCCTCTCGCAATGAGCCGCTGACTGCAGCGGAGCATACGCAGCTAGGATTCTCGGCTAAAGCCCGGCAGCCGCCGGACCTTGCCGGAAAGAAGTCTCCCGCGCGCATGCGCAGGAGTGACGACATTGCCACTCCAGCCACTCACAGCGCAAGATGACATCTCCCTCGGCGTGGGCCGGGTAAGTTGCCATCGCCTCGTTCTAAGGTAAGTATTTCATAATAAGCTAGTATGTAAAAATAAAAAAAAAACAGCAGCGGGTATACAACCGCTTTAAATGTTTGTTCCATATTGTTTTTCTTCATTTTTATGTCTGAAAAGCTGATAATAAATGCTTGCTTCCAATAAATGGAGTATATGTTGAGGGGGGTATGGGGGTGTGAAGGGATAAGAGAGGGCAAAGTAGATAGAGTTGAAACTGAAAAATCTCGGAGAGAAGGGAAGGTAACTGGGGAGATATTAGTAAATGAGAAGGAATGGAGGGATGTATGGTGAGCAGGGATGAGCCGAACACCCCCCTGTTTGGTTCGCACCAGAACCTGCGAACAGACAGAATGTTCGCGTGAACTTTAGAACCCTATTAAATACAATGGACTCGAACATTCGAAATCTAAAGTACAATGTACCCCTTACCAATTCACATAGGGGGGGGCAGGGATCTGGGGGGCCCCTTTGTTAAAGGGGTCTTCCAGATTCCGATAAGCCCCCTGCCCGCAGACCCCCACAACCACCGGGCAAGGGTTGTGGGGATGAGGCCCTTGTCCCCATCAACATGGGGACATCCTCCCCATGTTAAGGGCATGTGGCCTGGTACGGTTCAGGAGGGAGGGGGGGCCGCTCTCTCGTCTCCCCTCTTCCCCTGCGGCCGGCCAGGTTGCGTGCTCGGATAAGGGTCTGGTATGGATTTTTGGGGGGACTCCACGCCATTTTTTTTAATTTGGGGTGGAGTTCCCCTTAAAATCCATGCCAGATCTGAAGAACCTGGAATGGATATTTAGGGGGAACCCCACGCCATTTTTTTTTTAATTTGTGGCGGGATTCCCCTTAATATCCATTCAAGACCTGGTGGGCCTGGTAATTGAATTCTGGGGAACCCCCACGCTTTTTTTTTTTTTTTTATCAATGACTTTTCTATGTATTGATAAAAGCCGACAATTCATTAATAGCCGCGAGTGAGTTTTAAATGACTTTTTTTCCTTCAAAAATGACACTTTGTGCAGGGACAGTTCTAAGCACGGGAAACATGCGCCACTTCACATGCATATCATACACACCCCCCAGGTACGAAATTTAAAGGAATATTTCACTTTTATTTTTTCATTTTAAGCATTATTAAAATCACTGCTCCCGTAAAAACGGCCGTTTTAAAAAAATTAATTGCATTGATACATGTCCCCTGGGGCAGGACCCAGGTCCCCAAACACTTTTTATGAGAATAACTTGCATATAAGCCTTTATAATTAGCACTTTAGATTTCTCCCATAGACTTTTCGAATTTGCCGCGAACACCCCAAATTGTTTGTTGTTCGGCGAACGGGCGAACAGGCAATGTTCGAGTCGAACATGAGTTCGACTTGAACTCGAAGCTCATCCCTAATGGTGATTTAGGGATATGTGATTAGAGGAGGGGGGGAGGGGCAGAGTGTTTGAAGCACTGTCACAAATAGGCCGTTGTAGAGCCTGACATGTTGGACCTTTATATTCGCTCTTGGAACTGAAGAACACTCGTGATGTGGTCCCAGCAACAGGGACAGAGGGAGAGAACAGTTTTTATTGATTATCAGATTTAATGTCGGTGAGAATCCAAGTTTTAAAACAGACGTACACTTTTTTATACTGTAAAATTGCATGGTGAATTGCCCAATGAAAGAGCATGTCCAATCATTCTGTGAAAAATAAATAAAAATTATTAAGCTATTTCCTGTGCTGGATTAATGTTTTTCATTAAATAAAAAAAAGGAAAATACTGCATTTAGCCAGTAGATGTCACTAACCATCATAGGAATTTCTAGCAGCGGAATGCAGTATTTTCCCTGCCCCATTCACACAGAACGAATGTACATGTATGTTCACTGGGCAAATTGCTATGCAAGCCCTTTATTTTTACATTGCTTTCATTTTTTTGAGCAACATAAATAGTAATTGAAAGACAATTGGGAAATTGGATATATTTGAGCAATGGCAGAGAATGGGTTCTTAACAACCCTTCACAACTGAAATGTCTGCTTCTCTTTTAAGAATAAATTATTGGATGTATGAGTCAACGTCAAGTTTTTCTTTGATCAGTAGAGCAACATAAAAGATATAAAAATATAATTGTCAAGCATTCATTCCCAACAGGAAAAGCGTTTTGATTATTCTGTAAATAATAAAATCACTGGAGAAGAAGGAAACATGTTCATCCTCAATGACTAGACAGGAAAAATGGTTCCAAGCTGACTTTCCTGACACAGTTCATTGTGTTTTGTTTTTCATCTTGAACTTTGTCACATAGCTCCCGCACACAGCTCTGGAATTGGGTTACCTTATAAACTTTACAGGACTTCTAATCTTCATATGCAGTATATGTTGCAGAGATTTATTATAGTAATACAATAATACAGTCCTGTATCATTTTTCAGCATGACCTCTATGTTAATTGTTTTTTTTTTTTTTTTTTTTTTTTTTTATACATGATTTTTTTTTTTTTTTCTTAAAGTAGATATAAACCTCATCACTCTTATATCATCTTTAACATGTTAAAGTGTTACTAAACCCACAACAGTAAAATCAGTCTATATATGCAGTGAAGCATGCTTGTTCTACTCATTACACGTATTGTGTAAAAAGGCTGTTTGATCCGGTCTTCTCTCATCCTCCTCCTCTTCCACAGTCCCCAATCCATCTCCTAATAGTACAGAGCCTTGGAGGCACTTTGCACATGCTCAGTTTGGTGTCTATTGCTAAAGAGGTTTTTTTTTTTTCTTCTTCTTGGGAGGGTGTATGTGATCAGCACAGGGCCAATCAGCACTGTCCAGACAGAGGGTCAGCTGTCCTGCAGCCTCAGAGGAGAATGAAAACTCCTCCTACAAGCTTTAACCAGTGCTCAGCTGGACACTGACAGAAGTCACAAGACTTCTTCATACGGCTGATGAGAAAAGGTATTTAGCAGTTTATATTTAATAAAATAATTGTATTTCCATGTTCTGTGTACTGTGGGAGACCAGATATAGTGAATGCAGGGTCCTGGGTTTAGTACCACTTTAATGTAATACCAAACTTAAAATCTTTTAAAAATCTGCACAACCTAATTATTTAACCACTTCAATACCAGACACTTACGCCCCTTCCTGCCCAGGACAATTTTCAGCTTTCAGCGCTGTCGCACTTTGAATGACAATTGCGTGGTCATGCTACACTGTACCCAAACTAAATTTTTATCATTTTCTTCCCACAAATGAAGCTTTCTTTTAGTGGTATTTAATCACTTCTGCGGTTGTTATTTCTTGCTAAACAAACTAAAAAATATATTTAAAAAAAAAAAAAAAAGTTTTTTTAGTTTCTGTCATAATTTTTTTTTTTACCCTTCACTGACGGGCACTGATGAGGCGGCACTGATGGGCACTGATGAGGCGGCACTGATAAGTTGGCACTGATAAAGTGGCACTGATGAGGAGGCACTGATATGTAGAATTGATGGGCACCGATAGGCGGCACTGATATGCAGCACCGATGGGCACCAATAGGCAGCACTGATATGCAGCACTGCTGGGCACTGATAGGTGGCACTGATGGTCACTGATAGGTGGCACTGATGGGCATTGACAAAGGCGGCTGTGATGGGCACTGACAGGCGGCACTAATTGGCACTGATAGGCAGTACTGATTGGCACTAACAGGTGGCACTGATGGGCAGCACTGATGATGAGGTACTGACAGGTGTTACAGCTGGGCAGTGATTGGCACTGTGGTAGGCAGTGATTGGCACTGTGGTGGGCGGGGATTGGCACTTTCAGAGTTTATTATATGGGGCACTGCTGGGCATATCATTTTTACATTTGAGGGGGCTGTGCTGATAATCAATGTGCTGATTATCAGCACAGACCCCCCCCCCCCCTCTGACAGGGAGAGCCGCCGATAGACAATAGACGTCCAGTCAGGATAACAGAGCCACTTCCTGGACGTCAATCTCCTAATGACCGGGCGGGAAGTGGTTAAAATAACACCTGGTGATACTGCAATGAAGGTCTTCAGCTAGCCATTCACAGCTCGAAAATCAATCAATTCCCCATCAAATCTCCACTGCTGGCCATTGTATTCCACCGCTGCAGTATGTGACGCTGCTGAATAGTGACTGTATCTCATAGGATGCAGTCGCTGTTTGGCCAATAATTCTTCACTTTGCACAGTTGATTTTTAAATCGACCTTTGTTGAGCCAATTGGTGTTTGTAGGGACACCCACAGCCAAAATTTTGTCCAATTCTTGCTGAAATGTGAGTCGTCATTTCCCTCTAATTTCATCCAATTCTTGCTGAAATGTCAGTTAGCAATGGCCAGCTTGAGGCTAGCTTTACCCTAGCCCAATCTCTAAAATGCGATCCTTGGCGGGATGCTTTTCAGAGTGTGGCTAAAGTGTCAAAAGTTCAGGAGGAGAACCTGCTGCTCCTATTTTTTTTTCTGTGTGTGTTTCCGCAGTTTACAATGGGACTAGATGCAGCAAAGAATCAAAAGAGGGCAAAACATGTATTTTCCAAAAGAAAGGTTTTTGCTGCTTGCAAGAAGAAGAAAAAAAAAAACACAGATACCATTTAATGCCTAATTGCTAGCGAATTTTTTTTTTTTTTTTTTTTTGTGGAATTAGTTAACAAGTATTTGCAAGCAGAGGAAAATATTGAGGTTTTTAATGTAATTTGACTATTCCTAAATTATTTTCAGCTTTCTATGGTCAATACATAAGTGTATTCTTCCTAAAATAAATCTATTATATTGAGTCAGGCTGGTATTCGCTATGTTTTTTTTTTTTTGTGTCTCGTTATTTTAAAATGCTGGCATATGTTTATTTCACACAAAGGATGAAATATTACAAAGTGTAATATGTATAATGTAGCTACACACTTTAATTCAGCTTCCAATGAAAACATCATTTATTGATGGCAGTGCATGACAGATAAAATCAGTGCACACAACTGTTTCTAATATTTAGTACAGCAATAGTCCATATTTTATTGAGCTTGGCTGTGCTGATATTTGTCTGTTTTCGTTTTCTGGAAAGAACAAAACATTGTTACTATGCATGTTTGACCAGTTTAATTGGCCAAGAATGAGCGAGGAATCATTCGCATACATCCACACACAAGACTGAAAGTTTGGTCATTTGCAGTTTCAGCTTTCCTGGCAGGTAAATATGTTTCTTGGGGAAACAAAGACAGAGAAATATCTGGATGCTTGAGATGCTATTGTGTTTAGAGAGGCCTCTTAAATAATTGCCTTGTTATTACACTTTAAATGCAGCGATTATAGAAGAACTATCATTAAAATGTTTTAAAATTTATTTAAAGGTGTATGTTACCCTAAATATTTTCTATGTTTGTGTTCACATATGTTTTTTTTTTTTTTTAATCAGTCTCTAACATTTTCATGTACTTTTTCCATATGAAGTACCTGATTGATCCTGCCGGTGACCATTCTTTCTTGTTCTAAACTGCCCGCACAAAGCAGAGAAGCTGATCTGTCTTTGCTTGGTGAGTTTTCATCATTTGGCTGGCCATTCAGAGGTACAGGTCACTGTGCAGACACACAGCATGCCTGTATTGGGTAGTTTGTTCAGTCACCACACCCCCTGACCAATCACAGCCTGCCTCTGTGACATACCTCCTCCCAGTCACAGACTGCCTCTTGAACATGCCCAAGCACAGCCTGCATCTTGCCTTAAAGCGGAGGTGCAGCCACAAAAAAAAAAAGTCAGCAGCTACTAACAGTGTAGCTGCTGACTTTTAATAAGGACACTTACCTGTCCTACTCGCCCGTGATGTCGATCGATCACTGCTGGCAGGTCCCGGCTCCTCCATCCTGAGTAAGGGAAACAGGCAGTGAAGCCGTAAGGCTTCACTGCCCGTTTCCTACTGCGCATGCGCCACTCGCACGGCGCTTTGTGAATAGGCGGCTGCCTCCTGGGATACACACAGTTCCCAGAAGTTCCCAGAAGGCAGCGCGCCCCATTCACAAGAAGAGGAAGCAGAAAGAGACCCACCGTGGATGAGAAGAGGAACTTTAGAGGCAGATTAGGGGACTTCTGCGTAGCAACAGGTATTTAGGGTGAGTATCATATTTTTTTTTTTCTATAAATTTTTTTTTTTTTTTTAGGATTTTTAATGTAAATATTTTTTCAGGGTGGACCTCCGCTTTAAAGTGTTACTAAACCCAGGACCCCACATTCACTATAGCTGGTCTCCTACAGTACATGGAAATACAATTATTTTAATAAGTATAAGATGCTAAGTACCCTTTCTCATTAGAAGTATATAGCAGTCTTGTGACTTCTATCAGCACTGATTATAGCTTGTACTGACTGTACTATGAGGCTGCATGACCCTCTGTCTGGACAGTGCTGATTGGCCTTGTGCTGATCACATGCACCCTCCCCCAAGAAAAAACTCTCTAGCAATACGCAGCAAACTGAGCATGTGCAAAGTGCCCCCAAGGCCATGTGTTATCAGGAAATGGATCGGGGACTGTGGAAGAAGGGGAGGATCAGAGAAGACAGGATCAAACAGCATTTACACAATGCGCAGGATTAATCCCTTAGGTTCCACAGTGAGTACAACAAGCATGCTTTACTGCATATATAGACTGATTTTACTGTAGTAACACTTTCAGCTGAATAGATCATGAAATAGTGTGCACTGTTGTTAGAGAGGAAGTCAGGAGGAATGGGATGCCTCTATGGTTTCTTGTTTTACTAGGAAAGCTATCCTATTGGATGCTCCCCCCCAATGTGACTCTGGTGGCCATCTTGGGTCAGGCAGAGCCTATTTAAAGTCCTAGCTCACAGATTTGGCACACATTTGGGGAGTTGGCAGTGTAGGAAAAGATACCCGCCTGTTAGGGACAGTACTAGTGGTAGGGAAAGGTTCCAGATGAGGAGGGTAAGCACAGGGTCTGCATCTCCTCAAGACATCTTCCTAATTGGCCACGAGACAGCCAGGCTGCATTCTGCCCTCTTTACAGGCACTTTCAGTCCAGCTGAGTATCTCTTCATTCACATTGCTGGAAACCATGAGCGCTCACGGTTGGGGAGTCTTCCCTCTGGGTGTTGTGGCGAATTGTTACTGCACAACTTTAATACAAGTTCTCTATTACACCTGATTCTGTGAATTATTCCTGCTGCACTACTGCTGCATGTGCCTCCATTGTGGGGACACTCATAGTTAGTGTAGGACCACAGATTCCAGGGTGCCTTGACGTGGCTCTGTGGCTCACGCATGCGTTTGCAAATGCGTGCGGACAAAACCCCTGTTTTTAACGCATACTGTTAGACAGGTTAATTGGTTGTCTGCGAGCTGGTCGGTAAGTAGGCATGTTTTTTTCCTGGGCATTCCCCAGGCTTTTGTTGTTATCTGCTTTAGCCTTCCAATGCTGCTTACTGTTATGGCCAGCTATAGATGAGGGAAGTGGACAAGTTTGTTTTTCATAACACATTGGTGTTTGTATTGGTCCAGCAGCGCACCAACACCTTTGCAGCCATTGTGCTATGCTGGGTGTTTGGTGTGCTCCTGTACCTTTAAGGAGGGGTGGCTCCTCTTCAGTCCACTTGTCCTCATCTAACCATCAGAATGCATGTGCCTCCATTGTGGGGACACTCATAGTTTAGTGTAGGACCACAGATCCCAGGGTGCCTTGACGTGGCTCTGTGGCTCACGCATGCGTTTGCAAATGCGTGCGGACAAAACCCCTGTTTTTAACGCATACTGTTAGACAGGTTAATTGGTTGTCTGCGAGCTGGTCGGTAAGTAGGCTTGGTTTTTTCCTGGGCATTACTCAGGCTTTTGTTGTTATGCACTACGCTGCACACCACCTACACACACCACTTGAAGTAGTACATGGGCTTCTTGTAGGGCAGGGCCAAAAAACTTCTGTAGCGGGCACTGGTCCCACACTCCCAATCCCCTCTATTAAAGTTTTCGCTCGCAATGTCTCTGGTCTAGGGGTATGATGTGAAAGGGAGTGTGGCCTTTACGCCAGGCTTCCACCACAGATGTATAAGTGGTATTGGCCAGAGTTATTTCTTTACCCTCGGGCCTGTATTGTGCATCGAATCCAACCGTCTGCCAGGAAACTGAGTCTCACACCGTTGCAAGTCCAACACTCCTTTGTTCAGAAACTTACTTGCTTACAAACAGAACAGGAGGTGTGAAAGTGTAGATACATAGGCCCAGACACAAGTTCTTTCCTCCACTCTCCTCCAAAGAGTGGGCTATGGTCTCCGCACGAGGGAAATTCACCTTCCGGACGGTCTCCGACAAGAGGCTCACCCGTCACCGGCAGTATGCTGCACCGGGTCTTCAGATGAGGAGCTCTCCCCGGTCCATTACGTCCACCTTGGATTAAGGCGTCCACCTCCGGAGCACCCTAGGATCCTTCCCTCGCGGAACTCAGTGTTGGGCACTGAGTTCCGGACCTCCGTCCAAGTACCTCATCTCAGACTAAAGGTGCCTGAGATGGAACACGACCTCCGGTGGTCCTCTAGGCCTAGTGCCCAGAGGACGAGAAACACGAACTCTGTCCGCAGGCTAAAGGTGCCAGGGACAACGAACCCCGTGAAAAAATGGCCGGCCCCCTTTATACCCCTCCCCCGGCATGCGCAGCGGGTTCCCCGCCCCACCACACGGCTGCCGAAGTAGGAAAAAAAGGGATTCGACCCAGCAATGATTCGTCCGTCAGCCCAAAGTGACAGCGCCACCCGGTGGACCGCCGGAGATACACCACTAGTGTCACCGCAAAAATTCAAAATTACTGCCGGGAAAGTAAACACCCGCTACACTTCAATGGGCATTTTTGCACATTTTCTTTCCGTTGGTTAAGAATTATTTAAAAAAGTAACTGCTCAAGCCTGAAACACAAGCAGAAATGCCTGTACAAATGGTAAAAAAGCCTACTTAAGTGTGATTTATTAGTGACACACATGTGAAAACAATGCCCAGGACATTAGCTGGCAGCTAACAGATAAAGAATGAAGTACAGATGGATACATAGTGTGAACAGTATGATGGAATCACTGCTGCAGGCTCTCTTCTAACTTCTAGGCGCCAGCTGTTGTCCCTAGCCCAGTGACCTCCACAAGCACTTGATATTTTAAAATGTCAGAGCTGACATGGGTTAATAAGTACTTACCACCACTAGCGTATGAGAGGTGAAAGTGCAAAGTGCAATACAATTTCAAACAATTGAACTATTCATGCAGAAGAATAAAATGGAAGGTTGCTTTTAGTATTAAAGGACAACTACACATTTATAGCTTAACTCCAGGAGCAAAGCATTTCATTTATATACTGTGTGTGTATTTCTTACTAGCTAGAAAGGAAATAAATCCACTTTGATTACTATCAATGCTTTTGAAATCTGACCTTCTACAATAGAAGATATCATCACTGTGCTACACATAGCCTGTACAGGAAGTAGAGCTGTGGGAGAGACCCAGCATCTACATCCTCTATAGGTTGCCTGCAGAAATCTACAGGAGGGGCGGAGACAAGACCAGTCACCTTGTACAGGGAGAGAGAGCAGCAGTGACCGGTCTTTATTACAGGAAGCTGCCACACAATGTTTCACACCGAATTACTGCACAGATCTAAAGCACCCCAAGATTCACGTAAGACTAATATTTGACTTATCCTGGACTTCACCTTTATCTAATATAATATTAGGCTGTATGTAAGTGTGACTTCTTTTCTGTAGCATCAGCTACAGTACTTAACTACTGAAAGCTACAATTTAAAAATCAGCTTCAAACAGCTGTTGGTAAGTCGCTAAGAGCCCATTGACACCACACCACTGTGCACTGCAGTGCACAGATTGTCATGCGTTGACATGAGTGGTGTGTCATGTAACCCATTCAGAATGAATTCATTGTGCATTTCAGAGCACATGCGTTTTGCAGCTGCGTTGGGGTGTGCCATTCACAATGTGTTATGATAACACGCATGTTACCACAGCACAGCAATGCGATTGGGCTCTAACTGCTTATAGGGAATGATTCACAGCTGAGTCGATTTTCATTGTATACAATGGCTACTTTGCTGTCTAGAACCCACATTAACGTGGTTGTAAACCCTTTACAACCACTTTAACCTACAGGTAAGCCTAGATTAAAGTGTAAGCAAACCCTCCTATCGTTTTCGGACAAGGAAGCTGACATCTTTGCCTCTGTTTAATCTAAAACTGCCATGATGCTGCACATGTGCTCAGTTATGACACCAGCCATTGGATGGTTTGACAGTTTGGTTGAGAGCACAACCAATGGGAGTGTTACAATTCCGGCACGTGCTTTTTTGAAACTGGTAAATGGATGGGTTTACTTCCGCTTTAAGGCTTACCTGTAGGTGCTTGAAATATTTCCTAAACCTCCACGGTTTAGGAAATATTTTCAAAAATCACGGGCGCCAATGCCTACGGCGCAGGCTCACTTTAGCAATGGCGATCGTGCCATTCCTAATGGAGGCCATGCCATGACTGGCTGATCTGGCTCTCATGCGCGGGAGTGACGTCATCGCGGCGCCGGCCAATCACAGCGCCGGAGCCGCGATACCTGGAAGTAACACCCGGGAGAGATGTCGGGAGAGATGTCGGCCGCACAAGTGGTGAACGAGGATGGCTGCAAGGGCTTCGATCTCAGGTGAGTATTACATATGCTATGCTATGCATACTAGCTCATTATGCCTTTGTCTTGCAGGTGGTGCTTTTTTTTTTTTTACAAGTGGGTTTACTTCCTCTTTAATAATTTCAGGCATCATATCCTTATATTGGTCAAAATGTATGGAACATAGTTATTTTTTCTACATGGTGTAGTCAAAAAACAGGTAACAAATGCAGGCAAATAGTTTTTTATTCATTTGGAATAATGATCTTTGCCTAAAAATTGAACCTGTACTGAGAGAAATATAGAGGAAGCCATCACTGACCTCCTTCTAAAAATGCTAATTCCCAGGCTTCAGGATTCTGAATCTCTGATCCAGAACATGCATGAATATTAGAAAGCTAATTCTAGTTCTGTATCTTTGATAAAAAAAGAAAGGCGCACCCAGTGTCCAGAGAAATGTAACTTCAAAAATCTGGTTCATGGATCTTTATTAAAAATTAGCAACATGTACATTAAATAAACGCATCTCGGGGGAACAGACTCCCCCTTCTTTAGGGCTGTTGCTGCGTTCTATTTGGTGGGAACAATTGCCATAAGTGGTTATGTTGGATCAAGGTTCCTGAATGGCAGGATGCTGGTAAGATTGCTGCCTATACAACAAAAGCTGGCATCCTGCCATTCAGGAACCTTGATCTAACATAACCACTTATGGCAATTGTTCCTGCCAAATAGAACGCAGCAATAGCCCTAAAGAAGGTGGACGTGTTGGCTTGATCTACATGTCACTAATGTTTAAAGTGGTTGTAAACCCACTTTTTTTTTTTTTTCCCCCCCAACTACCTGTAAGAGAAAGGCATAATGAGCTAATATGACTAGCATAATAGCTCATTATGCATCACTTACCTTAGATCGGGGCCCCCGAAGCCATCCTCGTCTCCCTCTTCAGCCGCATCCATCGCTGCGGCGATAGCCTAGAATGTTACTTCCGGGTATCGCGGCACCAGCCAATCACAGCGCCGCTCCGGCGCTGTGATTGGCCGGAGCGGCGAAGACGTGACTCCGCGCATGCGCGCATGAGCCGTCGAATTCGGCTACGTCGTCGAATGCTGCGACCTAGCCGAATTTGTGAATGAGGTTAACCCCATGCGCATGCGCGTGACGTCAGCATCGCCGCTTTTAAATGCAAATATCTCCTTAACCGTGTAGGTTTAGGAGATATTTCATGCACCTACAGGTAAGCCTTAATCTAGGCTTACCTGTAGGTCTTTGTTTACAAAGTGGGTTTACAACCACTTTAATAAAGATCCATAAACCAGATGTTTGAAGTCACATTTCCCTGGACACTGGGTGCGCCTTCCTTTTTATCTAGTCTACATGCTGAAATTACCTTAAGATCTCACAGAAAAGGCACCAGCCCAATCCCCGAGAGGGCCCATCACCCCCATTCATCACTGGGCACTATCCATCGCAAGGCATTCCTTCCTTTTTGCCCACACGAATGCTCACTCAGGACTAGTGACCAATCCAGTCAGTCCAGCGCAGTCTCCAACACAAGCTAGGTCTGTGTCTTAGGCTAGGTTCACATCTGTGCTGGTGTGGGAACACGTGTACACATCCTCGCAACAGCATGCAGCCACACAAAACACTGTGTTTTAAAGAAAGCATTAACTCTTATTCGCACCCCATGCACTTTTCCGCATTGCGCAAAAATCACAGTATGACTTCCATGCAGCTGCATTTTATAAAAGGTGCAGGGACCCTTTTCTTGCAGGAAATTCAGGCACCACAGGCCATTCATATGCAGCCCACAGAGCTGCATAGATGTGAACTGGACAGCTTTGGAGCGATTGGGTCAGTAATGCCGTGTACACACGATAGGTTTTACAGATGAAAACAGTCCGATGGACTTTTCTCATCAGACAAGCCGATCGTGTATGGGCCCCATCGGTCTTTTTTCCATCGTGAGAAAAAATAGAACATGTTTTAAATTTATCCGATGGGAAAAAAAATGATAGCAAATTCCGATCGTCTGTGTGGAACTCCATCGTACAAAAAACCCACGCATGCTCAGAATCAAGTCGACGCATGCTCAGAAGCATTGAACTTCATTTTTCTCGGCTCGTCGGAGTGTTTTACGTCACGGCGTTTGGGACGGTCGGATTTTTGACTGATGGTGTGTAGGCAAGACTGATGGAAGTCAGCTTTATCGGATTTCCGATGGAAAAATCCATCGGATTAGAATCCATAGGAAATCCGATCGTGTGTACAGGGCTTTAGACAGCTGGGCAACTAACATTTTCCTAGGGTCAGCAATGGCAGACTTAATGTTCTAACATGAGAATATGACTTCCCATGTGGATGTGCTGTGGCAAAGGTTTATCCTCTCCCGCAGTTGTTTTCTACACAATTCTTGCACCTGCACTACCAAATGTTGGTCATTTGTCTTCCTGAAACCAATTAATAGTATCAATAAACTGTTGTTTTTGAATCTCTGTGTTATTTATTAGATAATATGTTCAAATAGTACGCCTGGTTTTCTTTTTGTTTGCCAGGACATCTGTACAAATTCCTAATAGAATTAAAAAGTTCACAGTGTACTCTCCACAATCCCGCACTTGGCAGTGTACACCTCACAGCTGATGTACTTGTCTCTGTACAATTAAAACCAGAATAGTTCATGCCTACTGACTTTACACTTGCAGTTGGGGGGGGGGGGGTCAATAGAAACAAGCAATTGAACTATTTTACCTCTCCTTAAAGAAGAACTAAACTCTTTAAGTCAACATTAAAGCTATATTAAAGGTTCCGTTTTTTTAAAAAATAACCAATATGTCATACTCACCTCCACTGTGCAGTTCTTTTTGCACAGAGTGGCCCCGATTAACCTGTTCTGGGGTCCCACAGTGGCTCTTGTAGCTCCTCCCCGCATTAGATAACCCCCTCTGGTAAGCTCTCTCCTGAGGGGGTTACCTTGTGGGCGTGCCCCTGTGTCATACACTTGGCGTCCATAGACGCCGAGTGTATGACTCGGCCCCGCTCCCCGGAGCCTGCGTCATTGGATTTGATTGACAGCAGCGGGAGCCAATGGCTGCGTTGCTATCAACCTATCCAATGAAGAGCCAAGAACCCGTGGAGAGAGTGACGTGGGATCGCACCCAAGGATCGGGTAAGTAAAACGGGGGGCCTGGGAAGCCGGACACTGCAAGGTGTTTTTTCACCTTAAAGTGGAAGTAAACCCTCCTATCATTTTCAGGCAAGGAAGCTGCCACCTTGGCCTCTGTTTAATCTTCAACTGCCATGATGCTGCACATGTGATCAGTTATGACACCAGCCATTGGATGGTTTGACAGTTTGGTTGAGAGCACAACCAATGTGACAGTTGGCATTCCCGGCATGCCGGGAATGTAACTGCTTTTTGAAACTGTTAAATCGATGAGTTTACTTCCGCTTTAATGCATAGGATGCATTAAGGTGAAAAAACACATGGGTTTACAACCCCTTTAACTATTTTTTATCCTTATGCTGCTAGAATTAGTAATTAGGTAAGAAGGTATATTATATTTTCTTGTTTTAACCTTGTTGCTTTCTTTGTTGTTGTTTTTTTTTTCATTTTTTCTGTTGCTTCCTGGTTTCTGGCCTAGACCAAAATGATGTCATACATCCCAAGAGTCTCATGGGCATTTTTTTTCTTTCATCCTCAGGGGGAAGGAGGGTCTTTCTCAAGCTAAATACACCCTCCTGCCTGCATGCCTGAGCTAAGGGCAGATTGATTCCAGGAAGTAAATGCTACATGAATCATTTGTCCTTACTCAAGTTGGCCACGGACAGAAATGCTAGGAGGTGTTTTCCATGTGATTTCTCAACAAAATAAAGCATAGAGACATGGATGGATGTGGGAGTTTGCTTTGAATATTAAGAATTAATTAACCTCCCTGACGATATGATTACCGTATGTTAGATTTTAGGCGCTGAAAGCGGTACAATTATTTTGCATGGAAATTTGGCGTTTTATATTGTATGCCTGTAATTCTTAGGAATAACTCACTTAAATCTGTCCAAACAAAAGTCTAGTAGACATCCCGGGTATGATAAAGTTTGAAACACGAAATCATAAATTATAATATAATAAATAACTATAATTAATTCTAACAAATAATAATATAATAATAATAAAAATTATTCAATAATGTAATCAAATCAAAAACACAGAAATTTGCTCAGTTGCAGAATTGTCGCTGTCATTGGATTTAGTGTTTGATGATGAATTTCCCCACAAATCGCTATCGCTCAATTCTGCAAGTGATTCTAATTTATTATCGCTGTTTTCTAGCTGGTCTAAAACCACTTTTGACACAAAGGGACTCTTTTTGGTTGCTATGGACAATCTCCAGTTTCCAGGCAGAAAGAACAGTTTTTATAATATAAAACTGCATGCAGGACACTTAACACACCACTAGGGACAAAGGGGATGTGTTATTATTTTATACAGTATTGTAATCTGTACTTCACAGAACAGCTGTATTTATACTGAGATTAAATTACACACAGGTGGACTCTATTTTCTAATTAGGGGACTTCTGAAGGCAATTGGTTCCACTAGATTTTAGTTAGGGGTATCAGAGTAAAGGGGGCTGAATACAAATGCATGTCACACTTTTCAGATATTTATTTGTAAAAAAATAATTGAAAACCATTTATCATTTTCTTTCTACTTCACATTTATGTGCCACTTTGTGTTGGTCTATCACATCAAATCCCAATAAAATACAATTAAGTTTTTGGTTGTAAGATGACAAAAATGTGGACAATTGTAAGGGGTATGAACACTCTTTCAAGGCACTGTGTGTGTGTATATATATATATATATATATATATATATATATATATGTGTATTTTTCTTTCTTATTTATTTTATTTTTTATTTTCACGTTGTCCTTTTAATTATACACTGTCCTTTTAATTATATATGTATGTATATAAAGCTCCCCATCCCTTCGTGCTTGCGCGCAGAAGCAAGTAAGTCACGCATGCGTATGTAAACAGTGTTCGCACCACATGTGAAGTATCACCGCAAGAGCGAGAATAATTCTAGCACTAGACCTAAACAGGTAACCTGTAAAAAATGTTAAAGCATCGCCTATAAAGATTTTTAGGTACCGTAGTTTGTCACTATTCCAAAAGCGTGACATGTTAGGTACAGTATAAATTTATTTGGCATAACATCATCTTTCATATTATACAAAAAAATTGGTACAGTGTCTGTGAACACACCTGTGGTAGGTTACATCACAAGGCACTTGGGGTGAGCTGAGTTTCTGGAAATGCTGCAGGTGCCTTACTGTACAAGAACACATTATAGGCACAGCCAATGAGACCAATGCAATTATCAGGCAAAGCCAATTATGGACTGCAAAACTCCCATAAATACAATCAAAACTGTGCATTAGCCCTTACAGAATATCCTAAAAAAAAGGATTTCCAGTCGCATATGGTCTATGTCTACCCTGTCCATCACAATAAACAAAAAAAGAATGTGGCTTGTGTTTGAGTTTAAATTACTGTCAGATGATGGAATGGTGTCAAGGATCCACACCCAAAATCAAGTCTTGTTTATGACTAGACTTATTGTTCATACCAGAAAGAAAATAACTAAAATAGTTCAAAGCAGATCTCAAACAAATCAGTAAAATAAAGTGACTTTGTTTAACAAGACAAGTAACGGATCACAGAACCTAACTAAAAAAAACTTATTTTGGAAATTAGGGTACATGTACAAAGAGATGCATTTCTAAATCTTTATATAGGGTTACAGTATACATTTTAAGGGAAGCTGTATAATAGTGTGCTAACGTATAATCTCTACTTTGCATTAAACAATCATGTTGGATGCAATTGTGGATGTTAGATTTCTGGCTCATTTACAAAGGGTTAGCAAAAAGTTTTTTCCATGATCTAAAGGAAAAGGGAAATTATGCTGAGAAGTACAATCCAGAACTATGAACATATGACAGTTAGTGTCATCGCCACTAGGGGGCCTTTTAAAAGGATAAATGAATCAAAAGTAATGTAGCAATTGGAAAATAATGATCTGTCAGATGGATAAACAAAGTAACCATAAATTGCCCACAAAACTATCAAGAAGGAGGTGTAACAATATAATATTAAAACACAAAGAACAGAAAAGCAAGAGCTGAATCCCAGAGGTAAAAGCTGAGTACTATACAAGAAAAGTCTGTGTCTAGCTATTGACTGTGTTGCCACCAAGGACTATGGTTTGGGGGGACAGGATGTTTAAAGTAAAAAGAAAGCCTCACAGGGTAGTCATGTATTTTAGTTAGTGAAATAAAAACAATATATTATGTGGAGAGCGCGGTCTCAAGGGGAGAACTGCTGCTGTGTTGGTTGACACTGAAGCCAGATGCTGGAAACCACCCCTCCCGTTATAGGTGATGCTCGAGTCTCTGCTCAGGTCTCCTCCTAACAGCGGAAAAGTGAAATGAATGTTGGGTACTCGTTTTGAGAAGAAAAACCACCACTTTATCAGTCTCAGAAGACTGAGACTGATGAAGAGGAGGTTCTTCTCCTCGAAACGCATATCCCAAGATGTTTTTCATTTTGGATGGATTAAGGAAAGATGGCAGGGGTTTCTGTTTTTTTTTTTTGTTTGTTTGTTTTTTTTTTTTTGCTGTCTGTACATCATCTGGGAAATTCACCTTCACTTCCTGTCCCAGAGACACAACAGAAATTTAAAGAAATTGTCACAAAGTTAGCTCCCCTCTTAGATAGTTGTCCCCGGAACAGGTCTATTTTGAAAGATTTTCCTCACTCTTGTTCTTTCTTTCTTGCTGACAATGGTCTCTAGTACAAACAGAGGAGTAAATCTCCCCAGTGGGGCACATACAACAATAAAAATGACAAGCGGGGCTAACCCTTCACACGCTATCCAAAACTAAGACTGGCAATAGATGCCTCCATTTTTTTCAATAGCCAGTGGGTTGATCAAAAAAAAAAAAGGATTCCCCCATCCACATAATCGAGGTGGATAAAGGAATCATCTGATCTGTGCTATTGTATTCTGACAGCGGGACTCCTCTGCTGTCAGAATACACTGATCAGCAGCTGCAGCTGGATGATTGACACAATCCTGTTTGCCAGAAGTTGATTGCTAGATCAACTTCTGTCAAGCAGGAATGGCCATAGATGGATCTAAATTCAGCGGGTTCCCGCTGAAGCATCTGAATTTAGATCTATCTATGGGCAGCTTAAGAGATTAGCCTAGAGATACACTTTGATTGGTCAACACCTTTATATCCGTCGAACCACAGTGAAGGGTGATCACATGGTATAGACAGGACCAATTACAGTGCATCTGTACCATGTGATAGCTGTGTCCAATTACAACTTCACAATAGTACACTTTGGATGAATGGATGGCATTCATGAAAAATGGTTGTTTATACCAGTTATTATCACTGTTATAAGCAATCATAGTGTGTAAAAAATAAAATAAAATCCTGACCACCTCCACAGAGTAGGACAGTGTCACTACAATAACACTTTAGTACTCTGGTCACAGTATGAAAAAAAAAAAAAATAGAAAGAAATTGTAATAAAATAATAAATAAAATGTTTGTTTGTTTGTGCGTTTAAAAAATTGTGTACATCAGATTTAAAGAAGTTATGTATAGCACCCTGACGATCATCCCACAACCTATGAATTGCCTGCATTGCTTACAGAAGCATGGAGACCCATTGATGACATCTCTGGGTCTAAAATAAGGTATGTAAAATGGAAAGCATTTATTTATAAATTGTCATTAGCATGCTAATGATGGGAGGAGGGTGGAATCATGGGGTGCAAAATAGAAGCAAAAAATAAACTTTAGCTTTAACCGCCTGCCGACCAGCCGCCATCATTATACTGTGGCAGATCCCGCAAACTGTCGTAGCTGTACGTTGGTCCCTCTAAGCGGGATAGCGGGCGCGCCACTGGAGGCGCATGCCGCTCACTACACAGCTGGGTGCCGATGCTCGAGAGGCAGAACAGGGACGTGTGTGTGTAAACACACCCATCCCAGTTCTGTGAGGAGAGGAGAGAGAGATCGTGAGTTCCTACAAGCTGGGAACCACAATCTCTCATCTCCTATAGTGAGTCCCATCCCCCACAGTTAGAACACACACACAGTTAACCCCTTGATCGCCCCTAGTGTTAACCCCTTCCCTGCCAGTGACATTTACACAGTATTCAGTGCATTTTTATAGCACTGATCGCTGTATAAATGCCAATGGTCCCAAAAATGTGTCAAAAGTGTCCGATATGTCCACCATATTGTCGCAGTCCCTTTAAAAATCGCAGATCGCCGCCATTACTAGTAAAAAGAATAATAATAATACAAATGTCATAAATCTATCCCCTATTTTGTAGACGCTATAACTTTTGCGCAAACCAATCAATATACGCTTTTTGCGATTTTTATTACCAAAAATATGTAGAATACATATCGGCCTAAACTGAGGAAAAAATTTGCTTTTTTTAAAAAAAATGGGGCTATTTATTATAGCAAAAAGTACAAAATAGTGTTTTTTTCAAAATTGTCGCTCTCTTTTTGTTTATAGCGCAAAAAATAAAAAACTGCAGAGATGATCAAATACCACCAAAAGAGAGCTCTATTTATGGAAAAAAAGGATGTTGATTTTGTTTGGGTACAGCATCGCACGACCGCGCAATTGTCAGTTAAAACGACACAGTGCTGTATCGCAAAAAATGGCCTGCTCATTGAGCAGCCAATTCTTCCGGGGCTGAAGTGGTTAAGGAGTTTCTTGAAGTCCTGAAAAGTTCACTGCCATGCGTTTTTTCACGCCTTTTACCTGTGGTCAGAGTGAGAAATTTAGTAGGGAATTATTATAGCATACTTTTATCTTTTATGTTAGCATAATTAGCCAATTTGCACATTTAGTTAGGTAATCAAGTCATCTTAATCACAAAGTCTCAGGGAATCCAGTTGTATGGTCAAACATTTAAATGCCCATTGGCTTTTTCATTCTGTCTGAAAACGAATAGGTCTGGAGTTCACATACAGGTGCCAGTGTAACAAGCTTGTACTAAGGCCAAAGGTTCCCTCACCAGATTGTTCTTGGGGGTGTTGAGTTCAGTAGATTGGACTGCCTGGAAGACCAAGTAGAGATTTACCATAACTTTGGAGACATTTCCGCTCACCTCTTGTGCCTTCTGGACGGGAGGTGAAGGGCAATCTCCCAAATGTACACAGACAGCACAAATAAAGAACACTAACAATGTTGCTTAATTAATCCAAAGCTAAATATGTACTTGAAGTATCCAATTCTTTCAAATTTCATATGTATTACATTTTTGTATATAATGGTTTCAGAAATTAAAAACAAAAAATAAATTCAAACTTTTACAGAGACTTTTCACTAGCACTGGGAAATACATATGGGTAGATTTTTGCATTTGCTGTCAGTCTATTAAAAATATATATACTGTGTATATATATATATATATATATATATATATATATATATATATATATTACAGAACCTATCCTCATATGTTGTTTTTATTATGTTTCATATACCGTAGATAAAACAAAATGTCAAGACAAACTATTAAGTTTTTAATTCACACAGTAATTCATATCTTCCATCTGCAGATATTGTTGTGGAATGTTCTGGATTTCTATTCAACAAAAGTACTATTTATATGGCAGACATAAAGGCGCTGGATCCATCTCACAAAATAGCCAGAAGGTAATATTTCAGACAAAGGTCAACATGCAAATCCACTAAAGAAAAAAGATTATCCAGTTAATGAATAGGGTCCTTTATCGTCTCTCTTAAAAAATTATGAATGTTCAATTATCCTTTATGCTAAAAAGAGAGAATCAAATAAATGAATATTGCATGCTTACATGATAACTACTGAAAATTGAATTTAAATTACAGCTGTATGTACAGCATGACAAGCATTTATTGCAAGTGCATGGTAAAAATGATTTGAAATGTAAAAAATCTTTTTTTTTTTTAAAGAGTACTAAGAAAATGGTTACACGCGTTTAATACAGTTCATCTTAGAAGGCTTAAACAATTTCTAAATACTGCTGGGGGCATTTATCAAGCCACTCAAAATAGATGCAAATCAGGCTGCCTGTCATTTAGCAAAGTCTATGCGACAATTTTTCTGTGTATTGCGACCCTTGCACCTGCAATGCTGGGCAACCAACAGAGACAGATATGCAAAGGTCAGAGACAGATTTAGCATTTAAGATTAGATAGAATGTCACTCTTAACAGATGTACAATTAGGAACAATTAAGAATTGTCGGGGTTGATTCTGTTGCATAGTTGCTTAAGAGCAGAAAAGGGCGGTATTTTTCAAACTGTGACCTCACAGTAAATTTGTCTCAGAATTTGTCTTCTGCTTAGCATTGTCTTGCTATGGGACAAAATTGTAAATGTCCCATGTGCAGTACAGTATACTTAACTGAAGTAAATGTTAAAAGTTTGCTGCTGTAGCTTACAAGTGTTAAGCCCTGTACACACGATCGGATTTCGGATGGAATAAAATCCGATGGATTTTTCCATCGGATTTCCAATGAAGCTGACTTCCATCAGTCTTGCCTACACACCATGAGTCGAAAACCCGACCGTCCCAAACGCCGTGACGTAAAACACTCAGACGAGCCGAGAAAAATTAAGTTCAATGCTTCTGAGCATGCGTCGACTTGATTCTGAGCATGCGTGGGTTTTTTCTCCGATGGAGTTCCACACAGACAATCGGAATTTGCTATAGTTTTTTTTTCCATCGGATAAATTTAAAACATGTTCTATTTTTAATCACAGATGGAAAAGAGAACGATGGGGCCCATACACGATCGATTTGTCCGATGAAAAAAGTCCATCGGACTTATTTCATCAGTAAAACCGATTGTGTGTACACGGCTTTAAGCGTTGCTAAACTCCTTCACTACAGAATTATAGAGTTATAAGAGATCCTACCCTCACAATTTATCAGAGAGCCGTAAAACCCCCGTAAATAATCTAATCTGTAGGTAAAGTTAAAAAATGTTGGTGAGTTGTGTGCACAGGCACTACATCCTAGTTATACTAAGTTATACTTCAACTTTTTTTTACTAAAGTGGACTTTATAGGTACCCAAGAACTACCTGACATAATTTTTTTTTTTTTTGATGCAAGAATGCAGTTAACAATGATGATGGTCGCAACATTTGGCCTGTAGAACAATACAATTATAGACAGCATACAGTTTGTCAGTAAAGTTTGAGAACCAGGTATCAGTTCTGGATCAAAAGATGGACATTAAGAAACAAAAAGACGAATGGTGGTTGGTCTAACAACTAGCAGATGATGGAAAGAGGGAAGACCTTAGCTGTTAAAGTGTGAAATATATTTTAATTTAAGTGTAGGGTAGGATATCAATTGGAGGGTCATTGGATAACAGTCTGGTTTGAAACCATTGGGTATATTGAAAACATTGTACTATCAATTGTTGGGTATCAAACAATTTTTGGACCTGTGGCTCCTTCTGTTGGAAGGCCTCCACCAATTCCAAAATATAAGAGCGTTTGTCTATAAAAAAAGAAATTGTGGGGGATTCTGGGTAGATGCACTTATGGAAAATGGTTTTCCGTGTTACTAGGGATATGACAATTAGGAGTTGTTTACATCCTAACCTAGGATTTTGATTAGGCCAAAGAGTGCAGATTCAGGGGTTAGAGGTAGGTAGTTTACTAAGTGTGTGGTAGCATAATGCACAACTGTATTACAAAATGTAATCTTGGGACTTGCCCAGAAGGCATGGAACAAGTCTACATCTAATTGTCCACATTTCAGGCAGCAAGATGAGGAGCTTAGGCTCATATCTTATATCATAAGATATGAGCAATGGGGAGATATATGAGAATGATGGAAAAGTTGAAGCATCAACTCACAATACCCTATTTACTTTAATCAGTAAAATGTATTATTATTGGAATATCCAGAGGAGCTTGGTTCCCTGACACATTTTGTGTGGTGTAACCTGCAAAACACTATAAATCATAAATATCACAATCATATCTTATAGTCTATCTTGAGCATAACTATTTACTTGATACATTTTAATACTCACTACATTTGTGCATAAAATCCCACCTGAATAAACACTGCACTGTGAATTCCCCAGAAGCAAATGTATGGGTGCCTTTACCTTTTTCTTTTTTTTTTCCCCCCATCTTCCGTTCCACCTCAAATGTGCCCCTATATTCTCAAAGATGACTATAAGATATTCTTATTTATCTTTGCTCAATAGTTTTTTCATGTTTGCAGATTTACTTGTTCTCTTTCATCCTTCTGAGAAAACGGGTTACACCCCACAAAATACCTCAAAAAAGCAAGGTCTTTTGGAAATTACAGTAACAATAAAAAATGATAATGATTGAGGTTGATCATCTAATCTATGTTTATTTAATTCAATACATAAAGTATGTATGTACACTATATCACCAAACGTACTAGGATGCCTGCCATTACACACACATGAACTTTAATGGCATCCCAGTCTTAGTCCGTAGGGTTCAATATTGAGTTGGCCCACCCTTTGCAGCTGTAACAGCTTCAACTCTTCTGGGAAGGCTGTCCACCAGGTTTAGGAGTGTGTCTATGGGAATGTTTGACCATTCTTCCAGAAGCACATTTGTGAGGTCAGGCACTGATGTGGAAGAGAAGGCCTGCCTTGCAGTCTCCACTCTAATTCATCCCAAAGGTGTTCTATCGGGTTGAGGTCAGGACTCTGTGAAGGTCAGTCAAGTTTCTCCACCCCAAACTTGCTCATCTATGTCTTTATGGACCTTTCTTTGTGTACTGATTGGGGGAATGTTCCAACATAACTTCAACCTGATGGCACTTGATGTGAAAAAAAGGTTGCTGACCTCTGGTATAGACAGACATCACATTTGAAAGCTGCAAAGCAATCAGACACAGCAGGCCCCTGACACACAATGTTCCTGCTCAATCAAGTAAGTAACAAGATAGCAAAAAGGGAGGCTGTGATAGCAGACTCAAGACAGAAAAATTTGACAATGATCCAGCTCCATGCTAATAAGAAAACACACTGTTAAATATCCATAGACAAAATAGTACCACTAATGCACAGTTGTGAGTAGATGAAGTAGGTAAGAGAAACAGAACAGAACAGAACAGGTGGGAGACACAGAAAACATGTTGGGGCAGCATGCATAGAAAAGATAGGACAGCAAGCAGGGAATACACACTACCCTATCCTAACAGCTATGCTCATGTCTGGGCTCTAGATGACCTTGTCCCAGCACTGCTCTGACCCCTATGTCACTAATGTTTATGAGGCATGGGACCCAGTCATATGACACACCCAGAAGTGCTGAATTCTAAACAGTCTAAGGGCCCTTTCACATGTGCGGACCGTATGTCCGTATTTCATCCATCCGTTTTTAGATGAAATACAGACATACATGTATCCCTATGAGATAGCGGGTGTCAGCGGATGAACATCCGCTGACACCCGATATCATCCGTCTCCGCTATGGTCCGATTCTTCAGACGGAGGAAAATCCTATTTTTCCATCCGTCTGCAGAGCGGATCGGATGAGCACAGACAGATGGTCTGTGTTCATCCGATCCCCCCATAGAGGAGAGCGGAGATCTGACAGGGCGGTCCCTGCACAGTGCGCAGGGACTGCCCTGTCATCTGCCGGCTCAGCGGGGATCAACGGAGCGATCCCCGCTGAGTAAGCGGATAATAAAGGAACGGATCCTTACGGGATCCCTGAGTGTGAAAGGGCCCAAACAGAGGCTGTGATGCTTGAACAGAGAGAAGGTAAGAGACACAAGGGCAGCTGGAGCAGTACCTATATTATCTCTTCTTTAGCAGGAAAATGCTTTTGCCCACAAGTGATCGTAGGGCAATAGCAGAATAATTTTATGAGATAATAAAAAATAAATATTTTTCAGAAAACCCTGCTGCATAACTTATTTGGGGCAGGAGCCTAGTGAGGATTAACAATGAGTTACACAATTATACTGCCTCTTCTTTCCAGTAGTGTATTTAGGTTTTGTGCTGCCCTAGGCCTGACTAAACTCGTGCACCCCCTAATTTAAATATGACCCACCCCTTCCTGCCAAGGCCACACCCCCTAGCTGTTTAAGACCTGCCCTGAAATTGACACTAGTTCTGAGGGCATGGGGGGGGCCATGGATTCCATTAATTTGTATAGATTTCGTCTCACTTCCTGTTTGGCTATGGGGCAGGAAGTGAAGGGAAATCTCTGCAATGGACAGGAATGGTAAAAAAATAAACTGACAGGGGCTATAACTTTCCCTTACTCTATCCAAAATGGAAAAAAAAAGTGTTGCCTATAGTTCTACTTTAAGAACAAATTTCAGAACACATTTCAGATAATTTTATGGAGAGGATTAAGAAGATATAACCATGCCAATGGTGCAGGAGACATATATAGCAAAGAGAGAAAGGTTTGTGGTCCAGGATGATAGGACAGTCAAAATTAGAAGTGGCGCCCCCCCCCCACAGTTGCGGAATTTCCTGTCGGCCCGCATACCGGAAGCAGTGCGGCCGCTTTATGGGGGCGCTAGACTAATTTGCCTAATAGTGTAGCCCAAGCTGATAGGGACTCTTTTCGTGCTGCCCCCCCTGAAAAGTGCTGCTCTAGGCCTGGGCCTTGTCGGCCTAGGCCAGGATACAGCATTGCTTCTTTCACCATTTTACCCAGTATCTGCACTCTGTTCCCCCTCCAATCAGAAATCTGCACTGCCATTTTTAAAAAGATTGTCATCAGCAGCCAGTTATTTCTTTCATAGTCTCACCAACTCACTGCTGACGTTTGCGCCTAACTGTCTTGTACCATAATACATTCATCTGTTGAGAATAAGCATTCTACCCCTGAGGTCGCACAAGATCTTGGGGGAAGAAGTAGACCGGGCTGACAACACTTTTTGGGATTAAAGCGTCGCAGAGGCACTGTGCTGTCAGTTTAAACAGGAAGTTAGGAACACACTGGATTTCTGGCAGATCACAAGGTATTGTTTTTTTTTTGTTTTTTTTTTTTTTGTTTTTTTGTAGACAAAGTAAAATCTCTCCCTGCAGAGATGTACTGAATATATTTATATTTGCAAATCTCCCAGTGGGGCAGACAACAAGACAACAAGCAAGCTTGCTGTGATTTTAACCTGTTGTTACTCAATGCAAAACTAAAAGAAAATGTTTTGGATATAGATAACATTTTTCTATACAACCTGATAGTAAAAGGCCTTTTGACATATCTACAACACTATGGGGTTGATTTATTAAAGGAGTAGAGGGTGTTCACTGTGCAATGTGAATGCTCACTTGTCTTAGAAAACAAGGTGACTCGGTTTACACTTCAATTATCCAGTAATGTTCCAGTAAAACTCTGTTTTATCTTTAAAGCTAAAGTTTAGGTATGGCAATTTTTACATAGTTACATTGGTCCAGCTTGGGCCAGTGTAAATATATATGTGCCATACCTGAGGATTTCCTGTGGAATCTGGAAATCACTGTAGTAGACACAGCTACTACATTGATGTCTACTACCATCTGGGTCCTCCTGGGCCAAGTGGCTGCCCTGCTGCATTGTGAACAAAGCAGGGTGTTCACTAGGCATGGGTGCCATACAGAGAAAACTTTGTAGTTTCTCAATTAATGCAGTGTTCTCTGATTGAATGAGGTAGAGATTTTGAAATCATTGCCTGGCCTCTGCACTTTTCCACTTAAAGAACCTTTTGTATTCATTGAGAAAATGCAAGCTGTTCCCTAATGGCACCCAAGCCTAGTGGTCACCCTCCTGTGTTCACCATGCAGAAGGGCAGCCACTTGGCCTTGGACCTGGATAATAGTAGAGAGCAATGTAGTAGCGGTGTCTACTACAGTAATTTCCAGCTTCCGCTGTCTGCCTGCTCCACTGTTTAATATTTCTTAAATAGCTAAGGGGCGGGGACGTCATCACCCAGGGCATACTCGGTTGGTGACATCACAAGGAGGCAGGCTCACCTGATGACATCATCAGGTGACTCCACCCCTTAGTTATTTAAGAAATGTCAGACTGCAGAGCAGGCAGACGGCAGGAGCCTTCGACGAGACCAGAGTTTTTTTGGGGTCCAGCAGTGCAGCGGTCGTCGTGGTTGACAATGGATCTACACCTAGGGAAAAAAAATGCATTTTTTATTTTTAACCACTTCAATACGGGCTATAGTAATATGACATCCGCAGGAGGGATCTCCCATCCTGGGTGGACGTCAAATGACATCCTGGGCTTCCCGGCCGTTTAGGGGAGAGCGCCCGCCGCGTCGCTCGGGGCCCGGTGTGCGTGCCCGGCGGCCATGATGTCCGCCGGGCACCCGCGATTGCCCCTGAACACAGCAGGACCGTGGATCTGTGTGTGTAAACACACAGATCCACGTCCTGTCAGAGGTGAGGAGACCGATGTGTGTTCTCAGTACAGAGGAACACAGATCGGTCTCCTCCCCTTGTGAGTCCCCACCCCCTACAGTTAGAATCACTCCCTAGGATACACATTTAACCCCTTGATCACCCCCTAGTGTTAACCCCTTCCCTGACAGTCACATTATACAGTAACCAATGCATTTTTATAGCACTGATTGCTGTATAAATGCGAATTGTCCCAAAAATGTGTCAAAAGTGTCCAATGTGTCCGCCGCAATGTCGCAGTCACAATAAAAATCGCAGATCGCCGCCATTACTAGTAAAAAAAATAAAAAAAATAAAAATGCCATAATTCTATCCCCTATTTTGTAGATGCTATAACTTTTGCGCAAACTAATCAATATACGCTTATTGCGATTTTTTTACCAAAAATATGTAGAAGAATACGTATCGGCCTAAACTGAGGAAATTTTTTTTTTAATTTGCTTTTTAATTGTGATATTTATTTTTGCAAAAAGTAAAAAATATTGTGTTTTTTTTTCAAAGTAGCGGTAAAAAAATTTTTTTAATTTGTTAGAAAATGAATAAACAAAACAAAATTAAGCTAAACAAATTCCGAAATTATTGAACGAAACTTATGTAGCGGGGTCCTCAAATGGATGGGATACACCTGGGCAATAGTGTGACCCAGGTGTATAATTGTGTTAGGATTCAGACCCCTTTTTATCTCGTGGAGGATTGGAGGATGTAATATTCTCCTTTGCCTGTGGGTGGCGGGGTACCCACAGGCTTCAGGTAGAATCATCTTCGCAGTGCTCCCTGTTTTGTCCCTTCCCGGAGATGGTATGGCTGGGGCGGGGAACCCGCCGGGCCGTTGAAGGGAGGAGATAAAAAGGGGAGACGCCCTTACCACGCGGGGGTGGTCGTCGTCGTCGGGCGGAGAAGGAGGTCCTCGGAGGAGGAGGGCTGCGGTCCGCACCCAGGGCCCTTAGGCCTGGGTGCGGGAGATCCAGGAGTCTGGTCCAGGTGCCCATGGCCTGGTCCGGAGTCATGTTGGCGTCCATCCCAGGCACCTTTAGCCTGGGGTGAGGTACTATCGAGGAGGCCTGGGGCCCAGTACCTTCGACTGGGTCCCGCTAGGGTGGACTGTCCGAGGGTCCCTGAGCGGAGGGACTCGTACCTGAGGTGAGGAGGCCGGGGAGGTTACCCACTGAAGACCCGGAGCAGCACCAACCCGGTGACGGTGGGCCTCTGGGAACTCTCTTGGGAGGACACATCCCCTGATAGGGGCCACAGCGTATCGAAGAGGGCTCCATTGCTGTTCATAGGGGTTGCTAGAAGAGACCCTATCTTTAGAACTTAAACTTTAGGAAGTGCCTCGATCTGCTCATCCCACCGTTGGAAAGGTTATAGGTCCCAACCAGTCTGCTGCAATAAGAACTGTTTATCATGCTTTGCTATTGGAGTGCCAAATAAACAAGTGTTGGACCTTTCTTCGGTGTGTGAACTCCAGTTACTGGAAGCAAAGGGGAGGCGGGTGAGCTTGTGGTTACAGACTCAGTGCATTCACAGAACACACCGGCCCGAGGAAACATCAGGAAGTGGCCTTCACCTCCCTACTACAATGGGGAGGACATGGGCCGTGGCGCATCTCACTCTCACAACCCCTAGACATGAGTTGGTGTGTAAAACCGATAAAGAAGAAGAGAGGGTGAGGCCGCTACACGTGGGGGCTCGTCAGTCCGGGATAGAGTGTGTTCTAAAGATGGACTTGAGAATGTCTACATTTGAACTTTGCTGCCCAGAGGAGTTCCGAGCAGATCGGCCATATTACTGGCCAAAGTTCGTCCCTGCTCGGAGTTGTGGAAATGACCCTAACACGGGAAAGGCCCATGCGGAGGAGCGGAAAAAGGGAGAGGTCCAGCCGTGTGACGTACTGCACGTGGGGACTGTTAACGCACTGCGCCACGAGGCACCCCATGGCAAAATCGTTCGTGGGCGGAGTCAAGAGGAAGCCCGCGAAAATGTACAGCTCATGGGAGGAGTCTGGCCAAGTGTGGGGATACACGTGGAGACTCCGGCGCGGGGTCAGTGCATGATGGAGCAGCAGATAGTCGGGATGACCTCAAGTGCCCCGTGGGTTATGGTTCCTCACCCCACGAGAATGACTTCTTTTGCTGCCCCCATCACAGACACGGGGATAAGACTTAGGCCCCGAGGGCGGTTGGCTCTGTACACTTGCAGAGACACGGAGGCCCTCGGTGTGATCTGTCCCGGCTGCTCGGGACTGGTGGTCACCCTGAAGCCATTCGGGCGATGTGAGGAGTGCAGAGAATTCCTTTTTGAGGTCAAGTCGTCCACAGCAAGGCCGCGGGCCCTTCGCCTCAACCACCTCACGGGTACTGCTACTCCAGAAGGGGAGATCAAGGCCTTTGTCGAGGTTCCTGTGCGCGCTGACCAGGGCAATGGACTGCCCAACAGAGAAAAATCCGAGGATGCTGCCTCGGTCGCCACAAGTTCTCTGCTCCCACCACCGAAGAGGAAAGTTGGCCTAGTACAGGCATCCTGTGGACGTGGTCGAGCTTCACCCCACTGCTTGCCTGGCCTGGATGGCGCCGGTCGAGAAGGAAGTCCCGGACATCCCAGTCTTCTACAAGGGTCAGGTGAGCCAGGGGCTGGGACTGTGGTGGTGGTTGGAGGTGTCGGGGGCCCATTGGAGGTGGAGACCCCCAGGGAGGTAGATTCTGTGTCCACCGGAAGATATCTGCCTGCGGAGATGTATGACACCTCCGACCTAGAGTCGCTGTCTGATTGCGGAGATGATGGCGAGATAGACGAACTGTTCAGCCGCAAGGGCTGGGATAGAGTGCCACTTCTTGCTTCCCGTGCGGTACGGGATTCACCGATGTACACAGGAGACAGCACGCCTCGGGTGGAAGACCCGCAGCTTACGAGGGAACCTACCCCTCCACCTGTGTCCTCATCTACTGTTACCTCACCTACTTTGGTTGTGGGGGCACCCCGCGCTTCTCTGAGAGCGCCGAAAGTCAGTTTCAGGGAGCTGGTAAAGGCACCTCGGCATCCGGAAGCTATTGTGCTGCCTGGAACTGGAGAGAAAGCCACTATGCCACCTTTGGCCCGCTTGCAGAGACTGTTTTGCCACAAAGTAGCTCGGGAATATGGGTGGGAGTATCCGTATCTACCCCGGGACTTGCTGTATGAGGTGGAAGTCTGGAGAACAAGATGGTATGACGAGTTTGTGTGGGACAAGTTGAAGGTGCCTCATGCTCGTAGGTACCTGGAATGTGTGCCGGCAGTGTCTAAGAGGTTTGAGGATTGCAAAGCTGAATGGAAATTGGGGCGCCATATCCATGCTGACAAGATAGTCATTTGCAGAAGAGAAGGAGAAGATGTCGAGTATTCGATAGAGGCATTTGACAAACACCTGAAACCCCTGTACCTGCCGGATCCAAAGTTTTACTTATAGGAGAAAAGAACTCCTGTTTATTTCCTTTGTGCACTTGAACTTTCTGGAAGAGCCATTCCCAGACACCCAGGACTGTGCCCTGCTTTTGTTTTTGTTTGGGCTTTTCTTTTTCTCGTTGGAGACTTGGGGACTGTTGTGTTTTCGTGTTTCCCCTTTTCTTCATGTGCCAAAGGCAAGGACATTTGGGAATAGTGGCAGAGTAGGGAAAAGCTGGAAGAACGAAGATTCGTTGAGTGTCATGACCGCGGCGTTGTCACCAGGTGGCAGTGTTGCGCAACAAATGTTTGAAAATGTTTCACACACACATCACCTTGCTTGTTGGAGTGAGTGGGTCTCTCGGCTGACGGGCCCACTCATCCCAAATGACACGAAATTATGGTAGGATGTTGTTTTTTTCTTTCCCCTGCAGGAGAATCGTCAATCAAGATCATTAAGAGTGGGTGGCTCTTAGACAGTGTGGGAGAGGGGTTGTGACTATGCAAATGTTTAAAGTGTTTTATGACATAAGTTGTTTTGTATGTTCCCCATTCCCTGAGCAGGTCTTGGCACTTGGGAAATTTAGAGGAACTGCTTCAGGGGTTTCACTCCATGCCACCACTTATGGGAGGCATGGGTGTGCACCTGACGCTGGGGACCAGCGTCAAATCACAGGGGGGAGTGTGTAGCGGGGTCCTCAAATAGATGGGATACACCTGGGCAATAGTGTGACCCAGGTGTATAATTGTGTTAGGATTCAGACCCCTTTTTATCTCGTGGAGGATTGGAGGATGTAATATTCTCCTTTGCCTGTGGGTGGCGGGGTACCCACAGGCTTCAGGTAGAATCATCTTCGCAGTGCTCCCTGTTTTGTCCCTTCCCGGAGATGGTATGGCTGGGGCGGGGAACCCGCCGGGCCGTTGAAGGGAGGAGATAAAAAGGGGAGACGCCCTTACCACGCGGGGGTGGTCGTCGTCGTCGGGCGGAGAAGGAGGTCCTCGGAGGAGGAGGGCTGCGGTCCGCACCCAGGGCCCTTAGGCCTGGGTGCGGGAGATCCAGGAGTCTGGTCCAGGTGCCCATGGCCTGGTCCGGAGTCATGTTGGCGTCCATCCCAGGCACCTTTAGCCTGGGGTGAGGTACTATCGAGGAGGCCTGGGGCCCAGTACCTTCGACTGGGTCCCGCTAGGGTGGACTGTCCGAGGGTCCCTGAGCGGAGGGACTCGTACCTGAGGTGAGGAGGCCGGGGAGGTTACCCACTGAAGACCCGGAGCAGCACCAACCCGGTGACGGTGGGCCTCTGGGAACTCTCTTGGGAGGACACATCCCCTGATAGGGGCCACAGCGTATCGAAGAGGGCTCCATTGCTGTTCATAGGGGTTGCTAGAAGAGACCCTATCTTTAGAACTTAAACTTTAGGAAGTGCCTCGATCTGCTCATCCCACCGTTGGAAAGGTTATAGGTCCCAACCAGTCTGCTGCAATAAGAACTGTTTATCGTGCTTTGCTATTGGAGTGCCAAATAAACAAGTGTTGGACCTTTCTTCGGTGTGTGAACTCCAGTTACTGGAAGCAAAGGGGAGGCGGGTGAGCTTGTGGTTACAGACTCAGTGCATTCACAGAACACACCGGCCCGAGGAAACATCAGGAAGTGGCCTTCACCTCCCTACTACAATGGGGAGGACATGGGCCGTGGCGCATCTCACTCTCACAACCCCTAGACATGAGTTGGTGTGTAAAACCGATAAAGAAGAAGAGAGGGTGAGGCCGCTACACTTAATTAGTAACATAACGAATCTATTCGAAACTAAACACATTTTTTCTTTTTGCACATGTCTAGCTTCTGCAGACATTCCATAGGTATGGCACATACCGTATATATTTAAACTGGCCCAAGTGTAAACTAAACTAACTAAGCTAAACTTCTGCTTTAATTTTCCTCACACATAATGAGGTTTTCAAAGTGAACACATGTTTTCCTAATTAACTAATTGATCAACCTTTTTTTCATAAAAAAATCTATTCCTGTGTCAAAGAGTCAATCAAAGAGTCAGCCAAGGAAACTGGCTTCAATGTGACCTTTTTACCGCATCATGTCAGCGTAGAGAACTGATTATATTTTGTCTATTGTTAGGGCAATAACATGTCATACAGCTATTTTTGAATTCCCTTGTTTTGTCTAACCAAAAGGAATTTTAAACTTTCCAGAATTACAGTATATATATTTGAAAGCATACATACAGCATTGCACACATTGTATGTAAAAATATTGGTGCATAGATAGGTATGTGTCAACAAGTATACTGTATGTATTTATTGCTGTTGTCAAAGAGCTAACATGTACATTTTTGTTGTATTGAATATAATGACAGTAAATAGTCTAATCTACTCCAAGTAAATCTAAAGGGACGAGTGTAAAGCCTCGTACACATGGTCGGACTTCCATCGGACTTTTACGTGGATTTTTGTCCGAACGGAGTTGGCCGGGCGCACCCATAGCATACACACCACAGGACTTTTCTGAAAACTTTCCCAAAACTTTTTCCAACATCACGTGGTTTTTCTGCTCTTTACCGCCACCCTTTGGTCAACTTCTGCTATTGTTGGTTGATTTTAACATTATTTGTTTTGTCCATCCGACAAAAGTCCGATGGTTTTCTGTACACACGGTTGGACTTTGCTCCATCTGACTTTTGTTGGCCAAAAGTTTGTCCGTTTGCAGACCGAACTTTTGTCCGATGAAAACCAAAAAGTTTGTCCGATGGAGCGTAGACACGGTCTGATTTTTTGGCAAACTTGCTCAAAATGAAGTTTGTTGGCAAAAAGTCAGACCGTGTGTACGGGGCTTTACTATGACCTAAGAGTTTGCTTAAAGCAGAACTAAACCCTGCCTTTCATTACAACAATAGAAACTGCCTTCTTAGATCTGTGATCAGTGATGGGTTTTGTTTCAGTTTAAGGGTTGGGTTTATGGTTAGTGTTAGGGTTCATTTACACTTGCTTCAACTTCAACACACATTATAGCGCCCACTGCTTCAACATGTTTTTTTATGTGTTTTTGATGCTTTGATGATGCTTCAGTGATGCTTTGATGATGCTTCAATTAAGCTTTTCTGAAGCTTTAATGAAGCTTGGCAAATGCCCTGCTTCAGCTTGTTTACACTTACTTAAAAATGCGGCATTGGACGCATTTTTTTAAAGTACTCTGAATGCCAATCAAGCCACCTATCACTAAAGAAAATGGTAAGCTTACAGTCCTGTTTACACATTGTATTTGCTTTGCTTTACTTCAAAAATTATATCCCATGTTGCTTTATTGGTGCTTCAAAGCCTCCATATAAGTCTATGACAAAGCTCGCTTACAGCTCCTGCAGCCTTTGAGAGGCTTTTATTCAGGTTTAGCTTCACTTTGTTTTGTAGGTATTGCAGGTATGAGATATCCCAGGATGCACTGGTAAACCAACAAGTAAACCGGAAATCTGGGTGCAGCACCCTTCGGAGATTGGGCCACAGGGCAGTATTCCAACATGATAACGCTCCCAAACACACCTCCAAGACGATCACTGCCTTGCTAAAGAAGCTGAGGGTAAAGGTAATTGACTGGCCAAGCATGTCTCCAGACCTAAACCCTATTGAGCATCTGTGGGGAATCCTCAAATGAAAGGTGGAGGAGCACAAGGTCTCTAACATCCACCATGATGTCGTCATGGAGGAGTGGAAGAGGACTCCTGTGGCAACCTGTGAAGCTCTGGTGAATTCCATGCCCAAGAGGGTTGACACAGTGCTGGAAAATAATGGTGGCCACACAAAATATTGACACTTTGGGCCCAATTTGGACATTATCACTTAGGGGTGTACTGACTTTTGTTGCCAGCGGTTTAGACATGAATGGCTGTGTGTTGCGTTATTTTGAGGGGACAGCAAATTTACACTGTTATACAAGCTGTACACTCACTACTTTACATTGTAGCAAAGTGTAATTTCTTCAGTGTTGTCACATAAAAAATATATATATATATATATATATATATATATATATTTACAAAAATATGAGGGGTGTACTCACTTTTGTGAGATACTGTATTCTCCAAGCTGATCGTGTACCAGAGAGAGAGGGCAGAGCAGCAGAGGATAAGCAGAAACTATAGACTCTCATCCCCTAGACAACGAACAGTGAGGTATCGTGCAAGGCCCAAAATTAAACCAGCAGCTCCTACGAGGGTGTGCTACACTAGCAATGTTACATGTAGTGAGCAGCGTGGGAGCAATATAGCGGGAGATGAGCAGGGACCAGTAAGAGAGGAGGATCAGCAAACCAGAGGATCAGCAGAGCTGGGCGTTACTACTGAGTGGGGGATCAGCAGAGCTGGGGGATACTACTGAGCAGAGGATCAGCAGAGCTGGGGGTACTACTGAGTGGGGCATCAGCAAAGCTGAAGATACTACTGAGCAGGGGATATGTTGAACAAAGCTACTAATATGCTGGGGATCTGCTAAATGAGGGTACCAACGAGCTGGTGATCTGCTAAACAGGGGTACTAATGATCTGAGCATCTGCTAGGCCCCTTTAAAACAAATCAAAAATCAACACACACACAGGACATTTGCCAGGCTTCATTAAAGGTTATAAAAGCATAATCGAAGCACCACTGAGGCATCATTGAAGCATCACAGAAGCATCAAAAAAGCATGTTGAAGCAGTAGGCGCTTTAAAATCGAAGCAAGTGTAAATGAGCCCTTAAAGTTCAGGGACCAGTAGCCAAAAAAAAACAAACAGCCTAGATAGAATGACAGTTTACCTTTGAAAGAAGCAGGCAATATTTTAAACCTTGGCTTGACGGTAAAATGAAAATGAATGAAACTGGATATCCGTGTGAAAGGTAGCATCTTGTGGAAAACAAAATGCAATAAACGTGTGTGACAGATTTAGGAACATCTGTATAAAATTTTACAGGGATTCCAAGAAGATCAATTTGCTATTGTCATTTTCCCCCCTCAAAACTTTTACATGTACTTTCAAAACTAGCTTCCAGCCCCATAAAATGGTAATGTAATTGATGTAATCACAAGACATCATGTGCTCTGTGTTGTTGCTTCCAAATGTTCTTTTATTTGAAGTTAGATGTACCTAATTTCAGGATCCCGTCTTATAAAAGCCGAGTCATATTTACCCAGAGGTCCAAGTAAGGGTGTCTAGGAATCTCTGAGAAAGCTATATCCTCTGTTCAGAATTATGGCTATTAAGTTACATCTGGAAATCTTTTCAGATCTTGTTAGATGTCTAAGTTGCCCAGTACTAGTCTGCAAAAGCCAAGCAACCACATCACAGCAAAATAACACATCCTGCTCCATTTTCCTGTAAGATGAGCAGGTTAATAAGAACGAGGCCTTTTTACATGCTTGGTAACAACAGACATCTTTAGTGTAATTTGTAGCATGAAACATGCAGCAACAGCTGCTTTTCAGCAATAAAAAAAAAACGAAGCTGGGAATTTCTATCATTCATGCATATTTCTTACATTACGCAGATAATCAAACAGGAAAAATAACTGGAGATGTCTTGTAAAATACTTTATATGCTTGTAAAAATAATCCATTACCATAATGAAAGTTAATCCTCTGCATTAAATGATTATTATTCAACGTGTAGAATAGTGTAAAAACATGCCGGTGGACCTAAACTGCAACCTGATTTATGTATAAGACCTGTAAAAGAAGTTCTTGCAAGCAAATTACAAGGGTGGTGCTTGACGTGATTGTAGCCGTATTAGTGCAAGGGTGGTGCTAAAAGAGTAGTAGTCCTGGAGCTACAGAGAGAAAACAAAGAACCCAGTCTCACCTCAATGCTTCAAAATTATTCATATTTTTACCATTGTAAACTGTACCATTGGTACAGTTAACACTTCAGTGCTTTAGTGCGGTCCAGTTTTAAAAATCTATAAAAATAAATGGAAGAACATATAACATGTGTGACAGGAGGGTCACTTTGGACACAGGGTGAGCCAGGAAATAATGGACATTAAGAAATATATCTTGGACTACCTAAAATGGGTCTGTAATGTGTATCCACCATATTCCCAAGGATATCTGTAAAGGACTATTTACTGATTCTGAACTCAACAGGTTAATTGAGAGATACTGATGTGTTCAGCCTCAATCACCTGTCTGCCTAGTGTAATGCTAATGAATCCCAGCTTCTAAAAGACCTGTTCATTGTTTGTGGTGATGTGGATTGTGATAATTAAGTCTGTCCTTGTGTGTATTGTAAAGTAACAGACAGTCTGGTGAATATAAAGGTCATGCATAGTTATTTAAACATAAAGGGATTAGCTGTTGCCTTCTAAGAGATGGGTATTGGGAGACAAAAGCTAGCCTACTGTCAAATGTGTATTGGGTCTTGTTATGTTGTGGGTGGAGCTGGACCATTGTTCATTTTAGATTAATGCAGTATTGGATGTGTATAAAAGTTACAATGTTTTTGGTAATAAAGTCAGTCTATCCTAGAAAGATACAGAGTGTGTCTCGTTCTTTCAGAAGGATTAATTCCTATGGGAAGTTGTCGTCTGGCTGTGGAGGATCGACAGTGAATTTGTGTCCAGGAGAGGGAAAGGATCTAAACGGCATTACCCCCTTTCATATTTGGGGTGTCGTTACAACATGCTCAGTTGAACACAGTACAGGATGCCTTCCTTTTTTCCTTGGTAATGCACAGGGCTTTTTTCTCAAACAATATGTGCTAGAACTCAACCACGACCCCCCAAAACCCCTCCCCTACACACACCCTCCAAATCACATCAAATAGTGGGTGTGGTCAGTCAAATTTCACGAACAGTAGGAGGGTCTTGAAGAGGCATTAAATACCAGGATTGCATTACATACAGAGTGCAGAGTTCAGGGGGGTTACACACAGAGTGCAGAGCTGTCACTTGTAAACACAGAAACCGGACTTCTGTGTTTACAAGTGACCGTGGTGAGCAGGTACCAAAGGGTCTGAGCCAAAGGTGGTGGAACCGAGTTCCACCAAGTTTCCCCTGAAAAAAAGCCCTGGTAATGCATGAAAAAACATGTGTTTTAAAGAAACACTGTCACTTTGCCCTTTCAGGGCAAGTAACAGACATTCCACCCCCTGGGCATTTCTACATATCCACCCACACCCATATCTCCCAACTGTCCCTGATTTGGAGGGACTGTCCCTGATGTGGAGCAATGTCCCTCTGTCCCTCATTCCTCCTCATTTGTCCTTCATTTTGGTCTGATCCATATAGATGTACGTATATAAAATGCACTTTTTATCTATCAAAAAGAATTTTCCAGCACTAAACCTTTCATTCGATTTCTAAATTTCTGCATTGGCAACCTCTAAAAGACTATATAAAGGAATAGTAGTGGTAAAAAAAAAGCACTTGTGGGTTTAACCAATCTTGTTTTTTTGTACAATTCTCCTTTAAGGGGGTGTGGCAAGGGGTGTGTCCTATGCCTACATACTTTTGCTGATAGGTATCCCTCATTGCCATCTCAAAAAGTTGGGAGGTATGCACACCCCCTCCACGCACTGGAAAAGGTCTTGATAATGGAGGCTTCTGGGTATTTTGTAAGCACGTGTTCTCTCCTTTGTGACAGTGCTCCGGCCTGAGCAGCCATTCACCAGGCGCAATGCTGTCATGCCAGGGAGTGCCATAACATCATCCTCTTGTCTTAAGCCTCGTACACATGGCCGAAAATCTCGTCAAGAAAAAACACGTTGTTTTTCTTGACGAGATTCTTGGACAAGAAACTTGTCCTGGCCAAGTGTACACACGCTCGATTCAAAAAACCCGTGGTTCTTTGAATGGAGCGAACGCGGTGACGTCATCGACTACGACGAGCGTGAGCTCGTCACATTCGATGCCGTCGCCGCCATCTTGCTACACCCTATCTAAGCCTAGGAAGCTACCGCGCATGCGTCAAAGTCATTTCGAGCATGCGCGGGCTTCCCGGAGGACAGGTAAGTGTACACACACTCACTTTTCTCATTGAGAAACAGGCTGACGAGAATCTCAACGAGAAAATAGAGAGCAGGTTCTCTATATTTCTCGTTGAGATTATTGTCGGTTTTCTTGATGAGAAACCATACACACGAACGATTTTCTCGGCAAGAAAGCTATTTCGGCAGTTTTCTTGTCGTTTCTTGCCGAGAAACTAGTTCGTGTGTACGAGGCTTAAGATCCGAAACCACTTCACACCCCAGCATAGATAGCAGTGGGGCAGCAAGGGAGCATGGCTGGGTAATTATAAATAACTACCAGGGTGGGCATTTATGGCCAAAATAACAGCGTCTATTTAAAGTGGAGCTCCACCCTAAATTTTAACTTGTGCTAATCGGATTCCTCCCCCCCTCCGGTGTCACAATTGACACCTTTTAGGTGGGGAGGGGGGTGAAGACACCTGTCTAAGACAGGTATTTTCACCCACATCCGGGAGTCCTCTCTCCGGGAATCTGCGGGAGTGACGTTACTTCCCCCAGACTTCCCGTAGTGTTCTGGGAGACACTCGGCTCCCAGAACACAGGAGGACGAATCAGAACAGCGCAGCGCGACTCGCGCATGCGCCGTAGGGAACCGGGCATGAAGCCGCAGGGCTTCACTTCCTGGTTCCCTCAGGGAGGATGGCGGAGGGAGCAGCAGAGCGACGAGCGATCGCTCGTCCTCTGCTGCGGACGTCGCTGGACTCCAGGACAGGTAAGTGTCCAAATATTAAAAGCCAGCAGCTGCTGTAGCTGTAGCTGCTGGCTTTTAATTTTTTTTTCCCGGCGGAGCTCCGCTTTAATATAGCCAATAGCCAATGGCTCCCACTGCTGTCTCAGCCAATGACATACCTCCCAACATTTTGAGATGGGAATGAGGGACATAAGTGCTACTATACCTTTATATTGGCTTTTAAAATTGACAAAGGCAGCAATTTAGAATTTGGATGAAAGATTTAGCAGTAGGAGACACTTTTTGAAAGATACTATATAGATCAGACCAAAATGAGGGACAAATGGGAGGAAAGAGGGACAGAGGAGCATTGCTCCAAATCAGGGAAAGTCGGACAGAGGAGCATTGCTCCAAATCAGGGACAGTTGGGAGCTATGACATAAAAAAACCTTCAGCCTTTAGAACCACTTTAAACATAGAAGTGATATTATTGCCTGTTAACAGGCAAGTCACAACTAATTTTTACCTAAGATCTTAGCAGGGCCATGATACCAAGGATGAAGAATGATTAAACTACATAACACTTTGTTGAGCTTTATCAGATTTAAAAAAAACACTATATTGTCAAAAGTATTGGGACACCTGCCTTTACACGCACATGAACTTTAATGGCATCCCAGTCTTAGTCTGTAGGATTCAATATTGAGATGGCACACCCATTGCAGCTATAACAGCTTCAACTCTTCTGGGAAGGCTGTCCACCAGGTTTAGGAGTGTCTCTATGGGAATTTTTGATCATTTTTTCAGAAGCGCATTTGTGGGGTCAGGCACTAATGTTGGACTAGAAGGCCTGGCCCGCAGTCTCCACTCTAATTCATCCCAAAGGTGTTCTATCGGGTTGAGGTCAGGAATCTGTTCAGGCCAGTTAAGTTCATCCATCCCACACTCCAGTGGCGGCTGGTGTTTTTTGCTGTATGCTGTTCGATCCGGCACTTACCCCATCTAAGCGGGTAGCGGGTGGCGGGCAGCTTGCGGCGGCTCCTTGTCTTATCCTCCATCGGCGGCTTCCAGCGCCCAGCTCCTCCCCTCCTCGTAGGCATCCAATAGAATCGCCTGTCCTTTCAGCCAACGGGCGAGAGGTGTTAAAAACCGATTCCTTATTAGCTGGAAGAAGGACCAGTGTTACAATAGCACATATTAATTAGCTGTTGTAACACACCTGTGTGGGTTGTGAGTGCATTCTCTGTGCCCCGAGCCCACCCTATTCTGAAGCCGATTAGAGCCTCTGGCTTTAATCAGTGCTTCAAAAAAAACACCCACCCCGCATTGGAATACATGCGCTTGGCATCCTGAAAGGGGCCGGACGAATGGATAGGGGGAGGCGGCAATAGATGAGGGGCAGCCCCGATCGGCTCTGGTAAGTGACGGAGGGCGCGGCAGATCGGCGGGAGGGCCCCTCTCCCGCCGCCGATAACGGTGATCTTGCGGAGAATCCGCCGCAGAGACCACCATTATCGTTAACAGGACCGCCGCCTGAAGAGATGGATACCTTGGTTGTGGCAACAGCTGCTGCCGTTACCGAGATATCCCTCTTCAAAAAGAGGACGTATATAGTCGTGCGGCGGGGCCTAAGTGGTTAAACAGTGCTTACTAGTACATTAGTACAGTAGAGTCTGATCAGTTGCTATGGGTTACTGAACTTCAGAATTAGCAATTTGTATTAGTATTAGTATTAGCAATTTGGATTAAACAAGAACAAAATTTGGTATTTTCTTTGAAGAAGAACACCTCTTAACGTAGTTTGCATGTAAAATCACCATATTTTTGGGCGTCCATATCACTGGTGGATTTTCAGCAGCATGCACTTGCAAAAATTTCCTTCCATGTATTTTCTATGATACGGTCCTAGGTCTAACATTTTGCCATACAGACGGATAATAATTTACCCCTGAAGAAGACATTTATTGTGTGCTCATTTTGAAACGCGTTGGGTTTCATTTTCTGTCTCTCACACCCAGATGGATGACAGTTTTTGTATGATTATCAGTTATCACTTACCGTCAATACTGCTTGCCTTAACTACATTTGGGCTCATGTTTTAAGTTTTGCATACCTATTTGTTTTATGTACTCTGTTGTACAATGAAGCTTTTCCATTTTTATACATATTGGTATTTGCCCTTTAAAGTCTCATTCAGAGGTTTCCTTTAGTTCCTTAGTTTACTAGTACATTAGTACAGTAGAGTCTGATCAGTTGCTATGGGTTATTGAACTTCAGAATTAGGACAGAAGTATTAGCAATTTGAATTAAACAAGATTTTTTTGGGGGATTAAACAAAAAAAAAATGTGTGCTTTGAAGAACTCCTCTTACCGTAGTGTGCATGAAAAATCACCATATAACATATAAGTACAATTTTAGTTAATTTTTTATGGCTTTCTTCTATGCTTCTAAGAGATAGATATAGAAAAGGTAAAAAATAAATAAATAGGATGTATAATCTCCTCCTCTAGATATCCAGGGTGGGGTGGCCAAGGAATGGCATAGCTACCAGTGATTCCCAGCTTACACCCACTACCCTTAAAACTGTCTCCTCCTGATAACACCCATGCTAATTACCCTGTGTAACAAAGATGTGTATGGTTATCTATTTAAAGTGGTTGTATAGTAATTTGTTTAACTTTTACCTACAGGTAAGCCTATAAGACTTACCTGTAGGTAAAAAGAATATCTCCTAAACCTGTACAGTTTAGGAGATATTCCCCTTGCAATGAGCCGCTGACTTCAGTGGTGCATGCGCACCGGGGATCCTCGGCTGGAAGCCCGGCAGACGCCGGACCTTGCCGGAAAGAAGTCTCCTGCACGCATGCACGAGAGTGACGACATTGCGGCTCCAGCCACTTACAGCGCTGGAGCCGCGATACCCGGAAGACACGCCGAGGTAAAATGTCAGCTCCCTCGGCGTGGACCGGGTGAGATACCGACGCCTCGTTCTAAGGTTAGTATTTCATAATGAGCTAGTATGCGGTGCATACTAGCTCATTATGCCATTTGCCTTACAGGTGTAGAAAAAAAAAAAGTCAGGGGGTTTACTACCGCTTTAAGGCTGCTCTGGTCCGGCCACGCGATCCAGCTGTCAGTCAGTGCAACTGCAGGGGAGAGGAGGGAGTGCCGACAACGGATGAGCTATTCAACCCTATGGGTGGTGTCCCTGCTTCAGACTTTACAAGCCATGATTGTCTGAACATTTTGCTCTCCCTTGCAGCTGCCGTGGTGGGATGGGAGTGGCCTGAAAATACAACACATCTATCTTACACAGGTTAGCTAGCATAGGTGTTAAAACAGGGAGAGGGCAGTTTTAACCACTTGGGACCCGGGCCATTGTAGAATGACGGCCACAAGGTGGCTCTACAGGGCCGAGAGGCCGTCATATGATGTCCTCGGGCCTCCGGCCACTGGGGGCGTGCGTACGTGCCGCGTCACTCAAGTGCCGATGCGCGTGCCTGGCGGCCACGATGTCCGCCAGGTACAGAGCCAGGGACGTGGATCTCTGTGTGTAAACACAAAGATCCATGTTCTGTCAGGCAGAGGAGACCGATGGTGTGTCCCTTGTACATAGGGACACCCATCGGTCACCTCCCCCAGTCAGTCCCCTCCCCCCGCAGTAAGAATCACCTAGCAGGGCACACATTTAACCCCTTGATCGCCCCCTAGTGTTAACCCCTTCCCTGCCAGTCACATTTATACAGTAATCAGTGCAGTTTTATAGCACTGTTCGCTGTATAAATGTAAATGGTCCCAAAAATGTGTCAAAAGTGTCCGATGTGTCCGCCGCAATATCGCAGTCCTGACAAAAATCGCAGATAACCGCCATTACTAGTAAAAAAATAAATAAAAAATGTCATAATTCTATCCCCTATTTTGTAGACGCTATAACTTTTGCGCAAACCAATCACTATACGCTTATTGCGATTTTTTTTTACCAAAAATATGTAGAAGAATACGTATTGGCCTAAACTGAGGAAAAAAAAATATTTTTTTTTTTTTTAAATTGGGAAATTTATTATAGCAAAAAGTAAAAAATATTGTGTTTTTTTCAAAATTGACAGTCTTTTTTTGTTTATAGCGCAAAAAATAAAAACCGCAGAGGTGATCAAATACCACCAAAAGAAAGCTCTATTTGTGGGGAAAAAAGGACGTCAATTTTGTTTGGGAGCCACTTCGCACGACCGCGCAATTGTCATTCAAAGCGTGACAGTGCTGAAAGCTGAAATTTCGCCTGGGCAGGAAGGGGGTATATGTGCCCAGTAAGCAAGTGGTTAAGGCTAGTTAGGTGTAAGCTGGATGTCCACTTTTAAGTGAATCTGTGTGCTTTGCCCAAATTAATATCATACCAGCACTAGGAAACAGCTTCTGTTTCCCTAGCTTTATCTGATGTCCTTCCAAGTCATGTATTAAAATAATACCTTTCTTAAAGAAGATATATTCATTAGCTCTAGTACATGCCCTACATGACATAACCCAGATCAGGTCTTCCAATAGGTTACCCAAGACTGGCATTGGATTGTGGAATATGGGTAAAGAGCCCTCTATAATCTCCACCATACTGAAGCAAAGATACCTTAGAGCAACTTCAGATGACATTGGGGTAAAGATGTTATAGAATATAGAATAATAGGTACTTGTTGATAATCTATGTTGGCAGCTAGTTGATTTGTGTGCGCTGTTATAGTTTGACGAGCACACAGGTTTGTTCAGGTAAGCAAGTATTCCAAAATCATTAGATGTCTTTATAAATACAGCTAGTAAAAGTATCTAAATCTGTCTTCAAAGAGAACCAGTAATTTACTTGAGCTTATAAAGGAATCTGGAAACGTAGTTATCACAAATGTGCATGTTTACCAGTGAATGATGGTTCTAGCATATACACGCAAAAAAAATTATCAGTGCGAGGAGTGCACAGCCACCAATTCATTTCTGAAAAGGTTTGAAAGTGACTGATGACACAGGAAGCAAAAAAGAAAATGAACACATGCTGTATGTTAGGAATTGTCCTCCTACTGAGTCTTTGAAGAGCTGATAAAAGAACTAGAGGCAGTGAACTGCACAGAACTCCAATTAGGGTAAAGAAAAAAACAAGAAAACACTTAAAGTTATTGTAAAGTCTTGTTTTTTTCATATAAAAATAATAAACATGTTATACTTACCTACTCTGTTGCAGTTGGATTTGCACAGTGCAGCTCAGATCCTCCTCTTCTCGGGTCCCCTGGCCCCTAAGTCCTGTTCTGTGCCCCCACAGCAAGCAGTTTGCTATGGGGGCACCTGAGCCAAGTCACAGCTCCCTGTGTCCATTCAGACACAGAGCCCCAACCCGGCCCCGCCACCTCTCTCCCCCGATTGGTTAGCTGACTTTGATTGACGGCAGCGGGAGCCAATGGTGCCGCTGCTGTGTCTCAGCCAATCAGGGAGGAGAATCTCGAACGGCTAATACACTCGTGGACATCGCTGAACAGAGCGGGACCTCAGGTAAGTGTTGGGAGGGTTGAGGGGTCCTGCTGCACACAGAAGGCTTTTTATCCTAATGCACATAATGCATTAAGATAAAAAACCTTCTGCCTTTACAACCACTTTAATTTTGAAATAAAGCTAAAACCTCTAGGGATTTACATGACCTGAAAGAAAATAAAAGTACCTAGTCCACCTAAACCAGACAATGTAGTTTCTGTGTTTGTACTATTCCTAACCTAAGCTGGTTATAAATGGATTAAAATTCAGCAAGAATCGGTTACATTGTGATCCATGTGTGGCTGCTTCCACTCGATTGAAGTTGATCCTCCATCCACCTCACCTGTGTGGATGGGAGAATCCTGCTGTCTGTTCAAAAACAAACCAGTTATCTACGTAGTTGGAAGACCACTGGAGTGTTTACCATTTAGCTAGTTAAGGTTTCTTCCAAGGAACAAAAATTAAAGTATAACTAAAGGCAAAACTTTTTTTTTAGTGGAGATGGATTACAATGCTTGTCAGTTTTTATTGCTGTCTGTGCCCCCGCTAAGGAGATTCACTCTCTCTATTTGCCCTGTTTACCGTTATCATTTAAAGTGAAAGCAAAAAAAAATCCCAAATTTTGGGTTGTCCCCAGAAAAGTAAGGTGGAATTTTCCAATGGGTTCACTAGTTCTGGTGACTTCTGGTGTCCCCAAGGAATTCCCAAATTAGCAGGGATTTCCTCTCACTTCCGGTTTGGCTATGTGACAGGAAGTGAAGGTAGATCTCCCCAATGGGACAAAAATTGCAACAATAAACCTTACAGGGGTTATAACCCTCCCTCGGTCCAAAATGAAAAAAAAAAAAAAAACATTTTGCCTATACAGTAGTTCTACTTTAAATTATAGCACTGATTGGATTCCTCTGCCTGTGCACCCAATCAGAGTATCTACAAGCACATAGATCCCACCTGCCCTGTTGCAGCCTGATCCCAGAAACAACTGTGAGTAACTAGGAGGAAACCTGATGCTAAAATGTAAATATTCCAGCATGCTTTCTATTAGGTTAGGTTAAGGAGCAGCTGCATAAAGTCATACCATGCTGTCAACAACTTCATAAAAAGTATAATAAAAAGCACAATTGGGGTTAAGATGTTACATAACCATGATTTTTTACGCTTGTATTTTTTAAACCACATTGCAATGATTTGCAGTATGGATATTCATCATTACCATTCATATGACAAACGAATTGTGTCATTCTTGATTCCATGTTGCATTCTTACTTTGAAAAACTGTTTATTTCTTTATGCTCAGTGCTTCCTTTGTGCTTTTTGTAATGATAGTTTGTTTGTACTGAGGCAAAACCACTTCCAAAATGCTGGCCAGAACATGCCTGTTACTAAGACATCAAAAGTAACAACAATTTCCAAGAACAATGAGGCAGCCCTGCACTACAGTCTCTATTGTTCTCTGAAGTTCAGCACACTTTTCAAATGGAAACAGAGAGAAACTTCTTGCCAGGTCAAAGTTATTAGATTTATCATACACAATGAACTATTACGTCATGTCTGCTCCATAGACAGGTATTGTCTGTTTAAATACTGTATGTGTTGTAAAGCATATTACCGTATATATCACAGTATTTCTCAAGACGGTAGCAGAGTATTGTGAGTAGTGATGAGCCGAACACCCCCGGCTTCGGTTCGCACCAGAACCCGCGAACGGACCGAAAGTTCGCACGAACTTTAGAACCCTATTAAATACAATGGATGCGAACGTTCGAAATCTAAAGTGCTAATTATAACGACTATTATGCATGTTATTGTCCTAAAAAGGGTTTGGGAACCCGGGTTCTGCACCAGGGGACATGTATCAATCCAAAAAGAAGTTTTAAAAATGTCAGTTTTTCGGGAGCAGTCATTTTAATGATGCATAAAGTGAAAAAAAAAGTCAAATATTCCTTTAAATATCATACCTGGGGGGTGTCTAAAGTATGCCTGTGAAGTGCCACGTGTTTCCCGTGTTTAGAACTGTCCCTGCACAAAATTACATTTCTAAAGGAAAAAAAGCCATTTAAAACTGCTTGCGGCTTTAATGTAATGTCTGGTCCCGGTAATATGGATGAAAATCTTTAAGAAAAATGGCATAGCTACCCCATCACCCCCCCCCCCCCCTACCCCAGCCCATTACCAGCCCCTTTGAGTCTTGTATGGATATTAAGGGGAACCCCGCACACAAAATAAAAAAGGCCCTATATACTCTGAACAGCCGTATACAGGCGGTGCATACAAGACAGGGACTGTAGGTTTGTTCTTATGTAGAATCTGTTTGTAATTTTGAACAGGTACATTGTTTAAGTGTAGCTCCAGCCAAGAAATCTATTTTTAAGCTTTTTGGAAAACATAGGGAAGGGTTATCACCCCTGTAACATTTGTTTTGCTGTCTGTGCAGTGTGCACCTGTTCAGAACAGTTCACCTCACTTTCCGTCTTAATGACAAATGTTTTTTGAAAATTTGGTTTTTTTATTGAAACAAGAATTGGTGATAAAGCATCAGTGGAGAGGAGACACTTTTTTTCCCATATTAACTCTTACAGGAGAGAATTTGCCTTCCTAGGGGTAGATGTCCTCTCACTTCCTGTTGTATCCTTCCGTTTGCAAGGAGTCGTTTATAAGTTGGATGTTTGAAAGTAGGGGCCTGCCGTATATACTCAGCTGAAATTTGCCCCTTACATGTTGGTGTTGCCACAACACTGTGAGCCCTCACAGTTACTCTTGGTGGGCGCATGAATGGGCCCTGCTGTGAATTATTAGATCAAGAATTGTAATTGCATGCCCCTGTTGAACAGGGGCTGAAAAAATGGGCCTTTGGTGGTGGTGGTGGTGGTGTTGACACAACACTGTAAGGCCTCACAGTTACTCTTGGTGGGCACAGGAATGGGCCCTGCTGTGAATTATTAGATCAAGAATTGTAATTACATGCCCCTGTTAAACAGGGGCAGAAAAATTGGGCCTTAGCCACTGGTGCTGGTGCCACGACACTGCAACCTCTCCCAGATACTCTAGTTGGAGTGCAGGAATGAGCCATGCTGCAAAGCATTGCATAAAAAATTGTAATTACATGCCCCTGTTAAACAGGGGCTGAAAAATTGGGCCTTAGCCACTGGTGGCGGCACCCAGAAACAAAAATGTTCTTCCAAGCTATCATCATCAATCGGATCATTGAGGAGGAGGAGGATAGTCAGTCAACATAACAGGACAGTCTATCAGCATCAGTCTTGAAGGGATGTGACATTTGAAAATAAATTAGTCTGTTATATCAGCTTCAGGTGTTTGGTAGCTGGTGGTGATCCAAGACTGGTTCATCTTTATGAAGGTCAGTCGATCAACAGAGTCGGTGGACAGGTGCACCCTGTGATCC